>VYXH01009942.1:346807-367418 GCA_013397275.1 Burhinus bistriatus | reverse complement strand
GCAGGGAAGTAATTAACACATAAGACAGAAAATATGAAATACTATTCTGTGCAGAGGCATTTCATGCTTAACTAGTTTCATGAGAAGGCCGGGGTGCCAGAACAATCGTTAATTAATATGTTGTAAGAAGAAAAAAATAGCTATCTTATGCAAGGTCAGGAGCATTTTGCGGCTCGGAGGGAGAGGATGGTGCTGAAACACGTGATCCTGGCAACATGCAGAAGCAGTAGCTGAGTTTTTATACCTGCTTTGTTTGGGGTGGATGACTGCAGGAATGCATATATGGATGTTATTGGTATGTGCGGTTATCTCCATGCTCCTAGCTAGGCCTTCACTGATACAGCAGTGGCTTTCCTGTATGTGCTTCTCCTCCTGAGGCTGCTGATGAGGTGGTTATTTCCTAAGCACTCTTAAGTCTTTGAAAGGTCACTCTCAGAAATGATTATAGAATAGGTTTATACAGGTTGTCAGTCTAAAGTGTAGCTAGAATGTGAGTCATGGTTGTCCTCCTTCCCGAAGTGTAATAGAGAGAAAACTGCAGCAAAGCTGTAAGAAGTAAATGGGAAGATAAAGATGGATTGTTCCCTTGTTTTAAGAGTATGCTGCAAAGATTCTTCAACTACACTTCAACAGGAAGGGGCTAGGAACATGTTTAGCTGGACTTCTCTTGCAGCTCATGTTTGTTTGAAAAGCAGTGTTGAATGTAATTAGCATGTAGGAGGCCATGCTGAGGGCAATTACAGACCTGCAGTTTGTTGTGAGTGATGTATTTAGGGCTTCCACAGGGGGAAGCAGTGATGTGGGGAAATAATTTGGCCATTAAGCTTTTTAGGGTCGAGGAAAACCAGGAGAAATACCTTCTGCATGCTGTATCTTCACACATAGCAGGGTAAAATTCCCTTGTCTCTGTCTGATGTTCTGCAGTGCTGAGCTGACCACAAGGGCATACTTCAGATCCTGATGAAGCGAGTAAAAGGTGGTCTCTTGTCTTTGGGGAGTACTGAATCATCTGTAAGGAAGATGGAAACCTTCCCTTCAGGTTTTCTTGTTGTTTGGTGCCTCGGAGCTAGGTGGGTGCATGGTTCTTAGCCATGCCGTGTTCCCAAGAGTTTCTTTAGATTCCCGTGGGAGCTAGCAAAATGTGTCTTCATTTTGTAAGTAAGTGTTCATGAAGAAGGGGGAGTGGGGGAGGTGGAGTTGGTTGTTTGGGTAAGTATTTTGGAGCAGCAACCTGTTAATGTTCTTCTGTAAGTCTATGGAGCGCCACAGGCCATGATAGCGCTGCACAGTGATGTGTGTTAGTAATGGATAGAGCAGGTGGGTGCCAGGGCAGAGCAGAGCGTGCAAGGAGCGGGAAACCTTTCTCTAACTGGGCGCCTGGCTCTCAGCTGGGTTAAGAGAAAGCTGATAAGCGATGCTGGGGGAAGAGCACAACTTGTCTGAATCAGTGTGGCTGTCCCAACTACTGGGTTTTGGTCAGTGGTGCTGTGATTGTATGGAAAGTACCTGCTGTTGGATGAAGGATTACGATGGGCTCGTGTTTTACTTTACGTATGTCATAAAAAGGCATTCTTCAAACCTGTTCATTCCTCCAGCGCTGCTTTTCCAGATGGGAATTACAGAGCGAGATTCGGTGAAATCTGCTTCTACGTTACTAAACAGAAAGAATTACAGTAACCTTTTCTAATCCTTTCATTTCAGGTTTGATTTACCTGCTATACTTTGATCAGAAATCTATGTAGTTTTACAGGATTAGGTATTTTCATGTCCAGTTTTGGAATGAATGTGGTATACAAAATGTTCTATGATTACTGTATTTTGAAAGCTAGGATTAACCTGTGGTTCTTGATTAAAAAGATATTGTACAGACTTTGGGGGGGAAGGGGGGATGGAGTGTTTAAATCCTTGCCTAGTTGTGTGTCTCTTCTTGCTTGGAAGAAAACAAAAATGAATCGATTTCCCAGGCAGTACGCTGACAGAGCACAGAAATTTTGAAATATGGTAGGTAGAGTTGTTTGACTTGAAAACTTCTGAATTTCCTTGTAAACTATCTGAACGGTTGGCAGCAACCAGGCCTTTGTTTACTGTGTCCTTGAATATTGGACGATAGCAATGCTGAATCTGTGTCTGTGTTGACTTCAGGTATGTAGCTCTACTGAGGATGGCATCAGCCTCCTCTGAGTTAGTGACTCCAACATCTAGTTGAAAGCCCCTCGTTAAGTCCTAAGCTGAGTGGGGTTCAGCAAGTAGTATCAAAAAGCCAGGTTTTTGCAAGCCATTTTTTCCACCTAGGTGCAAAATGGCAGGAAAAACAGCTCTTAAACCACAAGTAGAGAAAAGATGCCGTGTGGGACAAGATTATGTGCCACTGAAGGTAGGATACAAGGATGGATGCCTGCCTGCCGTAGCAGGGTGATTGAGCGTGTGGTTTGGAATATATCTGGATAGAAGGAGTACTTTCAGAAGACAAATGTGCTGCACGATACAATAACTGATTAATATACATATTTTATTTATACACATATGTATATTTTACGTACATATATATTAAAAAAGCCTAAATGTCTATATTGTACATGTACATAGGTCTTCAACATATTACAGAAGTGTTTGGGCTATTATATGTGTATTACATACAGATAAGTAATAAATGCACATAATTTGCTCTATTGAAATTTAAATGTATCTAAAAGTATTTACTGATTCTGCTGCCGTTCTGCCTCTTGAGTAGGGGGAGGAGAAATACTACCGATCTACTTCGCTTAAGATTGATGCAGGAATTTTGGCAAAATGATAGTGTGGTGGAGATCATGAACTGTGTGAGGGCTGCATTTTGTTCTTGCTTGCTCTCCTTTCTTAGAGGAGACCAACTGGCATTTATGAGGGAGAATTTTTTTCTAGAGTCATGAAGAGAGCCAAGGGCGGTCCTGCCTCCGAGATGAAGCCACTGCTAAGTGCAGCAGCAAGAAAAGTTGCTTTTCCCGGTGATCAACTTGTTGAAAAAAGGAGTGTTGGGTAGTTTTCCCATTAAAAACACCTTATTTCTTTTCTTTTTTATCTCCTTTTTTCCCAAAGTTGTTGACTGGATAGTGCTGCCAACCACAGGTAAGGCGGTCCTGTTGTGGATGCTGAAGTCAAGGGGAAGAGCAAGGAATTGGTATTCTCCATGCTGGGTACAAAAGTTATGGTCCCATTAAATATTTGATGAGAGAATGGGAATTAAAGGCATGCTGCAGTTACGCGTTGTATCAAATGATATAGTCTTGGCTGAGTTGGAGCATAATGTGCAAAACAAGACCAGAAGTGCCAAATGGCAATTACCAAGCAGTTTGTTTAACTCTCTTGCTTAGGAAATCTGTATCGGGATTATGTGCTCTCAGGAAAGATTAGCAAAGCTGAGGAATCTCCAGGTTGATAAATAGGAAGATTAGACAGAAACAGTGGGAAAGCTACTTAGTACTCAAGTCTTTGCCTTGAGAGCCAAAAGAAAAGCTTTTAACTAAGCGCATTTGGAATGAACAAGCCTGAAATTGCAAGAAAAGATGGCATAAGGAGGAAAGATGACAGCTGGAACCCAAAGGAGCTTTTAGTTGCTTCTACTTGCCATTGATGAGAACTTAACAGGAAATAATACCAGGAAGAGACAGCTAGCAGCGCGCCGTAATTCTGACTGCTTTTGTAACTGAGACTATGTGGCGTACTAAGCCTCTGTCGTGGCAGAAGGCTCTACTGGTTAGAAGAGAAAGATGAAACCAAACCCGTGCTATGCTGAAAACTGTGGGTACCAAATCGTACAACCCGTGTCACAGATGTAGCAAGAGAAAGGTTCATTAATATTGTCTTACTCATTGTTGATTTAATAGAAACGCTGCCTAGATCTAAGCAAGGCTGGGGAAGGCTCTGGACAATGGGCAGGACTCTGTGGAAACACACACACAAAAAAAGCATAAGTATGAGTTGGGAGATTTAAAAAGGATGTTATTCCTGTTTTAGAACGGGAAACCCAAAAATGGCTAGTGTTTCACTGGGAGTCTTTTAAAGAAACACAGTTAAGCTCCTGTGTGTCTCCTTAGGGTTGGAAATTGTCAGAAAATCTGTCCTTAGAGATACATATGCACACACATAGTTACGAGTGGCTCTGTGACACGCGTTAAGCTGTTCAACCATGTTCACAGTCTATTTTATTTTCTATTTACAATGATAGCTTGCTGCAATGTTGTATGGGGAATGAGTCTTGTTAATGCCTGTGAAAAATGGTATTTCAGCTCAAGTGAGAGTTTGTTAGTTTCACGTTGTCATAAACAGTGCAGTTGGGTAGCTAACGAATAAGAAAAAGAAATAGTTTGTGATGAGCGAGAACTGGTTTGAATTTTGATAATTCCTGGCAAGTTAGTGTATTGAGTACATTTTTTCAGTTTGGACGTGACTTTTTCCATTGTTTGGGGTGAAATTGAAAGCAGACTGACGGGAACACAGGAGAAGAGGTTCCTTGCAGTGAGTGAAGGATGTATTGCGTAATCCTAAATGCTCGTGAGAGGACCCCACTGTACTTGGCATTTTGCGTGCAGTTAAGTGGTTCGAGCCTATAACTTTATAGGAGTGTCTCCTCGTACGGAAAGGTGCTAAGCGGTTTTGAATCTGTAAAAACAAGCAGTTGTTACTAGTGTTTGTGAGGTGTAATCACGGCTCCTCTGCTTGCTTTCAGCTGTCATGGCTGTCTAGGTGACTTAGTCTGGTGGCTTTGAGCCCTCCTGTGTTCCCTGAATGGCTGGAATCTCGGGAAGAATTAGTGATGGAGGAGACGTGCAGTTTTGCAGGGTGCTGTGCATACATGCTGTGAAAACTTGCAGTTTGGGAGGGAACCGTGCAGTTCTCAGTAGCTGTCGTAGTGAGGACTGGCCGTGGACTTTGTTATCCTACATCGGCAATGACGTGTATCGGGGCATCTGTTCATCTGCAGTCTGTTTGCAGAACTGTGCAAATGGAAGGTCTGTTGTTTCTCCCTGAACTTTCTGTCTTTCTGAAGAAATTTGTGAGGCCAAGACAAACTTCCCAGCTGGGTTGCAAGAGGAGTTCGAGTGACCTGGAGAAGTCTGGATTCTGCTCCAACAACCCAGCGTACCATCTGTCCGCAGGGCATGCTCCTGGGCTTTGTGCCAGTATTAGCTTTGTTGCCTTGCTGAAGGGTGTGCTGGATCTCTTTGGCTCTGGGATGTCACTAAGGATGTATTTCAGGTCCTGGTCACAGCTGACAAACGGTGTGATGGGCCAATGAGAAGCGCACGCAGAGCAGCCAGGAGATGTTTTTCTGCTGTATCTTTTTTTAACTTGGTAAGAAGTTAAAAAATTGCTGTAAGCTACAGGAACCCGGGGAGGCTGTAAAATACTGCATAAAACTAATAGAAAATTGATCTTTTCCCATCGCTATGTAGTTCTTAGTTCTGTCCTCCAGATTGATAGAGACCAATACTCATTTTGGAAGGAATTCTATTTGTACTCCTGAATTTCACTGCTTGCTTTTCAGTTTAGACATGCTTTTTTAACTTGTTATTTTAACATGACCGGTGATCCATGGACACCTGGATATAGCAAGGTGATGAAATGGATGTCTTGTAAGTCGCATACATTCTTTATACTTGTGCTGTCATGAAGTAATGCAGCAGAAACATAAGAACGTTACACTGAATGAGACGGCGATCCTGTGTCTTCTTGCTGATGAGCAGACCGAATATTCCAGGGGAAAATGTGAAAGGAAAAAAATAATTCCGGAATGGACGAGTAGTAAAAACAAGCATGAAAATGTTTGTTACACAGTAGTATAGATGGTTACTTCCAAACATAAGTAGGAAGCCTTGCTTAAGGCAACTGTCTGATATAGAAAAATGTGTAATTGTACTAGTTTTATTTTAAAAAATAATCAAGGTGGGTACAATGAGTTGGAAGGATAAACAGCAAAAAACACAAAAAAGGATTTTGATCTTGAATTTTGGGGTGGCTGCTTTCCAGTTTTACTGAGTATAAATCTCTTCATATGAAGTCGTTACATTGGTTTGTTCAAATTCCCTGGTTTTGTTTTTGTGTATGACTTCCTGAAATGATTATATGTAATTAAAGGAGAAAAAAACAAATGTAAGACCTGTATGGGTAACCTATGATCATTTGCAGTGTTTGTTATCTGGAACCATGTTGTAGTATGGCTTCCAGTGTACTGCTCTGTTCTCCTTTATTTGTATCGGTATGGCTGCCGTTAAAAGAAACAAGTTACTTGTCCAGCTGTCCAAAAAAACCTGGCTGTCTTTTCAAATTTGCAATAGTTTCTGCCTGGAGTTTGGCAAAGGAGAGTTCCCGTTATTTGGTCCAATGCTCATTACCTTCCTTTTCCACTGCTACAATTGTTCTCTTTTACGTCTTCTGTGTTCCTGGCAGTTTTCTCTAGATTTGACTACTCCAAATGATTTTGTATTATGTGCGTAGGTCATCACCTCATTTCTCAGCCTCTTTTCTAAATCATGTCTAACAACTGTAAATAACTCTGGTTTTAGTGTCTTGGGGCACCTCCTTGTTCATCTTCAGCCATTACATTAATTGACCGTTTGATCCTAATTTCTCCCCTGCCCCTCTCTTCTTCCCTCTGTCTAACTTGCAGCCAAAATGCCTGTCTGTGCACAACCGCTTAATTCTCCTGGAAGGACTTAAGGGGCACTTGGAGGCTTTTTGCAAGTCCAAAATAAGATGTCATCACATAGGCTTTTATCTTCTATTTTGATGAAATGCCATTATCTGGTGTGATTTTCCACCCTCTACCTGGGCTCACGGGTGATTGATTGCGCTGCTGTGACTGCTACTGGTGGCCGCGCTAGCTCCTTTTAGTGACTTGTTGGCTCTCCCCAAGTGGAGGATTGAGATGGGGAAAGAACTTGAGGAGAGATGTATATGGCAGGGGAAGAGGAGGAACAGGGAAAGGGAAATGAGCCCTTTCTTCAGCTGGCTTGCATGATAATTCTGTCAGCGTGTCAGGATGTCATCTCAGAAACAAAAGCAGAAGCGGGCATTGATTTAAGGCATTCCTGACAGTGATAAAATAAAGAAATTTACACTTTAAGATTATGTCTGAGTAGATCAGATTCTCTTCTGTCATTCACTCTCACCATTTCAGTGTCAGGCAGGTTTTAAAAAATAGCTTTGCCCATTCTCTGCATTTTACAGTAGCGGTATATTTGGGAAACAGAATGATAAGTCCAGTTCTTCTTTCTTCTCTCCCTCAGCACCAATATAATAGGCCATGTTTTAAAGGCTGAGATTGCAGGTTATCTGCATAAGTAAATATAAATCCTTTTGGCATTTCAATTTTCCCCCTGGAAATCTTGTTTTGCTGCTCAAGTGCTACGGAATTCTGGGAGCTTCTGTGGTTATTGCCACCCTTATGAAAGCAGCTGTTCTATCAATGCTGTGGGTTTTGTTACTTATCAAGAAGGTAGAGGAATACGGGTGATTGGAGGGATAGCCTCGCTTCTTCAATCCATTGCTTATTCAGCTAGTATTACTCATGAGATAAATCGTTTCCAGGGCAGTTACTCATTCCTGATGGTTGTGCAGCTCAGGACTGTTAGTTACGTGAATGCTTTGCTCTCTGTGCATACGAACCCCGTGTGACGCAACTGTTGAGAAGCCCAGTTCTCAGCTGGTCTGTTGAGACCAGTCTGGCACCAGAACTGGTCTGTTTCAGTTGCCGTCTCACTTGCCACGTATTCCAGATTCCCTCTTCCGTTCCTGAAGGAGGAGGTGATGGAAGTAGGAGAAACAACTGAAAGAAACTCTGCGGAACAAAAAGCAGAGTTGACGAATGACTTGTAGAGATTTAAGGCAGAGACTGAATGCCATGTGTGGGGACCAGATTATCGGTTTCACTGGTGTCATAGTTGTATTAAGTGAGCGTTTGGAGGAACTCATGGGTGGGAGTCCCTGTGTCTCAGCGGACAGGAATTTGGCCTGAGCGTTGATGGGCTAGCACAGGCAGCGTAAGTGGCAAGCACCCTGTCGTACGACACTAAACAAGACCCGTCTCCTTGGGTGCCTCTTTGGCTATCTTTTATGCGTCATGCCTATTAAGGCCATCAGTTGTTCGGGCAGGAATAGGCTCTATACCATACTTAAAAATGTGATGGGGGCCTGCAGTTCAAGCTTAACCTGCCATTTTCCGTTGCTGTGTATGGTGGGGTTTGGAAGCAGCGGAATGCCACAGAGAACATTGCTGGCACCAAGGTGGAACTTTCCTAGACCTCAGGAAAAAGGTACATCTCATTGTAGAAGTGAAAAATGTGCAACATGGAAGGTTTAAGGCACTTGAATCTCTGCACTATTCTTCCTCAACAGGCTAGCAGCAGAAGCTGTGGATACTCAGCCCGTGTGACGCTCAGGGCTGGACTGCCCGTAGAGCTTAGGACCCCTGTTTTGGTGACCCTGTATTTAAAACCACTGACAGTGTGTTCTCTCTCGTTGCTTGGTGGCAGTTTATTTCAGACTGGAGTGTCAGGATGGAGCTGATCCCAAAACATGGGAACTGTCTGAATCTGCTTCCTTCGCACCGCTGCCTCCTGGTGAGCAGGTAGACATTTGTAAATGTATTGTGGGTGAAGCGTTACGCTAACTTTGTTTCTTTTGCTCTTGGGTCATTGTTGAGATTTTTTGATGGGGAAGTGATAGATAGATGCGAAGATGGGAGACAGATGGATAGACAAAAAGACGGGATCAGATACTAGATGAGTTACAGTTGTAGCCTTAATGCATGTGCTGTCTTAATGCTGCAATATTAGCACAGCATCAGAGGCCCTCTACATCTGCCCCCCTTCCTCCAACTGTACCGATTTATATGAAAATTAAGATTACAAATTAAAACCAGGCTATCCTGGAGTTTTCCAGTTCATCAGCCATCCAATAAAAATGATGTCGAGCCTGTATGCATAATTCCCAGAAGATTACTTTGTCCTTACAGCTAAGCTCTGTCCCTGATATAAAAGATCTCTATCTAGTTTTATTGAAATAAAGAACTAACATCATAATCCCAATATTGAGGTATAATCTTCATTATCTCCTGACCCTCTTGAGATTTTTTTCTACCACCCCTATTCTATTCTGCTTGAGATTTATTTCATTTATAATCCCTATGTGTTTACCTTTGTTCAGATAGGATTATAAACCAAATAAATAAAAAAACCTCCCCCCCCGGCCCTGACATGCCCTAACATACAACAAATAACCTTCAGTTCAGTAATCATTCTCTAATGTGTTAGGCTGAGCTATTCCGTACACTGGGCTCGATTCTTGCTTACTCTGCAGTTCTGTTACACCACAGCAGCACTGCTCGAGAGCCCTTGGACAAAGGAGAGAGTTTCTGAACGGTGTTAGGGCTACCCCCCCCCACACCCCCCCGTTTGTGTTTGCTCCTACTTGGGTCCCCTTGGTCCCCTGTGCTTGCAGGCGCAGCGTAAAGAGGACATGGTATAAATGTCTGTGGACGTTGCAGGCAGGGAGGCTAGCATGTGTTGGTAGGCTACTCCTCAAAGTGTACCTCCTCTGCACGGCTTTGTAGTACTTAGGTTTTATTTCTATGCTGAGTGCAACCCAAAGACAATTAGTCAGCTGATGTGTTTTTGGTGACTTGGCCAAAAACTCTGTTCAGCTGAATACAATGAATGGCTTTTTTTGCCACAACCTGAAGGGCCGTAGGCTCTGCCTTGGGCTGTCAGCTGCCTTCGTGGGCAGTAAATACTGGTCAAAAATGGTTTCTCAGATTATTGCTTCCTTGCTTTTTTCAATATGCTATGTGTCTGTGCTGTAGGAGAAGGGAAGTGGTAAAGGGGACCTACACCTGCCTTCTTTTGTTAGTCAAGTACAGGGGAGCTGTTGCTGCATAATGTCATGGTCAAGTGTCTTTGACATTGAGGGGCCAAGACAAAATCTAACTGTGCCAAAAAGGAAGGAAGGCGTTCGGAGACTGAGTTTGATAGTGGTGAGAAAGTCGTAGGGAAACTTCTTTGCTCTTTGTAATCACTGGAATGTTTCCCTTACGTGGAGAAGAGAAGAACCTCCAAAAATATGAAGTGTATGAGCGAAAAGCGTTGATTTGGCGGTGTTTTGGTTGTTTTAATTTTTACTGACTCTTTCTGATTTTTGACAGAATAAAGGGTGATTTTGTTGTGGAGAGGATCTGTCTCCGAGTTTGCCAGGTTGCTTCCTCTTAAGAATAATTTGAGAAGTCTTAGTATGGCTTGCACTGAGTTGCCTGAATGCGTAAGTGGAGATTTTTCAGAAGCGTGCAAGGGAGTTAGGCATGCAAGCCTGCTTGCGTAGCCAAGCATTGTAGACATCCTTTACAGGGCTAAGGAGGAACTTGCTGTACTTTGTTTTGCTTCTCAGGTCATCTGTAGAGCTCCAAGTAACCAAGGCTCTTCCTCTGAGCATGATGATTTTTTTTTTTTACATGTTTTTGCACAGTTAATGCACGAGGCAGTGTGTCCTGGTTTGATAAAAGCTAGTAGCAAAGCACCTACTGATGTCACTGGTGCTGGGATTGTTTGAGTGAGTTTTAAACATACGGGAATGTGCATTGTACAGCTTCCTGGCAGGCTGGGATTCTCGGAGGCACTTCAGTGTTTTTTCTGTAGGCTGTTTAAGAAGAGTACTCAACTGGCTAAGGGCTATGTGAATTGACAGTATGAGTGTGGTTTAGTATGGGAAAATGAGGTTCCGTTCCTGGCTATCCCTGTGAATTTTCTGGTGGCTTCGGTGTCTCCCTGATTTTTGTCAGTATGTATCAAATGAGGTTGGAAATATTAGTGCTCAGTGAGAAGAACTTGGAGAATCCACGGGGAAAGTTGCAGTGAAGTAGGCATATGTGACATGAGAGAATTGAGTTTGCTACAGAGAGATACTGTGTTGCGTTGCTAAAATTGCTGTGATTCTTGTCCTGGAGTACAGTAACTATGTACTTAAGAAGAAATCACCCAGGTAAGCTGAGGTTATTCCTTCTGTGTCTCCGTCTGCTAAGCTGATAACACAGAGACATATTGATGAAGGCTCAAGGAAAACATGAAATATTTCATCAGTAAGATTATACCACACAGAGACAGATGTTGGGAAGCTGTAACATTTAAAAATAAAGAGATAAACAGATGCTTGCAGGAGGGATGGAAAGATTATTATTTTTTTCTAACTGCATGGTCTGGTGGGAGGAGGGAAGGAAGAACAAGTAGCTGGAAGAGGAAGAGGCTGTAGTAGAACACAAAATGAGTTCTTATTACCTGAAGGGCAGACCGAGGGGCTAAATCCTGCCGCTTTAGGATAAGCAGCTTTATGGGAGTAAGGGAGGAAAGTGTGCTTAGCCAGCTTTTTAACCTCTGTCTGTTCTTATACGTACCAGCTGTGCTGTTGCTTACGGCAGATTCTTTAATTGTAAAGCTTTACCTCTGAATCAGTCAGACATAGGAGATAGGTATTGCTTGACCTCAGGGGGTATGGATGAACCGGGAAACCACTGTCTGGTAGACCTTTTCCATGCCACAGGTGGTTTGTGGGTCTAATTGTGTTATATTTGCATGTAGGTGTCTTTCGGGTGTGTCTTCTGACTTGCTCATGACTGCTGTGGTGTGTGACGTGCACTATCAACTTTTTCCTTGGGAATAGTGTCACTTTGGTTAAACCAGCTGTGGTGTTATGCCACTCTTCAGTAGCTGTCCCTGAGCCTTGCTGTAATACTGAGCCTCAAGTGACAATAAGCTCCTAAGAGTCGTTCTTAGAGCAAGCTGTGTTTTATCCATACAAGCTATTTAACAGCAGACGTAAGCATTTCAACTGATCTGTTGGGCCATCAAATGATAATTGGCTTGCAGAGGTGTTTTGCATTCCTTTGCAGCTTGCAGGGCAGGGGAATAATAAATTGGAAGTTTTCACCCAAAATGCTTCCAAAGAAATGGATATTGATGAGCTTGGCTACCTAGTGCCTAGGGAGGAAGAGAAATGTCCACTTCTTTTTCTAAGGATGCGTGAGCCTGTCCCAGTTGATTCTCCTGTCACCTTCATTACATATTAGCATGGTCTGCGTTTTCTTCTTGATTGCCCACCTCTAGCTTTTCTTTAACCCTTCTGACTTCTCTTATTTCTAATGCTACGTAGTAGCATTTAGCCATACTGATTCAGTAGTACCACCTTACAGTGCTACAGTGTTTGACGCGCTTTGTCGTAGCACTAACCCTATCAAGGAATTTACCCCTTTTTCTCTTTTCTTTCTTGTTTTGTCTTGCTGCTGAGCTATACTACCCTGAGATCTCCTTTGCTGCATTGCTTGCAAACTCCAGCCTGTTTTGCTCACCCAGGAGGTCTGGAGTGAGGGGCAGTTGACCCCAAGCGCCCCACTGGTCCAGGATTTTCAATGGATACCTGACAGTTGCACACAGTTCCCGGAGACAGAAGACAGCACTTTGTCAACTCCTCAGGTTATTTTGGTGAAAGGATCAGTATAGAGGCCTTCAAATAAGGGATATGTGCCTTCCTCTTTTCGAGATGGCTTCTGTGTGAAGTAGAGGAGTAGTCTGTAATGGTGAGACTTAATGCTCGGCAAGGCAGTGGTGAAGTCCATTTCATTTGAGGTGGGGAGGACCCAGCTCTTTATTTTGGGGGTTGTCTCGATCCTGCGGTTCACTGAGTGGAGTGCGATAGAGTTTTCTGTACCTCTTGGCAAAGTACAGACAGCTTGAGTGACTCACCACCAAGGAGGGTTACTTTTTAAGTTTCTCGCTTTGATAACGTGATGGATGACAGTGCCAGGGACGTTCTGAACGCTGTATAACCTCTCAGGTTCCCTAAAGGTGATATACATCATGTGTAAATGTTGCCATCTGCAGAATGCTTCTTTATGAAGAATTTCCAACTCTGCCTTAAGTGGGAAGCTGGAGTGACAAAGTGATGGTGTCACTGTGCAACTGGCCCTTGAAAGATGGTCCATTCACTTCAGTAACCATCTGTATAGTCCTGCCTGCCTGATGGGATATTTGTTGTGTTAGGCTGATATGAAGAAAATAATCTTTGTGTTTCTTGTGCTGATTCCCAGTGAGTTTATAAGCAGTCAGTAAATCTGTCATGTTTTGGCCAAAAGAAAGGTAAGTTTTGAGCTAGAGCACAGGTTGGAGGTTTAGCATTAAGTCTTAAAAAGATTAGTTGACACAGAGTTCCTTCCTCTTCAGCATGAGAATCAGCCTTATGTTTGCCTGTGATTCATCAATTTACATAGCAGGTGGAAATAGCAAATTACGTACTTGGCTACTAGCAGGAGTGGCTTAAAGGGATAGAAACATCAAAAATAGATGTTTGAAAAAAGTAAATTCTGAAGTCATGTAAGGTCGATGGCCAGATGTTGATAGGAGGGATGTGTGAGAGGCAGCTGGCGATAAGGTTCTCACCTTAATGATGAGGGCATGATTTCATAGTAACTCTTGCTTGGCCAGTTCATCACCCCCTGCTTGCATTAGCCTTCCTACTCAAGGCTCCTTGAGAACGGTGGAAGGAGCGCAGAGGTGCTTCGTGTAAGTGAGGTTGCTCTGACTTGGGCTAAGATTCCAAACTAGCCCCTTGTGCCGAAGGAGTTTTCACTAAAGTGAACTGCGTGCATTTGGGCCATAATAAAAGGCAAAGGATACGATGGGTGTAGTAAGAACCAGTAGAGGTGGCTGATCCAAAAGGAAAGACCCAAACGAGAATGGGAGACTTGGATTATCATTCTGAGTTTTCCCGTGGGCTTGATGTGTCAGGCACATGACCATCCTGTGCCCCTGCAACATCGAAATCACTTGCATCCTTATGACTGTTTTGCTTGGGCTCTGACTCTCAAAAATATTTGTCTACTTCTCAGGTCAGATGGGGCTGATAGTGTCAAAGCAGATCATGTGCCTACTTCGCATTAAACGAGAGGGAGTCAGATATATAACCTGCTCTGACAGTTTTGCTAGAAAATGCTTTTCCATAGGTGCCCGAGTATTAATTTGGCTTCTGGTATTTTTCTGGTTTTGGTTGGTGCTAGTAGTTACTCAGAATAGGCTGAAAAAATAGCAGGAGAGAAGATGCTGACACCTGCAAGTGACACTGTTGTTTTCGTGTGGCCCGTCCACAGCTCTCTTGCTCTCTTTATGCAGTCTTTTTGTATCAAATAACTCCAAAGCTATTGCTTGTTTTAGTATAAAGACCGTTTAAAAAGTTCAGAAAAGTGCTACAATCCAGCTATACTTCTTCCTGTCAAGTTCCCTTAGGTTTTTTTGATTTTATTTCTCATAAAGGCAGGCAAGAATTGTGCAAGGCACAGTAAAGATGATGGCAAATTGGGACAAGAGGAAAGAGAGCGTGACTACCATTAGGGGCAGGAAAGCCTGTCTTAAGAGACAAGGCTGGAAAGAGTACCTTGGTTAGGCTTGTGTGATGGCATGTGTCTAGGACTCTGTCAGGGAGACAAGCTGTTTAAGCAGAGAGATGAAATGGGCACTCAAATGTATGTGAACTGACCATGAATAAATTCTCTCGAAATCAGAAGATGGGCTCTCATGTCAAGAGCTATCAAGTTTTGAAGCAATCTGGCAGTAGGACATGTAAGGGTGAAAAACATGAGTAGTATTAAATTCATTTAAGAGGCTACGTGCTGGGTTAGCAAAGTTTAGTTAGGCCTGTGATAGCCTTGGGTATGATAGAGGAGGCTTCTTTATATCCTTTTTCAGTGTATTAAGTTGGCGAAGAAGTTTCTTCTCTTGGGTTGACTCTTTGAAGAGGATGGCTACTAATGCCAAAAAAGGCAAGGTTGGACAGATGTTCCTGGTTCCATAAATACAGTCTCACCAATGAGTATTCCAAAACAATACGCGCCCATCCCCCCAGCAGTACTAAAATAACTGCGGTTGTCTTTGAAACTTATAGTTTCTGGCATATCTAGGGTAAGGTTATAGTTGGAACTTACCCAAGTTGTCAGTTCGTAACTTAATTGCCTATTTAATTACATCATTTGACTTATAATTAGTTGTCTGGTGAAATGAAGAGCAGTCTATCTCAGTGAGTGTCCATGTGAACGTTTAGGGACTCGGTGTTCAAACGGCGATGCCAGGAGCAGGGGACGGGTGAGCTAGCTCTCCAGCGCACCAGGCTGAGCAGCCCAGCCCCGGGTCCTTGCACCACTGGGCAGCGGTTGTGCTGCTGTTAGCTCCGCTGGCTGCCCAGGCAAAGAGGCAGTTTGTGGGTGTGGTAGCTTTCAACTGACCTGACTGCATTGTTCAGCTGAACCCGATCAGTTGAGTATTTTGACACCTCTGTGTCATCCAGGAAAGCCTTTTTTGACCATTAAAATCAATCAGCTGAGAATACCGGATAGCTCAATCTGCACATAGCATTGCAAAAGGTGCTCGTCTCCTTTCTTGTCTGTTATTACCACCTTCCTCCTGCTGCCTTGTTTTTACCTCTCTCCAAGCAAATCTGGACGATTGCCTTCAAACTGAAGAACCCCTGGCTATAATGACCGTGCATCCCTGTCCTGGCTGATGTCTGTTTGCGCTTAAGCACTTCTAGTAGCTATTCCAACATGAGCGACCAGGCAGCTTTATTTGCTGAGTCTCAGTTTTCCCAACTGCTGTATGGGCAAACAGATTTAATAATGTTCTCATGATCTGAATGGACGGCAGAATAGCTGCGGATGATGCTAGTACTATCCATGGTAATTGAAATTGCCGGGATGTGTATGTGTCTGCAAGTCACTGGCTTCTTGGGTAAAACATCTTCAAGCAATTCAGAAGAATTTTCTTCTTTGCTCTAACATCACTAGAGAAATCTAAATGCAGGACTTAGTTCAAGAAGTCTTTAGTAAACACTAATAAACTGATTGCTATTTTAAACCCTAATGTTTCATTAAACACGGCTAGTTGTGGGTTGAGTTCTTACAGATAATGCTCCAAGAAATGTTTTTGGGGTTTCTTCAAGCCCCAGAACTGATACCTCTTAAATTGTGAGGAAATAAGCAAGAAAGGTGAAGCATGAAGATGTAAGATGCTGACTTCAGGGTAAATGGAGGAGAAATCTGGGTCCAAGGTTTAAGCGGGAGTGTTCAGTGAATGGCCAATGGGTGCTGTTGAGCAGGTCTGTGGGACCTGAAGTGGTGGTGCTGTCTTCTAAGGCTAAAGGCTTTAAAGGCAGACAAAATGAGATGTGAAGTTGGTTCCCTGGTTTCTGCTTTTTATATCATGAGTGATGACAAAATGGAACCTAAAGTAAAAGAGTTCCTGGCGAAAACGAGCAGTAGCTTCAGAGTCAGGCTTTTAATTAAGCTGCTCAAGTGAAACTGCCATTTCTGGGGTCTGCATGTGTGTTCTGAGAACCCCAAGGGCTGTTTGCCCGAGAGTGGCACTGACCATGATTAAATAGCTGTCGATGCCAGTGACTGATGCGAGTTTAAGTATGTGCTCCTCTTCTGTCCAATGACGCACCGCCTTTTTGCCTTACAGTGTGATAGCCTGTAATAGATACCATTGCCTCCAGCAGCCTGTGTTCTGGCCAAAGGTTTGCATTTGAATATTGGAGAGTTAATGCCTGGTAAAAATCAAAGGTGTTCAAGCAATAAGCAATTTATACTTTTTTTTTCCTGTTGTTGTTTTGAGTGTAACTTTTCAAGGGAAGGCTTTTGTAGGTCAATTATGTTGCAGTTTGCCAAAGCATTTTGAGAGATGACTTTGCCTGTTCATGATGCAGGAACTCTTTATGCAGAGCAGTTCAACATCATAAATGTAGGCGGGGTGTCTCATTTGGGAAAGCAGTTCGCAAATAGCAATTTGCCACTTCCAAACTGGTAAAAAATGATGCTCACTTTGAATATTGGCCTTCCTCAGGTGTTTGGCGGGTTACGCGTCTCTAGAGTTTGTGTGCTGTCTCTCAGCTTCCCCTCAGCAACACAACACGAATGGGAAATGCAAAACATCCAGCAGTGGGGAGAAAGATGACATCTTGGTCACTCATCTCCTGCCTCACTTGGCTAATGTAGTGGAACTGCCGCTCCTAATTAAGGTGAGAAGGGAGCCACTGTGCACTGTCTGGAGATTTTTATTAGAATTGTTTGCTGTAATTAGAGGCAC
This sequence comes from Burhinus bistriatus, assembly GCA_013397275.1. Lineage (NCBI taxonomy): Eukaryota > Metazoa > Chordata > Aves > Charadriiformes > Burhinidae > Burhinus > Burhinus bistriatus. The sequence goes on along the minus strand of VYXH01009942.1, from coordinate 350,271 downwards.
GAGGATAGGCTGAAGGAATTTCTCCAGACAAAAGGCCTTTAACTTAACATGGGCCCAGGTCAGGAGGTATGCCTGGAGAGGAATATCACAGGGGAACAGGGCAGTATCTGGAGAATTTGTCTGACGAGTTCTCCTAGAGATGCCTGTTTCTCTTACCTGTGCTGCACTGCAGTAGCATTCGTGGTGACGTCACACTTGGGCCTGAACAGCCATGGCTTTCCCCGTAGTTGCTTCGTTAGGTGTGTGTTGCCTGCTGCTCATGTTGTCCCTCTCGGGTCACCGAGAGCTGTAGCACCCTTCTTGAATTAGGTAGCAGGGATGCAGTTTGCTGTCTTCAAGATAAATGCTCCTGCAGTGGGAATGCACCTGCAGGATTTTTCTTAAATGTTCGCTTACTAAGCGGTTATAAGAGCAGCTTGGATGGGGTTTAAATGAATCATGCATTCTCAGCTGCTTCATAAGCCTTCTGTCTTGCTACTAACTTAATTCACCATGGTTTTTATTGTGTCAGTGAAAAGTATCGATATAATATACGTGCGTACTACCAGAAAAAAGGTGTGTGGGTTGCATACATCCCCTTTGGCTGACTGCTTCGGCCTGAAAAGTATGTCTGAGGTCATAATACCAAGGCCAGAGCCATCCTGAAGCCCCAGGGAAACAAGGGAAGGGTATTTGAAGTACCAGCGAGAGGCGCATGGGCAGTTTTACTTTTTAGCTTGCACCTGTTAAGAAACCTGGTGTCTCTGTATGTATGTGTGGAAATTACCCTAGAGTCTGTGTATTTGTTTAAGCGGAGAAAGAAAATGTGAAATGGCTACAAGTACTTTCTACTCGTCATGTGCTAAGTTCTCGTAGAGTGCCAACAGAGAGCAGGCTTAGCCTGGTGCCTTAGCCATTCACGCGGAATTTGTGTACAGAATACACAGGGCCAGCATGTCAGCTGTTGTAAAGTGATGCTGTGCTGCTGACCTCATCGAACTCAGCCCGTGAATGTGTTGTTGAGTAAGAACTGGGTTGTGTTTTTTCATGGCTACAGAATGTTACAGTCTTTACCACCTTTTCCTGACTGCTGCGCTAAAAAGCACTGTAAAACAAATACTTGGCACTCATCATTTCACTTCTGGGTAACGAGTAGCTGGCAAAAATGCTTTGGGCGATGTCCCAGTCAGAATCGGCATGGCTGTGTTCTCTTCTGCGGCTCTTGGGGCTCTGCTGCAGTGCTGGTGACTCAGTGCTGCAGTGATGCTCTTCGAGACTTGCTGATAGTGTGGTACGATTGACAAAATAGTTTGTCAGTTCATTTCTTGGTGTTCTGCAGGTATTTCTAAGTGTGAACTCTTCCTTGAAGCGTCTGTAGTTTACACATCCCTGGTGATAACACATGAGCAGAGCGTTCTTTTTCTCCTAACATGTAATTTGTGCATTTCGGGTCCAGGTAGAGCAAGATGAGGATTTTGCTTGCCTCTGATTGGGAACTCTATAGAGCACCAACAGCAGAAACATTCAGCTGATGTGGTGGTGATGCTTTTGTAGCACTGTAACGGCTTATTTATAATTATCTGGTAGATCAAGAACTGTGATATCAACTGCTTATACGAGTCTCGCATCAGAAAGCAGGTGCATCATAGGAGATGACATAGCCTAGTCCATAAAGAAACCTTTTACAGCCTTAGCCTTTCTGGTGTAACAGTATCGAAAGGGGTCTATTTTGTGTTCTCTTCCTCTTGAAATAGACTTTGGACTGTGTACGGATGGCTATGGTGTATCAAAAGGATTTATTGGTTTCTGTGATTGGGAATAAATTTGTTGATCTACTGCAGTGATGAAACTCGCAGCATTAAGTGTAATGCTCTCCGGTGGCAAGAGCTCAACCTGTGGGTAGTACAGAGGAAGATGCAAACTTTTCCACGAAGCACTGCAGGGCAGTCAACAGCATGACCAGCCATTCCTTTTTGTGTGAAAAAAGCAGTTGGTCAATGTAGATGTTGAATTGTACACAACTCTGCGGTTTTGGCTGCAGAATTTATCACAGAAATGAGGCAGGTACTCCAAATAGCTTACACTTAAGCATGTGATAAAAATAACTGGTGATATTGAGGAAGATTTTTGCCTGAACCTTTTACTGACTAGTTGAGATACTTCAGTTGTGCTAAAGCCATATTCCAAAAGCGTACATCTTGGAAACCTGCTGAATTCTGGGGGATTCTGTGTGTTTGGTTTCATGAAAAGCCTTGGAAATATCTAGAAGGATGCCTTGAAAACAATAGAAACTAAATAAGTTTGCTCTGATGAAGATGGTTGGATTTGATCTCTGGTGGTAGAGTATATGGAAATGCATAGTGCAGGGGTTTGACCCCATATGCAGATTTATTGGTTGTCACTGGTGTGTTACACCATCAGGGAGCAGGATGTGAGACCTGGGAACCCTGGCTATAATTGGTCTATTGAAAATATAGGTATATATTTCATGGGGAAGCACTGGAAAGCTGGGAAAAATACTGTCTTGGCTTCTCATTAAGATTCCTTGGAGAAAATAAACCAGCTGTCTCAAATGTTGACAAGAGTACAGTTTGAGGGATGCTTTGACAGTAAGCAGTGCAACAGTGGCCAACTACAAGGGCCAAGGACGTGTGCAGAGTTGCAAGACCTGAAAAGAAGTCTGAAGCGAGTCAGTGCCTTGAAGGTGACTTAGAAGGTGAGAGACTTGGAGGCGCTTGGCCCAGTCTAAATCCATGTCCTTTGAAGGTCTGCAAACGGAAACATGCCGGAAGAGGGCTGGCTCGGAGCACTTCATTATGACGGATGTCTGAATAATGTTCATACTTGGTCATTGCTCACTTTTAGGGGGGGGCTGACTGCGAATGCAGTATATTATGCAATGGTTTTGTCATGTATCGGTGATGATATTAACAGTCTAATGCTAAACAGGTTCTGAGGAAATGAGGAGGAAAAAAAAATGACTTACTATATTTACCCTGAAACAAGATTCAATCTGCCACTGTATTTAATGCTATATTTTTCATTATCTCACAAGCATATGTTGGAACCGCTACAGATGATGAAGTTAGCTGCTGGGCAGAGCTATCATCAATGCTTTCCATCTTTATTTTAATAAGAGGAACGAGCAAATTGTTTGTGACCTTTGTCAAGGGCTTCCTGGAAGACAAGAAACCTAGCTGCAGCAGAATCACTAGCCTGGAGCCCTGCTGAATATTCAAAGCTTTAGCCCGGAATAAAATGTGCTATAACAAAGCCATTGTGTCTGATGGAGCTATGTCTACTACAAAAGAACCGGGATCTAACAGCAAAAGTTCAATCTTTTCTTTTGTCTTCCTTATGCTTCTGGAACAATGTCGGCAATATGCTCTTTTGTTGAACTGTGCTGAAAATGTACATTCAAGGCAGGAAGCTTAAAATTGCATTTCCTCGACAGGTGGCTCATCGTGCATGTGATGCTGGGGGGG
>VYXH01009942.1:324252-346709 GCA_013397275.1 Burhinus bistriatus | reverse complement strand
GGGGGGGAAGTGGGGTTTTGGATTTTTAGGAGATAAAAAGCTGACATATGTGCTCTTCGTATGTGTCGCATAAGGGCCATGTCCCCTATGGCCAGCAGCATTTAGGACCAGGGAGATAACATTTTTGGATACCTCAGACAAAGAAAGCCTTCTGTGAAGCTAAGCACATGATATGGTGTCAAGCAAATAAGAATGCTGAGGCATGAATGGGGATATATGTGTTGAGGAGCAGGAATGGTTAAAAAAATGCCTTCCTGGCATGGAAAGGGTTCCTGTAGGTCCCCCCTGCCCATGCCCAGAGTAATGGGTGAAAAGTCTCACAGCTCGATACAGTCTGTAAGATAAGATATGGGAAGACTCAATCCTGGCGTTTCTATCAAAGCCTTGATTTAGCTCTCGGCGGTGTGGTGAGGTGTTTTATTAATTCCAAAAGCACAGCTTGATCTAGTCCACTGTGATCAGGGTGTTTCTGATTAGATGCGTTTAAACAATTAAAAAACCCAACAAAACAAAAAAACAACCAAATGGCACCACCCCACCCCCCAACAAAAAAACCCAAATGAGAAATACAGGGGCATTATGGCCAGTTTGTAGGCTCCTGTGGTAGCCATGCCAGGGACTTGAATCATCCCTCAAAAATTGTTTACGCATTTTGATTTTCAGCTCTTAATAGTTTGTAGAGATGGAGGATGTACCGGATGCTGTCTTAGGATTCAGGTATAGGCTTTGCAGGTGACCTGAGACAAAACACTAACTGTAGATGTTTAAGCCAAACACTTAAGAGTTTCCAAGGACTATTTCCTATACAGGGGTAACAGAGTACACAATAGAAGTGATAACGCATTAAATAGCACAGGCAAAACTGAGAAATATTTGCTGGAATTCTGACAGGTGATAAAATTTTGACATATTGGGTGAATACAAATGCAGTGATTGCTTTTTTGCACCATGCTAGGGTTGGAGGTGGGAGTGGGCAGTGACTTGTAAACCTCCAGTTTTCCAAGTGCACGAGCAATTCAGTTAACTGTGCTAGTGCATCTTGAGATGAGGGATGAAACCACCTGTGAGGTTATGGTACAGAGAAAGGCCTGTAACACGGACTGGTGAGCTTGGCAAGGTTTAAGTGTGTTTCTGTGGGGCTGTGAACTTCTTCGTTGCAACTGGTGTAGAGGGGGGTACATCACCCATGTCATGTATGTGCCCACTTTTGGGTTCTCCATGTCTTGGAAAGCAGATTCTCTTTCATGTCTTTCAGCTTATGCTTTTTAAACATGGTAGCTGCTACAGAACAGCACTTGAGGCTTCTGGAGAGCACTTTTCTCCAAGAAGGAAGTATTTGACACTTACCTCTCGCCTTTTCTAGATGTATCTCCGCTATGTAGGTCAATCTCATTGCTGGACGTAGGCTGAGAAGAAGTGGAAGTTAGCATTGTGATGGGAGATTGGTTATGACAGACCTCTCGGAATAGGTTCGTGCTTAGCGGTAATACCCAGTCACTATTTTGTTGGAGGTATGAAGAAGGATCTATGTATAGGTAAAGAAATAAACACGGGTTGCAGTTCCCAGCTGGATGCCGAGGAAAAAGTCAAGAAGAAAACAGGACTCCCAACCTAGGTAGCAAAAGCGGACCAGAAATTTCCACGGTAGAGTTGCATCTCTGTTAAATGTTTCCATGCTATGTATTTTACTACTAGTGTTAAACTTGAGTTAAATTTCCGTTTTCTAGATATTAACTACTTTAGTTGCTTTTTGGATTAAGTATTGTATGTAAGCACAGCCTCTCCTTTACCTGTCCAGCGTAAAATGAGTAGTTGTGTGCGTGCCTGAAGAAATACGTCCCTAGCTGTTAGCTTGACATAGAGTGTCTCACTCAATATCTGCGCTTCCGTAAGATGGTACAAGAAAGTCGTCTGGACACCACTTTTGTAGTTAGGTGATTTTATTTTGGCATCAGCTCTTTCTTGATCTCTGAAATCTGAAGTTGTATTTCTCTTCTGCCGCAATACTCTCATGCATTGACACAAGTGTTTTGCTCACTACTGTACGGTCACAGACTTTGCATGAAATTCCTTGGGGGCATTTAAGGAAGTACAGTTATAAATGCTCGTTTAAGCAGGCTCTTGTGGAGCCTGAGACACTTGAGCTTGAAAATGCGATTCCAGAACTGATACTTATACTTTTATTGGGGTAATGGCACAGCAAAACCAATGTGTGGTGTCGTGCCGTGTGTGGTAGTGAGCTCACGTACACAGCAGGGTTTTTACCCTGACCTGGTGTCTGTAGCCACTCGCTTGGGTGGTGATAAAAAAATGGCTGTCTGATATAAAGTTTCATGGCAGCAGTTAGCAGTGTGCTGGGCCAAGTTGTTCTGCATTTTGTTCATTTCCTGTGAACTGACGATGTTTTTTGATGGCAAAGGGCTTGTGTGAAATCGATAAGGAAGCTGCCTTGAATCGCCCTTGCAAAACAAAGAAAAAGTGGCTGCGACCCAGAATGGCAAAGCTCCTAAGTCACCTTTCAGCACCTTCTTCCAAAGGCTTCAAACCATTTCTTGCACCTGTGAATTGCTAGTGCCATTTATTAGGATTATTTTCATGTTTGCGGCTTCAGAAATAGCACGTCTGAAAACCGGGGGAGCCTACGCAATTATTGCTGGCGTTAATGCTTCTGTGCAAAACCATCTGGTGGAAACCTTGGAGTACTGAATGAAAGGTGTAAACCTGGATTAGCATTGATACGGTTTTCTATTGCATTTGGCTCGTTCACGTCTCACTGGATGTTATCCAGGTTTCCTCAGAAGAGCCAAGATTGCCATCATACAGTGTAATGCCATATGTTAAGATTCATATGACACATTACCTAAAAGTCATAAATTATTATACTGTGTCTCTTTACAGGGCTGTGATTAGAAATGTTTATGTAAATGCACCTTCCAAAGAAAAATGGCACATGATGTTAAACAGCAGTATGCATGGCAGCTCTAATGAGATACTTTGACTCAGTCAGGATGTTGCCTTGAAAACAATCTGATCCCAGTATAATGAGAAATTAATGTCCTTTTTTAAATGCACTGATCTTAGATGAGGTTTCTGCTGGGGCTGGCATCGCTGGGGAAAATACTCCGCACGCTCTAATAACAAGAGGAAAGAAAGTGATTGAAAGACAAAACTGCAGAACATAGCGTTTTGTGAATTGGAAATGCCTGGTCTTGGAGTTGTGGCATTCCTCACTGTAGTGCACTATTATAAGCTGATATGGACTGAACTCGGGGCATGCGTTCCACCCATGGTGTTTGTAATTGCTAGGGTTCGTGAAGACCACTTAGGAAACAATTCAAAGTGACTGTTGACTATTGCTCGAGTCCCTTGGGGGAGAAACTGCCTCTGTATAAATCCAGCGTTGCCGGAGCTTCCCAATGATTGTCTTGCTGCTGTGGCCCTCTCTAGAAATAGGTGCCTCTTACGAAGCCCTTGCCTGTGGGATTTTCCTGGACGTGTCAGTTCTTGGTCCTGGCGTTCTGTCTGTGTCACTTGACAGAAATCCCATATGCACACAGGTATTTATAGATACCTGCCATATTCTGGTATGTGACTGTAAGACAAAGATTTCACTTGGGCTTTTAAAATGCTTTCACAAAAATGAAAAAGTTATCCCTCCATTTAACTCCTGTTTTTCTTGTCTAACAACACGTCTCGAATTCTGCCGGTGATAGAAGGTATAACTGTCCTGGTTTGACAGTAACGTGCCCAAGGAAGTTAGCTGTAGATTTTCTCAATTGCCACTTCGCAGGCGGATACAGAAAACGAGTGAGCAAAGATGAATATGCTTAGTTAGGAAGCCAACGGAACTGAGCTGAGTATTCGTGTATTTGAAAAAAAAAAAAAAACAAAACACCCCACCATAAATAATGAATCAGATGGTTCTTTTAAGTATCAAAACAGAGGACCTATATCAATACAGACTAGACATTGGATTAAAGAACAGGAACCCATGTAATGCTGAGAATAATGTGGGGGTTTTGTCCAACGACAATAAAATTTTTTCAAATCAGATGAAAGGATCCAATCATTCTAATTACCACTAAGTCACTTTCTCTCCCTGAGAGATTAAATCCGAGCTTTGTAGTGGGTATAACTGTACCTTGCCTTCTCCTGTAATCTGTTGCAATATTTGCAAGACTAATATAATGCAAAATGGTAAAGCTGTAAAAGGAGGGGTTGTATCAGTATTGGATCAAAGCACTCAAAGAAGCAGGCAAACCAGAGGAAACTGTTTGTTGGTTTTGAAGCGCATATGAACGTGCACAGTGTTCACGTACGCTGTTAGATTGTGACTTGTACTCGTCCTTCACATTGAGTGTCTCTAAAATGGGCCCCCTCGGTTACATCTGCGAACCGTGATGGCTGCTCGCACTTTGCCTAAGTTACATTCTCTGATACCCGTGCAAATGCGCAGTGGTGTGTTTTCCAAGGTGTATGTATAGCACACCAGTATCTGCATCTGCCTTTTCTTGTCATCCTCACGTCGGCATCGACGGGCATGTTCCCAAGGCTCGGTGCCGCCACAGGATCAGCTCTCGCATGATTATGTGAGGGATCAGCATGATCGGCTGTCACTGATTTCACTGACATCTGTCCCCACAGTGAGACAAGCTGCAACATGAATTATTGAAGGCATACACATGCAGATCTGTGTCATGATTACGCCAAACAATACGCTTTGCCGCGCTCCAGAGAGCTGAGGAGAGCCATGTGGACAGCTGCTTTAACCCTTCTTGACAATCTGTTACCATCTTTCAGGCACAGGGACTTTCTGGGGGTTTGTAAAACTTGGGTAGCCTGAGTCTTCACTCCCGGTTCTAAACTGCTATTGCGTATTTATCATCTGAAGAAGTTTTCGTCTCTGCAAGGCTTCGTAAACCAAGTCATTTGAATCTTGGTAGGAGGACTTGATCTTACAATGGGTTGAAAACACAGGACCTGATCCAGCAAAGGAAGTAAGGCCCTAATCAAGTTCAGACCCAAGTGAAGGAGTGCTTACAGGCCTAAGGCTAAGCACCACACTGAAGACTTGAAAAGCTTTGGGGCTGTGAGTGCTCGGATCACTGCAGGATTGTCTGAGTAAGTGGGTTAGGACTCGGTCTAGAAAAACAACAATGAACTTGTTGCCTTGACTCATCGGGTGGATTTAAAACCAGTGCTGTACTATCACAACATTGCAGCTCTTTGTATTTCCTCGTCTTAATAGTGTGTAGGATTGTTCACAACTCACAAGAAGAAATTATAGCTACGTGCCAGCAGTTAGCAGCTTCAGAGGCGCTGCAACAGAAATAAACCGTAGGAAGAGGTTTGAAGTAAAAGGCATTCCATAAGACAAATCTTTATGCTTATGCTGTGCATTGAGTTTAAGACAGAAAAAAACACAAAGGCAGTATAATGCCCAGAAGAGATAAATGCTAAATAATTAAAAAAATCAAATTATTAAATAGAAAATAGCTGAAGTTGTCCTTTGGGTGACTGAAAGGCTAACATGATAAGGCGCAAAGCAGGGAGGTGTCGTCAGTGTGAAGAACTTGTTATCAGTGTTGGTGAAGATGTGGAAACATTCCGCATTTGAGCAAATAATAAAATAATCTGTTGAGAAGGATGATTTGGGTAGGCTGCCTTAGCAGCTGCATTTTGTATGCAGAGGAAAAAAGGGGTATGGTTGTTGATATATCGAGTGAAAAAGTGCGGTTTGCACAGCAAAGGTCTATGTTAGCTACCGGTAAAGAATCAGGTAGGTGATGGTTTGGGTGCGTGAGACGGGGAGAAGCGGTAAGGACTGCAGGGCAAGGAGGCTGGTGTCTGCGCAGGGATGAGCACTGCTACTGCCGGAGCAGTCTCCCGAGTGCTGGCTGGTGGTGTGTCGTCTCACTGAATGTCACTCCGGCCTGTGTATGCTGGTGCCATATAGTGGGCATAGTCCTGCTTCCTTCTTCGTGGAAACACTAATTTGTATTTTCAATACTGTTGTCAATAACTTCCTTAACCTTTACTGATGAATAAAGCATTCTGACCTTGTCCTGTCATTAGTCGTGGTGTGACTTGCGCACTCACGGGTGAGAGGATACATTTTAGGGATCTGTAATTTTGCACAGTGTTTTTCACAGTGCAGTTGAACAGCGAAAGCAATTTAAGGTGTTTGTATACCCCTTCTCTCCCTGTTCCCAAATCTCCCCTGCAATTCCACTGGATGCAGAAGGGCTCACTGTAATGACAGAGGTCAAAAATGAGTTCTCGTAATGGAGAAGGCAATAGTATCAGCTGCGGAGTTTTGCAGGTTTCAGTGGCAGAATGTTTTGCCAGCTTCATGTCAGTACAATCAGAGGGGCTGGTGAAGAGAGGTGGGAAAACGGCGAGGAAGTTCATGAGCTGATGTCACTGGCAGGTTATTAGTGATATCATCAATACGCTGTGAAGAGGCCATTTTAAAGTCCAGAAACTTGGAAACTGGTACATCTAGATAAAGATGTGCTTCATTTCATAAAGTGGCTGGTAGACATGTCTGACTCTGATAGCTCAAGTCTTTTTGCCAGGGATAAGTTGGTAGAGACATTTGAGTATCAAACTACTTTTGCTGTGAAATGTGCTTGAGTGAAGTTCGCTTCTTTTTAACCCCTAGTTAAGTACGCAACTTCAGAGTCTGCGTAACTTCAGGGGGAAGATTAAGCCTTTTTCCGTTTCAGTGCAACTTAAGCCTGTATTTAAGTGAAGCGGGTGGATGCGCGCACTCATGACGGTGGAAGTCTGCGGGAGGCTTTCCGTTCATTTGCAATGGGGCCTTTTGTGCTTATGAGGGCCTCTGTCTCACTAAACCTCTATGCTAGCTTCATAATTAACAGGTTATTTATGGCTGTGTGTAGGTCAACGAGAATTTGACTCCACAGAGAGCTGTGGATAACCAAGGAAAAGCAAACAGTAACCTTTACCCTATTAAACAAACTTCCTGTGATTATAACAGTTTTCACCAGCATATCCAGTGAGCCTTTTATCTGCCGGTTTAGTTTACAGAAGTGCACAATGTTGGTGGATTTTGATTCATGCTCAGTGCGGGTTATGGGTTATTCTGTGTTGGCTCGTAATGAGTGGGCTGCTTTGGATGTTTTTTTAATCTCACTGTTTTCTGCTCCCATGCAACAGATATTGATTCATCCAAAGACTTAATATGTTTCAAACACTGTCAAAAGGAGAGGATGTGCTCCCTTAAAGGGCTTAGCAGAAGTCAGATGCGGCCTTCCACCTTGTTGCAGAAGTAATTATCTTCCAGACCCTTGGACACAGTGTCATGCTTCAAAAGCTATGAATATTTGGAGCTTTGCGGGAATGGATTATTTGCTCTAAATATATTCAGAGTAATTGTATAGCTCATATCCAGCAGGTCGGGATTACAGATTTCATTACAGATTTCAGAGATTGGAAGCCTTTATACAATTACTGTAAGTCCAACTAAGAGGCAAAATCATTTCCTCAAGATGGAACAGGAGAGGATACTGATCTGGCATGACTTTCCCTAGGCTTCAATTTCATTAGGAAAATAAGAATCCTTCTTCATTTTCATCTGGGTTTGATATATCCTCAGACATATGGCATATAAGGTGTGATACATGCTTGGATCCTCCTTAAAGATATACAGATCATCTCTTAAAGATACACAGATCAATATTCCTTGGGCCTGTGCTTGCATGATTTCTGCAAGAGCATGTGAACTGTTTTCTTTTGGACTGGCACCTAACTGCACTTTCCTTGAAGATTCATTTCTGCAAGAAACCCCAACACCTTGGACACAGAAAGAACAAGACAACTACATTGAAATAACACTATGGGAAAACGTTCTGGGTTATGCGTGCTTTTTGTTTTGATATTCATCTAATGTTTCAGCAGGTTTTTAGGTTTAGAGTAAAAAAATCACCCCAAAAAAACTAAGGAAAAAAAAACCAAACCCCCAAACCTTCCAAATCTAATCTTGTTTAGTAATTAATTGGGAAGTTCTGCAGTCAAGGTGCTTCAGTCACATGACAAAAAATGCGTTTGCCCCATTCTTTTTCCAAAGTGAACTTGCAAAGTCAAAGCGTGTGTGATGCTGCCAGAAAGACTTTTCTGTTTTCTGTGTTACCAGAATGATTTTTCTGAAGGGGATGAATATTCTCACTGGAAAGCTTACGTCCAGCTCTGACTGGCTGTGCTGACACTGTTGGGCCTTTTGATTCATTAAGGTGCCGCTAAGTAGGAATGAAGGCATTAAGCTCTCCAAGACCTTGATGCGTGTATTGTCTTCATTGGGGTAAAACATTAAGGCTGTTCGGTGGGTTGAGTGGGCTACTGCTGGAAAATAAGGGAAATGTTCATTTCAGATGATCTAGAATCCAGGATTACTGTGTGCATGGATCAGAAACCGTGAAACTACAAGAGATGTTCTTGAAGAACTTAGCCAATGCTGGTAAAGTGGGTCGCTTGCTAAAAGCCTTGTAATGCAGGAGAAATGTTACAGACACGTTGAAGGAGGATGTCTGCATGTTAGAATGCTTGAGAGGGAATTGTCTTTGAACGATCTATTGCTCTGCATTAGAAAGTTTTGATGGCAGAGCAGGTGTTTCTGGAACCATAAGGCCAGTGCAACTGGGACTGAGAAACTCGTAACTAGTTATAACTGTTGAGTGACAAATACATGATGGGATTATGTGACACTGTATGCTAAAGAATACTGAATCTAAGAGCTGCTTCCTTTCACAATTTATAGTCTTGCTTCATCTTGAAAAAGTTCCTGCGTTACATTTATAAACAGATTTTTTTTTTTACGAGGGAGAACAGGTTGGGGTTGTTTTTTTTTTTTTCAGTAGCTAGGTGACAAACATTCATTGTGTGATCTAACAAATTAGTTTTAACCCAAAAGAGGAAGAAGTCCTCAAGAAGGTGTTGGGAGCACAAAGAACAGAGATAATTCTAAGGGTTACAGTCAAAGCGGAATAAGGCCCAGGTAGTGATTATACTGGCCTAAAAGCACAGATAACACAAATGGTGTGCAGATCACTTCTGATGGTTCTGCACAGACACCATTGCTATGGAAAGAAAGATTAAAAAATAACACTTGAAAGGACTTTGAGTTACGCACATGCTCAACTGTTGGGTGTCTGGATTTAGGCAAATGCAACAGCTCAGTAATATTTTTCAGAAAGATAGCTCTGTTGTGGGAGGATGAACTGAAAAATGGAGGGATAATACTTGGGAAAAAAAAATTTTTCTTACGGACTTCTCTGAGGATTTGTGCAAAACAGATGCTTCACACAGCTTTCCTGCCGGCATCCTCTGCACATGGTATGAACCAGGCCTGTGCTCGGTTCCTTTGGCACACACTTATCTGTATTATTGTTGGCTGGTTTTGATGGCTTGTGTATGCCTTAAAAGAACTAAAAATGACTGAGAAGGATGAGTCTATTGAAGAAAGGTGCATATTTTGTTCATAATGGAACTGAGAACAGGGTAACCCTTTAGGACGTGGAGGGTCAGTCAACAGCCTAATTTTCTTGTATTCCACATGAAATAATTGGGACGCAGGTTTTGATGCCAGTGGGCAAGCTACGTTCTTGGCCTGAATTTGATGCAAAACTGAGTAATTAGGGCTGAGACACAGGGCTTAGAGAAATGGGGTTATTTTTGGTCGTGAATACCATGATGGTGTAGGAGCTTCATGATCCTGAAATTCTAGCTGATGCCTGGTGGCACTCGCGTGCCGAGAAGACAGTTGAGGGGGTGGAAGTTGCTGCATCTTTGGGGCAGCTTTGCCAACCTGCAGTGTTGCAATCAATGGGTCCTTCAGCCAATTCCATGGCGGTGACTGCTGCAAAACTCTTCAGCAGTAGGTGCTGATCAGATGAGTGAGGGCTCCTGTAGAGCGTTGCGTGTTCCAGTCTGAGTGCAGGGGCCAGGAAAAGCCAGAGTATGGCCTGGTAGACTGAAGGTTGATAGAACGAGGTATTAAAGACTGATGTCAAACCAGAAATACCTGGTTTTACCTACGCATTGGTCAGTCAGTCTTTATATCTGTGTAGCAGGGTGTTGATTCTCTGCTTATCAAAAAAGAAATACGCTCAGGTAAAATCTGATCAGACTTAATGTTGAGATGGGAGACACAGAAAGATGGTAGGGATGAATAAATTGTGAACTCTATTACCATGTGTTAGCTACAGGTTATAAAGATGTGAGCAGAAGGCAACACATGCTTCTCTGTAAGGATACGACTTCAGCGGACCACTCAGATGCTTAAAGATGAGCATATGCCCGAGTGCTTTGTTGAATCAGGTCTTACTTAGGTGTGAATGTGAGACGATGGAGTGTTCAGAGTCGTTTCTCTGTAGCCATAAGCATAAGCTGACTGGCACATAGGGTTTAAAATACCAGAGAGACCTTGCTGCTGCACGATGTCTTCCTAACCACATCTGTGGTACTGATCTTCCCTTCTCGCGGAATAGCGGTGGATGGTGACAATTAATTCCATAAGGTGAATGAACAGGATTTTGTTTCTCATCAAAAGAGCAGCATCTGTTGTTTTTAGCACTTCCCGGAATCACGAGTGTCTTAAATCAAACTATCAGTACATTAAGGTTGTTGGAGGTATTAATACTCCACATTTCCATATTACTTTTTTTTTTTTTCCTAAGAAGGACCTTATCTTTACTTTTCCAGGCTTCCCTATAGCTGGTGTTCTTTTCCATAGCAGTGACTTATTAATGTTTTCTTTTCTCACTCCCTTGCTTGTGTCAAACGGATGTTTCTTTTAAAGCAGAGCTCTAATGTACCAAAAGTGTGTGTGTGTGAATGGATGTACTCAGTACTTGCAGGTCAAATTCGGTGGTTCTGGCTGCTGTAGTAAATTCAGCCTTAAACATGTTATTAGCCTTTGGCTTTGGAAAGCCATATGGCCAACAAATCTGGCCAGAAGCAGCCTGAATCCAATTCACAGAAAGCTGGTAAACCTGTATTTGTTGCTGAGAGTGTCCAAATGTTGTCTTTAGTCAGCCAAGAAAATACTAGCAGCCAAACTATTATGATAAAGTAAGACGGATTGCTGTGTTTTCAGCTGACAAACACAGGTGATGAATGTGAGGAGTGACAGCAACCCACCAGCATCTCCTTGAAGTAGTACGGGCTTGTAGCTCCAAAGAGCAGATCTACTTCTAATGTTCTGTGGGTCTTACGCCAGCGAGGCTTTCAACTGCTGTCCTCTTTCTTCTGGTATCTTCCAAAGCACAGGGAGAATCGGCTCAAACTTTGTGCTTAGTACTTTGCACGAGCAAATGAAGAAAGCATTGGATTGTGGCTAAACGGAGCAGGACTTTAGCTTCTAGTCTATGAATATTTATGGCAGCGTTGACCACCGGGATTGAATTCATGGAACTGGCTGGAATCAGAATGCTTTTTGTTTTTCAATTTTTTTCATGAAGGAGATGGAGCTTGAATTGTCATTACGTGTAAATCCGTTCTGTTTAGCTTCACGAGAGAGGGGGTTATTTTTATTATCTTTCACTAGTAAGAGTTACTCGCTTAAGAAGCTTTCAAAATATTAACCAGTCGCTGAAGGTTCTTTGAAGAAAAATATGACTGCTCGTGTAAACAATTAATGGTTGTTAAGCGTGGCAGTGTATATTATGACAAACAACACATGCTACATTATGCCAGCTGGTGTAATGATGTGATAATGTCTGACTCATTAACTCTGGCACACAGTTTACGATGCCCTTCTATGACAGGATTAATTGATTCACACATACATTAAAACAAAAATAACTAAACTGAAATTCAGCTGGAAGCCTGGCTTCTCATTTGTCATCAGCTCTGTCGGTGGTTAAAGCCAACTCGGGCCCAGTGCAGAGCGAGTCGAGGTTTGTCCGCTGACCTTTGTTTTGGCGAACTAGATGAGTGTTTTGCAAGGAGGGAAGAAGTTACGCGAGCAGCCTTTTGACTTGAAGGGTCCCTGCAACGGCTTTTAATGCTTGTGTGACTGTTGGGACCAAACGGGGAAGTTGGAAGCTGAAAACATAAAACAATTCCAAAGACATTTTTGCCTGAGTAAGGACACAAATGCACAGCCCCTTGTCTACTGTCTTTATGGAGCAAGAGCTAGTTGAATATGCTTGTATCAGAGGATGGATTTGTTGTTATGTGTTGCTAGTGAGGAATCTTCCCTCCAACCAGAACTTAAAACACACACGAGAAGAAATTCCCCAAGGCTATCTCGGAGTTATTCGGGCAGTGGGAAAACTGAATTGGAAACCATTTGATAAAGATGAAGCAAGCCCAAGGATTTAAAAATGGAAACGAAAAAACTTGTGGTAAGGTGACCTGTGGCTTACCTGTCTCAATACTGTCTGACAGGGAGAAAGCCAGCGTGTTTCTGCTTTTACCCCGCATCGGTGATTAGCCTCTGTGTAGCTGACACAGTGAAAACCAGCTTCTATATGCACTTTTTTTTTTTAGAGTTTTTTAGACTGCTCTGCTTGCGGTGCATACCTGCTCTAGAAGCCACAGCAGAAGCAAAGGCGCTGGGAGCTGTGAGCAGGACTGCGTTCTCAGTTTTGCTTGCTGTAGTGCTGGGTTGCTTAATATCTAGGAGTCCAAGAAATACAATAAGCTATGCAATTTCTGTGAGTTGGTGTAATGTGCCTAGTGTGTAGTACTCCGGAGTTGGTATGTGACTCATGTGGCAATTAGTAGATAAAAGGGTGTAGATTTCTGAAACCCCAAAGGTGTTGCTAAAGATGAAATCTGAAAATATCTTGCTGTTGTTACAATGTGCAGTCAATTTTCTTTTTTCTGTACATTGCTCAAGAAGACATATGTAAGTAGGCTTAGAAAAATAATGTAGTCTACGTGTCTCCATTTGATGAGTCCCTTGAAGAAGGATAGAAGGGAAAGAACAAATGATTTATTCATATTAAGTAATACTTTTGGTTGTCCTACTGAGTAATAGCTTGTAGCAGGAGGACAAGTAATAGGGCCTGCCTGTGTGCTGGGAGTTGTTGGCACAGGGACACGCAGGAGAGAAAGCAGGGCTGAGCGCCCAGGCTGTCTGGTAGCTTCAGTGAAACTGCAGGTCTGATCGAAGGTTTAACTGAACCTGTGGCTTCTTCCTGGCTTTCCAAAAAGTGGAATGCCCTGCTAAAGTAAATGTGATCTGAGAGAAGAGACTACTCAAATTAGAAATCATTAAAAAAAATTTAGGGAAGAAACAGCATTATCCAGTAAACATCACGCTGTTTAAGAAATTAAGGTGGCTGAATCTTCATGTTCAATATGTACTTTTATTTTAATTTTTTTAAAGAGGTTCCCCTTGTTTGCAGTATGTTTTCCTAAAGTGGTTCCCTCCTGCAGCATGAAGCAGTGTGTTCAGAAGCCGTGTTTCTGCAGGGAGATGGGGTCAAGGGGGTAGGTCCCAGTGCAGGCACGTGGACCACGCGCTTGAGCTTTGCCACGGGGAGCTGGGCTGTGGGGGAGACCCGGTTGCCCCAGTTGCTGCGTTTTGCTATTCATAAACGTACGCAGCTGTCACTGAAGCTGTCTGAAAGCTCAAAAATAGGT
The DNA here is from genome assembly GCA_013397275.1 of Burhinus bistriatus. Lineage (NCBI taxonomy): Eukaryota > Metazoa > Chordata > Aves > Charadriiformes > Burhinidae > Burhinus > Burhinus bistriatus. The sequence goes on along the minus strand of VYXH01009942.1, from coordinate 333,095 downwards.
CCCTAGCTCTAGAGTAGGTTTCTGTCTCTCGTGCTTACTGGACAGTAGAGTTATACTGTGGCAAAGCATAATCTAGAAGGGAGTCAAACAGAAAAATCTCTGACGTAGCATGACCGCGTTCTTGATGATGTGCTACTTGTGTCAGCGGAATAGGACAGGAGTTGTTACTTACAGATGTTTTTCAGCCAGGTTTCTGACTTCATGGAGGTGGTTGGGAGTGTAGAGCAGTCGAAATCCATTTGAAATGTAGTACTGTTGTGATGTTTTCGAATAGAGTTACCTCACATTTTGCCCGGTGTATTTCCACTTGGGCTTTGTGCTTTAAGGAACTGTCAGAACATCCTCCAAGCTCTGAGCAGCCTTAGCCATAAGGTCTTGGATTCTGTTGTTCTGATGATCCATGTCTTTTTTTTTTTTTTCTTTTTTTCTTTTCCATTTCACTTGATACTAGTTGGAAATGGCTGACTCATGTTGATTTCAGCATCCTCAAATACGATGAGCTGAAAAAATCCTGGAGTTTCTGTGGTGAACTCTTCATGGAAATTTCGACTGTTACGTTGATAAATACATTCTTACCCAAACATCTACTTGTGCTAGGTGACTGAATAGGAAACCAGGTTATTCACTGTCCCTTGATTGCTTTTGTCTGGCTCTTCTCTTTTGGTTTTGAGTGTGTGTTGGGTTTAGTGTAGGTGTGTTGTCTACATCTGGGCAATATGCCAATATGAAGGATAATCATGCTTTATTTATGGTTGTGAAAATAAATGTAACTGTAATTATAGGCAATATTTTGGCTGTTTGAATATGTTACGGGCTAAATGGTTTCAGCAGGGCAGTTTCGTGTGTACTAACTTTCCCTGCCAACGGCTTCTGATACCTGAGGTGGGTCAGGCATTCCGGTGTATGCTCTGGCCTGAACTGTCGACAAGTCCAGAGGGAGGTAAAATCCCTGGTTAAACACAAAGTCCTCTCCTATGGCTTTAAGTCTTGCTACGCTCTCTCTGCGCGGTCATTTTTTTTCTTCAAAAGGCTCTCATGTGTAACTGTGCCTCATGTTTAGATGTTACATCTAAATGCAGAGAAACCCCTGAGTAGCCCTAGGGTGGGCTCATGTTAATTTTACTGGAATTTCTCCAGGCAACTGGAGCACGGAGCTACCGTTGAGATATCAGCTTAGACTTATCTGAACTGAAAGCTGAGGCTACGTGCTAACCCGGCATCCCGGTGACTTGTCACAGTTACCTGATGTGACATGGCTGACCAGTGCAAATGTATATTACTCTTTGACTTAACACATTCTTTTGGAGCCTTCACACTTCCTGTATTGAACTGACAGGTTAGTGCGCAAGAAACAAATTGCAGCACAGCGTGGACTCATGAACCTGAGCCACTGTGCAGAATGGTGGCTGCTCTCCTCTCTGAAAAGTTAAATACTCCCCGTAAGGGTGTCACTGTTCTGCTCGTTTTCTTTCCTTTGAGGGTATTACTCTATGATGAGCCATAGTTTATTGGAGTTGGTGGGTTTTTTACTAGATTATGGTAATACTCTGACCTAAAAACCCAGTTGAGATCAAGGCCTCTCAGTTCTCAAGTGCACAATGGAAACTGTTTCTGCTTGAAAGTTTTAGTCGTAATCAGGTAAGGAAAAAAAGGAAAAGAGGGTATTTCATCCCAAATAATTCCTGGGAGTTGGACTGAGACAGAGATCCAAGATATTGTCCCTAACTGATCTCCGTAATACCTTGAATTTGTATTTGAAAAAACTTTCAAGTGTTTGGCTGGAAAAATGCTGGCTTATTGACTGTGTGAACCTTCACTTATAAGTATTTGCAGTTTGGTTTATCATGAGATATATCAGTTCTACTGGACGTATAAATCGGGTGATACACTTTAGTTCCGGGTTCAGATGACCATGATTTTTTTCAATCGGGTTTTCAGAAGAAACAAGAAACTATGATTAGGAGTTAAAAAACAAATAGTTCTATAAATATTGCCTAACCTTCAAGTGAGAAGGCTTGTTTTCCTGGAAGTTTGTCAGACAAAGCAACCGGTGAGATGTTGGCAGAGTGCTACCACAAGGTAGGAAGACAGCAGAGACTGTTTTAACTGTTTAACTATCAACTGTGTAAATATTTTGCTTTTTAGCTGATTCTAAAACTGACATTAATGGACTAGGGAGTCAGAAGAGCTTTTGGAAACGTGATCATCAAAGTCTCCTTTGGCTTTTTGTACCTTTGCTGTTAGGGATGAGACGGAGTCTGTCAAAATTATTGCATTGTCTCCTTTGGAGCCCTGCAAATTTGAGGCATTTGAGGGTATGGCTTTTACTGCTCATGTGAGTAGTCACGAGGTACCCAGCTTCTTCTGTAGTTCGATGTAATTAAAAACAGAAACATGCCCCATTTCTAGATCACGTAGCTATATTGAGGATAGGCCAACTTGTTAGTGTGTGTGTGTATGTAGAGAGTCATCTGAGGCACCAAAGTCATTAGATGTTTTCCCTCCTGGGGACAAGAGTTTGCAGTTCATTGAGAGACCAAGTTTTTCGCTGTGAACTGGATTGACCTCACTCGTTGCAAATTTGGGGGTCACATGTGTTGCAGTTGGTGAAGGTGGTGGTCCAGGAGCGGATTATGCTCTACAGTGAGTCCAGAGGAAATCCAGACACCTGTGTGATGTCGGACCATGCTGTAAGGATCGATGAAACACAAGTTGATGCTCAGTGATCTAGAAGTACATCTTAATCAGCATTTCCAGTCAGTTATGTTGTTGGAGCTGAAAAGAAGCACTGTGTTTTCATAGCACAGAATCATTGCTTTAGTCTAGGAAACACTCAGACAGGGTGTAACTGCAGACTGGAACGTGTGTGTCTGTGTGCACACACACCTGTACAGTTTTATTAGCATATCTTTATGGTATCATTAGTAATAGCAGTCTGTTTTCTGCATCATGCAATATGCTAATGATGGAGGATGTTTTAATGGCAGCCTTAAAAAAAACCAACAAAACAACACAGCACCAAAACCAAACCACAACACCCCCCCCAAAAAAAAAACCAAAAAAAACCAAAAAACAAAGAAAACAAACAAACAAAAAAAAACCCAGAAAAAAACACCCAAAGAAACAAAACAAAACAAACCTCAAACCCTGTACTTACAGTTTGTGTGCCTCAGATCCTGCAGCGTGCATATGAGGGTTTAAGGTGGCACTTGTTATCAACTAGTACCAAAGGAGAAGTATTTCTAGGGCTTGCGGTAATGATGAAGAAGATTAATTGCAGCTAAAGGAAATGTCTGATGATGATGGAAAGATAACAATAACCTATGGAGGGATAATGGATCACATAATTAATTCGGTTATCACATTATGAAAGGTGATCCTTAGGCTGCAGGGAAGCACAGACGGGTTTGTGGTCTGGAATGCCCTTTTTGAACGTCCGCAACAGCCTTCTGTGAGGGCTCGGCAGTGTGGAGCTCAGTGTGCTGGGCCGAGAGGAGCGAGTCAGTGGTGTGCTGCTACGAAGGGGCACATCTCTGCAGGGGAGTAAGGGGCTGCCTTGGCATCAGGACCAGAGTGTTAAGGCTGTGGGAAACCAGGGGAAAGAGGTCAGGGACACTATGTACTGGTAATTGCCTTGCAACATGGTACAACTAGGAGGGTGGAACTGTGCTTACGTTTGTTAGACGTATAGGGTTTTATAGCAACGAGATGCTGTTTGATGCTGTAGATAGGTAACAGTACTGCTGGGCCTTTTTTTGAAGCACAGGAACTAGTTTTTAGTCGTTGAACTCATTGAGGTTAGTTTAATTGTGCACTAGACATTCGAGAATTTGTGTACCCAAACATTGCTTCATCCTGATGTGCAGTTAATGCTTAAGGTAGAGCTGCTTTCAGAAAAACTGGCAGCCCTGGTGGCTTGAAATTTGTCAAAGAGCAGGTTTCTATATTGTTTCTATATCAACGTGCTGGTTGGCTGCATGTATTAATAGTAACTTAGACGAGAACCAGCTTCATGCTCTTCATCTGACATATTTTGAACACAGAGTCACATCTGTGCCCTGCCGTTTCTCCTACTGCTGCCCAAAGGTGTACCGCCGTAGGGAGAGTTGGTTAGGGGTGAGAGGAGGGGGACACAGCTTTATGCGTATTGCTGCGTAGGCAAGGAGAGAACAAGAGATGCGGGAGTGGGAAATAGCACAATCTTTTTCTCATTGCAATGATGGACTGGAAGAAGTAGAAGCCGAGGCTGGTGATGTGTGATGGGCTGGGCTGGCTTGTTTAAGACGCGCCACACTTGAAGGGGCTGTAAGAGTTACCCCCTCCGTTTGCCTCCAGTGACTTAGGAAGGCATTCAGGTGTCTAGATGTTTTCCCTGATCAGTCTTAGCACTCACTAATCCAATAGTAAGATATGCTTACCAACCCGCTAGTGTCAAATGCAGCTTTAGAGAGGCAAAAAAAAAAAATTATATATATGTGTGTGTGTGAAAAATAAAAAATAGCATCCGGAGCTGCTAGGATGGTAATGAACTGTAATGTATGCTAAACACAGAGGCCAAGCACTGCAGGCAATTTCTCCAGTGCTCATATAAATCACATGGTAAAGGTTTTACTGGAAAGTGAAGTGGATATTTAAATACTCCCCGGGTTAAGTTTATTCATTTTGTTTTGACTGAAACAATCAGAAAAGATTGTGTGGCTGTAATTTCAACAGGAGGTTAAAGTAGGTGACTGACCGAGTTGCGATCGTATTTACTTTAGACCTCAGTAGAGAGATTACTCATAGGGATCTTATTAGGCTGCATGATTAAAAAAAAAAAAAAGCAGCAGCAACAAATTTTCAATATCTAACACATATAGTGGCTGCATAATGTTGCATCTAGATGGATGATAGTTTAATTTAATGTTTAGTCTTATGTGTGGGCTTACTCAGACAAACAATTGCTTACTCCCAGGGGATTATGGGCATTAATATCAAAATGATAACACAAGCAGCAGAGCCATGCTCAGAGTGCTGGAGGATTCAAAGCAGCCAGGTCCTCACAGCAGCTGATTTATTTGGTTGATGTCACTCTAACTTTTACTTCTCGAGAGACAAGAGAGTGTAACAGCTGTAGTATTCCCTGGGCCTGTAGGTGAAACCAAAGACTGGAGCTGGGCTCCCGCAGAAATCCCTCATGAGGCCTGCACAGTACACCTTGTCCTTCGGTTCAGCTAGCAAGCTGCGGGCTCTGACGGCGTTCACATACCTAACCCGTGTTCCAGTTAGCGCTCATCTTCTTGCCGCCCTACCCCTCGTGACCCTTTTTTCTCCGTACACCAAGTTCGACTGCTTCAAAAATGGAAGAGCAGCCAAGGAAAGGGTCGCAGGGGAAAAGCGTGGTCCTGCCTAGCGATCGGTGCACATGCAGGCAGCACACACTGACATAAATGATGCCTTGGTGCCTCAGAATGTGCATGTAATGAGGCACCATCGTCATAATTTAACTGTGTAGTTCTGCTTAGTGGCAATATAGAGAAATTATTAATTAACCAATTTTATAACAGAATATACAGAAGCGATGTAGTTGCCTAAAGGAGGAAGAGAGGGCTGTAATTTGCTGGTATCACATGAATTGTATTATGAAAATGAGCTTCAAAAACTACAGGAATGGAGAGGGGAAAAAATACAACTGTAATGGTTTGGGTTGTTTTTTAGTTGCTGGTTTTTTTCTGATTTGCTAATGATTATTGTACGTCCATCCTTAAGGTCATTTGTGATGCGTCCCATGCTGAGAATTATGACCAGCAGCAAGAAATGAGAAATTAATTTGTTTTAAATGATAGTACACATTATCAGGAGAGAGACTGCATTTTCAGCCACCAAAATGATTCCTAATGACAAGCTTAATCCTTCTATCAGACACAGATGCACAGAGCGCCATGCAGCTTTGAGAATCGGCTACCATGCGTGAGGATAAAACACAAGTTGAAAAAAAAAAAGTCCTGCAAACCCCAATTCTGTCCAACCATCCTTTTTTAACTTTGAATATCAGACCATATTAGGACGTAGTTATACACAGTGTTCAGGCAGAGATGAAGCGAATACGATTACCGTTTACTTCTGAGGAGTTGCCCATATTTGTATCACTAAGTAATTTGGTTGCTAGCTCGAGGTGGTTTAAGAGCCTGGTGCCAGACCCTGCCCAGAGGGCAGGCGCAGGGCTCCTGCGGGGACAGTGTCGGAAGCACCAGCTGCAGCCCTGGCGTTAGTGCTGAGGAACCCCTCCTGTCCTCAAGCGTGCGCTTGGTTATCTTGCTGAAGCGGCGTCATCAAAGAAAAGAAAGCGAATGCTCATGTTCTCATGGATTAGCGGTAATTCACTGCTGCATTGTATTAGTTCAAATTGCTATGAGGGATATCGTAAGTAAAACTTGATCATAATTGAACAAGCTGGTATTAACCCACTCTTGGAAGGGCAATGTGCATATGGTAATGCCACTAGGAAGAGAGCGCTAGTGTTCTGGTTTTAGTCATAGTTTCATTTTGGATATATTTGAAACACTTGTTTTGTTACATTGCATCTATTTTATGGTAAAACTTAATGGCTCTACTTGTCCATATGATGGAATGGAGAAGGGCTGTGGGCTCAGAAGCTTGTGCTCTTGCTTGGTTGAGTGTGCCTGTGAGCAGTTTGCTTAATGAAGGCCCGAGTGTATTCTTCATCACGTGGTCTCTTCCAAGCGTTACGAGATACTGCTCTCCAACACACGCTCCATTCCTACTTAGAAATTCAGGAGTCACGGGGTGTAATCCCATTGTTCATGCTGCTGGTATTCAAATGAAGTCAATGTCGTACCCTAGCATGTCTTGAAGTCTCCTCATCTTGGAAAGCAAGTAGGAAGGCTGTAGACAGTTGAGTTCAAATGAGCTTTTTGGGAACTTAATGAAATTACTTTCTGATCCTTGGTGTTGGGTTTCAGACGTTATAAACTGAAAACTGTTGTGACTCAAGAGGACCAAAATTCGCTGAGTAAAGCTCTCTATTGAGTTCCTTCGGTTGTGTGGTAAGGTGCAAGTAAGGGAAGAATGAAAAGCACCTAAGCTACAGACTTTGAGTAGGTGGTATGAATATCCTCCGTGGAACACAGTGGCTGCAAAAGGCTTGAATCCCTTTGTTTGGATTTGTGCTAGACCCAGAGGAGCTGCGGAGGGGAGAGCAAGATAATTTCTAGGGTGCTGCTTTGATTCTCTCCCAGTAACATAAATGAAATGTGAGAAACGGACAATTTTAAGAGCTTTAACCTTGAGCTTGTATTTCTACAGGATTAATTGAGTCAGTGTCATAGGAAGAAGCACTATGCTAGAATGAAACCAAACCAGATTCATTTCTTGAAAGATCTCACTGAATCACTGGAGACATTTGGGAAAAGAGGAAGATGCAACTTTGAAAGCAATGTGGAGATATAAATTAGAGGATGTGGTTTTCATATAATTTATCAGGGGCAGATGGGATGTCTGATGACTTTTTTCTCAAATACCTAGAGAGAAAATTCGCTCCTCTGGCATTTCCCTTTCTTTCTGGGTACTTGCTCTGAATCTTCCGTCGGAGAACACTGATGTTCTCTTACCACTTACCATGTTGGTCCAGTCATGCAATGATATGGGCTCCTAGCTACGACTGACAAGGGAGTAATGTGTTAGCGTGCCAGAATGGATATAAAATATAAGCAGATACTAAACTGCCATGTATTTTACAAACTAAGACCAAAACATTGATTAAACAGTTTGGGTTTTTTTGGTAAGAAATGGGTGTTGAGAATACAGGGTGTCCTACTGATGCTCTGTTGTTTGAACCAATAAGCAGACATGCTACTGCAGCGTGGCGACACTCTAAGTGATAGAGTGCTCCTGCTGTGAACCCAGTGAAGAGGGAAATACAGAGATCAAGCTCTGTGATTATGAAAGGTACATATCTCTGGGAGTTTATGAGTGGGTAAAAAAGCTTGTAGCTTAAACAGATGACGCAGTCGAGGAACGAAAGCCCCACCAGCAACCACTCACAGCACTCCTCCGATGTACCTTTTGTCAAGAGATGAGGTGGTGCAGTCCAGGAACCTGGTGTCAGTCCATCGTATCAGCTGAGACCTGCCAAGAGGTGCTGTTGGGACTGACTTGGTGTGATGAAGTAAGTTGCATCAGGCGATGCTAATATGGAGCCCAAACTCTTGTATTCCTTCCGAAGTCTGTACATACCAGTGAGGGACGATATAAGGCTGTCCAAGTGCTCTGCTTCATAGGCTTTCATAGCCAAGAGACGACAAGTCTCATCGGGTCTCTTCCTATGGGTGATTTTGAGGGAGGGAGGTCATCTGTTCTCGTGGTCTAGATGGACATGGACTAGATGGAAGATAAAGCTTTCAGTTGTTCTTAAAGATTTGTTGCAGTAGCAGGTGGAAGTAGGAAACGTAGCTTTATGAGAGGGGACAAAATAAAGAGGAAAAGACAGGAGGATAGCTCGAAAGACACAGACTTTTGTATGTAAAGCATATGTTTTATTGGAAGTTTCAGATAACACTTAAGGTGGTTGTTTTTTTTTTTTTACGAAATGAAAGAAGACAATGTTTTTCCCCTCATACGGCAGATGTTATTGTCAATGAAGTAACTAACAGGGGTTGATGATTCTTTTGTCTTGCTGACTTAGTTTCAGTGGTAGTAATTGAATGGTAATGTTGAAGATGAAGAACATTTTGTGTATGAAAAACCCCCAAAATTAACCCAAACCAAACTCTCCAAGCAAACACACACACACACACACACACACCCCCCCCCCAAAACAAAAAAACCACCACACCAACCCACCC
>VYXH01009942.1:293512-324234 GCA_013397275.1 Burhinus bistriatus | reverse complement strand
CAACCCAACCAACCCTACACAGGAAAAAAAACAAAAAAACAAACAAACCCACAAAAGACCAAAACTAACTTCCTTGCAATTCAAGGGATGAAAGAATGAAATACAGCCTTAATTATAAAAAGGCTTGCATTTCACTTTGCAATGGAAAAGGCACATCTTATCGTAAGTTTCATGGCTGCTTCTGTTTGGCACAGAGTGAAATGTTTTTCTGTCTTTATCTTATTCCACAGAATAATTTCTTCCTCCAGTTTTTACCCAACTTTGGCTTTGAGCAATCAAAGGACTCTACCAGTTGAATTGTATCAAATCTGTCATGCTTACTGCACAATCGTTGCACACTGGTGATTGTGTAATACTAATTCCTCGTGAAAAATTGCGTATATCTTGATGGAAGATAGAGTAGGTCTGTTATAAAATACAGTTTGTCTATTTTTGGAGGTAAGCAGATAAGAGGAAATAGTTATTTTCTCATTTAAGAATTACCGAATAAAGGATGCCTGCCCGTTGATAGAGGAGCTGCAGCTGTGGTCTGCAGTTATGAATATGCAGACGTTAAGCAGAATAGTCAGTCAACTGGTCACAAGCTTTAGTGAAGTCCTCAGCGACTACTGTTTTAATATAGTTTTCATTAAGATGTCCAAGTGTTTTTGTCATTACATCTTCTTTGAACTGCTTCCAGCATGTAACAACTTTTGGGCGCAGCTCTCAAGTTCTTGTTTAAGTTGGAAATAATGATGTGCTCTAGAGAATTTCTCTTAATTTTTGCTCCTGTATGTCACAGCACAAAAATATTGAAGGGAATACGCTAGTCATGTTAGGCAGGCTGGTCCTACGGTTCTGTGCCAGTGTTGTTTGTCCTTGCCGTGAAAAGTTGAGTGACTTAAGCCTGGCGTTTTTGGAAGGACCTGCCTTAAGTCTCATTGGTTGTTGAAATGGCTGTTCCGAATTGCCCAGTGTCCAGTACTCTGCTGTTTCTAGAGCAGTCAAAGCAAGATACATATTGGAAAAATGGACTATTTATATAGATCTCTAAACATGGACTTAGTAAATTTTCCGCTTTCAGTTTTGAGTATCTTCATCTGAATTGCATGCCACTTTGTTTCCAGCAGTGTGCACAGAAATGGAGATGGGCTACAATAGCTTATCAGACTCGTATTGTTTATTTGTTGTAAACCACAGCTGTCTGTTGAGTGCCGGCTCGTGACTGACAAACAAATGAGTTTACCCTTAGTCTATTTGAAAGCGATACTGAAAAATCTCTGCATCTCGTATTTTAATTTTTGTGTCCTTCTTTGTCATTTTCCCAATGAAAATTATCCCGGCACTGATCTCAATGTTAATGTATTCCTGCTTACATTTGACTTCTGAATATGTTATGGCTAATTATCATTACACAGGACGAGAGATCAGAGCCCTGACTGAGGTGCTTGGTATGGGGAACAAAAGGAGGCCAACTCTGCATCTTGGCACGGGGCCCAAAAATTGTGACTGAGCATGGTGAAACTGGTGGAGTCTGGGNTTTTTTTTTTCCTTAGTTTCATTTTATTATTTTTTATTAACTGGGGGAGGGGCCAGGATGTGGCTAAAATTTCCCCTTGAACATGATGTCAATATGTTGGCATGTCTCCTTTTATTAAGATGCCATCCAACTGATAACAAGTCCTGCTGTGTTTTACCAACATAAAAAATTAGACTGGAGACCAGGGAGCGGCAGGTGGCTTTTGGCACCAAGAAATAATCACACTTGATGTGGAAAGTAAAGTAAAAGGAGCCATCTGTTCACTGCAGGAGGACGTGAAAAATCACATTAACATATTGTCACTAACATCATGAAATACACAGTTAATAATAAATTTAGTTATCATGGCAAGCTGCATTGGATGCTTCCTTACAAAAAGTATTGTGTGGAAGATGTGCTTACTCACATCCTCTTATTGAGATACATCCTTTTTTGGGTGGAAGTCCGAACCCCGCCATTTGTCGCTGCCTGTGTGAGCACACACGTGTCTCCTCTGCCCGGAGCGCGAATGGCTTTGCAGAGTCCCTCTTCCGCCTTTGCCCTTTCATCTGCTGAGCTCGTATCCATCCTTCTTTCCTGACTGCCAGGCAAGCACACTATAAATGGTTGAAAAGGGAGGAACTGGAAATCCGATAGAAGGAAATGAAAAGCCTAGAAAAAAAGGAGGAGTCCTGGATAAGGGGTATCTGCAGTGAGGGCTGAAGGTCTGCTCTAATGTCTACTTAAGTCCTTGGGAAGCTTTTCTTTTGCTTTAATCGGCATTGGATTAGACTTGTGATATTGAAGGCTTTTTTGATGGGAGATCGTTCCTTCTGTTTGTTGCAGCTCAGTTTTATTACCAGTCTCAGTAGAGGCGCACGTAGCCTACAAAATCACCCCTCAGGTCGGGACATCTTTTAACTGCTTTTCCCTTTTCGGTGTGCTAGGGTCTGCAAAACGCTGTGCCGAGGGTGTCTGTGAGGTCTGCTTGCTAAACTAGGAACCAGCTGTCCCATTGATGGTTTTCTGACAGAAGGACTTCAGGAAGGTAGTGCTGATTGAAATCAAGGCAGCTGAAAATCTGAAACAAGGCATAACAAGGATGTCCTGTTCTTAATCTTTCAGAAAAACTCTTGGTAAAAACGTACTTCAATAGTGTCGTTCTACTCTGTGTATGGTGTACCCCAATTTTTTGTCTGGGATATGTTTCAGCTTCAAATGGATCCCGTAGAAAGATTTACTTTTTAGTCATATCTGCAAAAAATCACGGTCTCCAGGGATGAAGCTGGTTCCTCCCTTCCTGTATGTTGATCCTATTAAAAGAGGGTTTTAATTGTGCCTCTTCCAATCTGTGTGACTGTTTTCAGATTGGAATGAGAATTGAAATAGTAGGCAATTATCAAAAGGGTTGGTACTAATAGCCTAGTGGTGTGTAGTTGAAGAGGAGAGGTTCACTTCAGAATTTTATAAAACTTTTTTCCCCTCAGACTGATAGTCCTCCTCACATGGCTTTATTGTCTCTAGTGAAAAAACAGACGGAAATAAATTAATTTTACTGTCTTTTTTTTTTTTTGTCTACTTTGGGGATGAGTTGTCTGTGACTATTTACCCGTGTCACTGACTAATTCTATGTGTGGTCCCAGCACAGGACCAGGTTATAGCTAAGTCTCTCGGTCAAAAACATAGATTTTACATTTCATACAAAAGTAAAAAAAGTAGTTTTCAAAGATCAGATTGTGTGATGATATGAATGTCCTAAGTACCCGAAACAGAATCGAGGCAATGGGTTATATGCATCTTCAGGAGACTTCTCATTCTTGCTCCCTATCGTGGGCCAGACGTTTTTGTGACTTAAAACACGGCTTACTCCACAGGATAGGGAAGTTGACTCCGTCGTTTCCTGTCCGCCTAACCACGGCTTCACCCAGCAGTGCCTAGCACTTCATGAATTAGCATTTTGGTGGTGCAGCGCTGTCTTCTCAGTTGCAAAGTGTGCTTTATGTTGTAGCGGGGATGGTTAGTAGCTCTTGAAAACGTGTCTGCGGTGTCTTTGCTAACAGGTGTGCACGTGTGTGTGTGTGTGCACCATCCAGGGCACTTGAGCTTTAAAGGAGGTAAGAACTACTTAGTCAGGAATACCTAGAGCTGTTGAATGAAAAGTTACGTTTTGGGAAGGCTGTAGATCTGCAGGTGTCAAGGCTCTAACTGCAAAGAATATCATCTCCTCTGTCTGTTGTCAAGCTTCTTCCAGCTGTTTTTGGTTTGTTGGGCAGTTTGAGAATGGGGCATTGGGTTAGCTGGATACCACTTGATGCAGCCTGCGTTCCTTGCTGTGCTCCCCGGTAGCGTTGTTGGAAAGAGTGCTGCTTTGCTTTCTGCATGGGTTGTAGCATTTGAGGGATTTGTACGTGCTAATAGATACGTCCTCACAACCTCCCATGAAGTAGGACCTAGTGGTATGCTCATTTAAAAAGACGAAGATTGAAGCCTAGAAAGAGCAAGCAACACCCACATGCAGGCAGTCTGGGGCAGAAACAAGTATTGAATATAATTTATGTCAATCAACCTGGCCTTATGGAAAATAGATCTTGTCAAATGAACTTGATATCTTTTTTGATGAGATTATGAGCCTGGCTGATAGACTTCTCTTGGTACTGAATGATAGTTTGATTAAGAAACTGAAATGATGCAAAATTATCACAGACATTATTAAATGGATTAAAAACTTGCTAACTGTGAAGTCTTAAAATGCAGCTGTAACCAGGTTATCAGTGTTGAGCTGGTGTGATTCTAACGATATCCTGCTGGAATAGCTTTTTAGTCCCGTACTGTTATAGCTGGTTATTCTCTATCACTGACACAGAAGAAAATACACTGCAGCTCTTAGCGATGGCATGATGATGTCTGGAACGTTCAGCAGCAGAAGGGAACGCTTGCTGATGCAGAGTCACATGGATTTCACGATGGGAAGAAACGATTTCCTTCTTCGTGTGGCGAAATGCAAAGCCTTGCCTCTGAGAGCAGAGTGCAGGCCCTGCATGTAGTGTGGGAGAGGCTTTCTGGAACGCAGTGACTTGGAAAAAGAATCGGGGATCACAGTGACTAAACAGCTAGAGGTGGGCAATGCTGTAGCTAAAGATACCGTTAGAGTTCTTGAAAGGCACTAAGAAATTAACAGCTAGAGGGTTTAAGTGCTTCTGTACCCAAAAAGGCTTGTGACTGCTTTTTTTAAAGGATGTGCATGGTTCTGGGGCGTGCTATTCTAGTAGTCATATGAACCTTAAAAGAGCTTGAAGAAAACTGCGGGAAAAGACTAAAAAATTGAATTAGATCTCTCCTGGGAAAGTTGTCCGCTCGCTCTATTGAAGTTAAGGAGGGAGAAAGCTGAGGAAAGGCTGGAATAGCAACCGGAGGTGTTGGGACTTGGGTAATAAAAGCCTTCCGGTAAAGGGATGTAAACCTGCACTAAGATGGCTGTGTAGTAAGAAGACCGCGTCTGGAAGCTGAAGCTGAAACAATTTTATGCTTGCAGGTAGGAGTTTTCACAGTAAAAGGTAGGCTCATTTTTTTTCATGGCTTGAGATCTTGGTAGAAAAAGCAACCGATGTATGTTCTCAGTAAGGAAACAATACCTGGAAACTAGAGTTTGAATATCTTAGTTTCAATCAATAATCGATGCTGGGGCCCTACTTGTAAGGCCGTTGTTCTGTTCTAAAGCCCCTGAGCAGAAAACCTTTGCTTGGAGTAGAGTGAAGTCAGTGAAATAGTAGTATGTTTGGCTGCCAACAGTTCATTTTGCAAGTAAAATGTCACTTGTGGGGAAAAAGCTGTATATATTGACAGCCTTTTTGTGTTCTGACAGGCCTTTCTAGTTTATTAGCTACATCATTTTGTACATGACGGACCTCTATGTGACTGTGGAAATCCGAGGCAGATGGGCTCTGCAGTCAGCCTGAGGGGACAGGAGGAAGGCGACTTCAGGACTCTCAAGCACCCTGAATTTTCTGCCTTTCATCACAGTGGTTAAGGGACTCGCAGAGACGGGCGATACTGCGGGAGCTCCGGGAGGATCTTAACGGGTGGCCGGGATTGAAGTGAATGGGCAATGCCCAGTTTAACAGGGAGAAAGGGGAGAGTCCCCTGTAAGGCGGTACTGGCATTTTAATATGGGCAAAGGGAATGTGAGAAGGTTGGCTGTATGACCGTGAGCAAATGTGCTACGTGATGGTTTCGAGTCTTCTCTTCCCTGGCGTGCTTGTCGTCTTTCCCTTCTTGTCTTTATCTTTTCTTATTTACAGAGATCCTTCTGCCTGCAAGGGGGTGTAGAGGTCCCATCTGTTTACCAGCAGGCAGGGAGTTAGCTCCCTCCAGCTGATGGCATCTTACAAAAAAAGTGATTCGTGACTCTCTTAATGAGTGTAGGCTGCAAGTTCTGTTAGCTGCTGGGTACAGGGATCAGGTTATTTGTTGCTTGGAAGTGCTTAAAGAAATTGATGTTATTTGCAAAAAAGGTTTGCAAATCTTTACAGCTTGGCAAGTTTTTGTACGTAAAATGGCCATGTGGTGTTTGCATTGTGCCGGTGCTGGAGATCGCGAGCCCGCTCTCTGGGGATACGCTTCTGGGCAGGGTGCTGCACCAAAGGGGAATGTCGATCTGCTCCTGACGGCTTAGTCAGGCCACAGTCAGCTGGGTGAGCGAGCCCGATGAAGCAGTGCAGCCGTTGAGTGCGCGGTGGTGCTGGAAAACACATCTTTGTCTGAAAAGTATTAAGCGTTGGGTGCTTTTTTTTTTTCCTTTTCTATCAATCCAGTATTCATCTGCTTTGAGGAAGTGCCTACACTTGTAGGAGTGGTCGTGGAGTGACAGGCCGGAGAAGGCTTTCGTTTCACCTGCTGATGGTCACTTGTAGCTGTTTTGGATGACTTCACTGCAGAATTTTAAGTATAAGTAGAGACCTGACAGCCGATGGTTTGTGTATCTAGATGCAACAAAAGTCTTCCCCGTCACATCCTGTTGTGGAAGGTGCCAAGTGAGACAGTCTTATGCCAGCGCTTTAGTGGGAATGTTGCAGAATTGGGGCTCACTCAAATGGATGAGGCTATTAGAACAGTCTTTTATTTATAATTACAGTTGTGCATATATTAAAGGAAGAGAATGTTTCCTTTTCTTTTCAAAAACATTGCGAGAGCGGAAACGAAGCCCTTTAAACACGTGTCCTTGGATTGAACGGAAATTGCGTTACAAGGGAGCATTGCCATACGTATCCCAGCATGTTTATACACATTTGGAACCTTGGAATAATAAGAGGAGTGTGCTATTTATGCTTTCATTTACATCACTAATTGGAGCACGGTCCTTATTTTGATGACAAGACTGTGTAATAGAAATCTCCTTATAGCCCAGTAGGAGACTGGGGAGATAAATACCTTTGAGGTCCAGTCGTCGTCTTCCTTCAGTACTGTAGCATGCTTGAAGCGGCACTAAAGATTTGCAGAACATCTGGCAGGAGCAGGTGGCAGTTTACCTTTCAATATGTTATTTAAATGACAATTTAGTTAAGCCTGCAAATAATAATAGTAATAAAAACAGTCTCACATATATTCATGTCTTAGAGTAAAGGAGCTTTCTGAGCTGAGTTATCGAGCCCTTTTCTTTCTAGAATCAGCCTGTGCTCACTCTTTCCCGATCTGCCTGCTGTTTATGTACTGAAAGCAGGAATGCGTACTCTGGCCCGGAGAGGAAGGAGATTCTCTTCTAGTGCCGAACGCACAGCTGCTGAGTAGATTTCCTAAGCGAGGTTTATGCTGGGGGTTTGTGTTCTTTACTCTGGTGTCTGAAATGAAGCATCATATTGCATCACTCATACATTAAGGTGAGAGATCAAAGACAACTGAGTTGTCAGAAAGGAGTTTGTTGTTATGTTTGAATATTTGTATCCCTTCGTGTCGCATCCACAGAGAGAATGTCTTCTGCCTCAGATAGACTGAGTCGGTCGCTACTTTTAAGTCGTTATCTGAGGTGTGAGTCAGTAGCCTGTGAGATCCTTTGGAAGCAGTGCTCTTTAAAGTTTACCTCTGATAAACGCTTTCAGACCAGGAGCAGGAGTAGCACCTTTATGTTTCTGTGCTGCATGTGCTGTCCCACCTGTTCTACAGACAGTCGTTCATTTCAATGGCATAAACAATGTGACTGCTTAGCGTGGACGGCATCAAGTGGTAATGAGAATCTGATGAGTACAAAAGAGGTTATGCTTTCTTATGTTATTAATTGACTGATGAAATTAGAGGTCTTATTTACAGTTGGAAAACTGAGTAGCTGTAAAGATGCTGGTGAAGCATTTAGGCCACAGAAAATGCAAGACGTGATAGAGAAGGTGATGCGTAAGAAGCATTTTCTGGTGGAAAAGATGGAGGAATGTCTATAAAGATGTTTGACCCAGTAAAGGTGATGGTTGCGATTTTCATTGTTCAAGAAACCATTTTCACTCTCTATTAGTGCACGAATATAATTTGGTGAATTATTATTGGACATGGTACTTTCTGTTGGCTGAGGTTAATGATTTTGAAAAACAGACTTGTTTGCAGAAGAGAAAGACCATTGCAAAAATGAAAATCTAAGAATACAGTCGCTCTTTTCTCCTTGGTGATGGTCGTGAGTGTAAGTGCAACTCTGGAAGGGGTCACCTTTGTACTTTGACCATTTAGCTGGGAGGGGAGGAGCAGCAGCTGTATGTTGAAATCGGTTTGGTTTGAAGGCTGATGAATGTCTTCGGTATAGCTGGAGTTTTGTTCTGGCGGCTTGCATTAGGCAAGGTAACGAGTTGGGAGAGGGACGAAGAACAGAAGTGAGAAGATGTGGGTGGATTTGTTTGAAGTGGTGCTACTCCCTGAGACAGGTTTTGCAGAGGGGCCGAGGAGACATTGTGATCTGTCACGGGTACTACTTGATGGAACTTCTTGTGGTGCTTGGGTCCCTGCGATACATCAGTAGTGCTTGTACAGTCTCAGCTTGCTTTTCAGCTATTTCACTTCTTCCTATTTCACCCAGTGTAGTAGAACTTTCCAGGAAGAACAGTGGAATGGCCTTTGTCATGTAGCTTTTTAATCCCATTTCAGGCGTTCCTTGGGACCCGTTGGCCCAATTGTACCAGGACTGCAGTGAAACCACGCTCAAGAGAAGGGAGCCTGTGGACGGAAATAGGTTGGTTGAGAAGTGGCCAGGTAGGACAGCTTTCTCACAGATAAGAAGTCAGTTATTCTATTCTCATGCAGGGACAGTAAAATCCTTGCAAGGTTTTCTCTAGGGAAGGAAAAAACCAGACCCCAGAAATCCTACTCTCGATATTCTAGTAAAGGGTAGGCGGTCTGAACTGTTTGTTGTTTTAGGGTACTTTCATGGTCATCGCAGTGAGACTACGCCCCTGCTGAGAGATGTAAGGAAACTGGTATTGTGAAGTATTTACTTTTTGGCACTGCTTCATTACCTGCTCTTTATAATTTATGGTGCCATATGGAACAAGGTTGATAACTACCCATCTTTATGAACACACTGATTTCATTTACCTGAAGCCGGCTTTTCAGTTTTGAATGGAATCAGAGATACATTGTTGCCTCATTACAGTCCAATTAAAATGTGGTTTTAACCTAACGCTAGGTTGATTATTAATTGTCTGGAAGGCCTTTTTCCTTCTGTGCCTTTAATTAGGATTTGCCATTACAGCCTCACCCAGAAGCACAGAGCACTGGAAACTCGGAGTGGTGTTACAGTGCTATGCGGTGGGTAGGTGGGTCCGGACCTGCGCCCAGAAAGCTGGTATAGCGCGAGTGCCCTCGAGGTGATCTTCCCAGAGTGACAGGAGATCTGTGCTCATCAGAGCTGTAGTTTCTCATCTTGGACCTTCAGCTAAATGTCTTTGAGGTTTGAGTCCATTGTTTGACGGGGGCTTGTTTTGCCTTAAAGTGAGACAGGATTTTAGGGGCTACCATGGAAAAAAAAAATGCAAAACAACACAATTGATAGTTATCTCTGGCAGGCGATGATGTGGCCATAAAGAATATTCTGTGGCTTCAGTTTTACTAGCAGCTGTATTTGTAGACGAATTTGGGATGAAAGTGACATGATGCCTTTCCCTGATTGTGTCCCCTTTTTTCAATTATTCTTGCAATAACAAAGCAAAGGTCTGGGCAGCCTCTGGCAGGGGTTGACTGGCGCAGGGGTACTGATTTACTTTAGTGAGTAAACTGCTTCCTTCTCATGAACGCTGCTCGAGGGTAGGCAGAATTCCCCATAAGACTGACAGCTGCCCTTGCAGTTGCTTAGAAAAGTGGTGGATATTAAAGTTTGATTGTTTGTTTGTTTTCCTGTTGGTACCAAAACAACTCCCTTTGTATTTGTTGCTTTTGTGATGGAAGCTTAAGAAGTGCTGGCTTACAGGAACCCTCGAAGAACACAGTGATTGTGTCTTCAGGTGTGCAGTGGGAACAGGACTGGAAATTTTTGGACTTAATGATTTCCAGTACTTTTTAATCTCTTTGGCATTTGATCAGTGGGAAGAAAACTTTGTGATGGAAAGGACTTTAGAGGAAGGTGTTGTTACTTGGAACTACATAGGGTAAAATGTCTCGTTTCGCTTGGTTGGCACAGTGCTATATGGAGTATCTTGTAAAGGTATTGCTTAGGGTCAGAGGTTTCCCAGCTGGGGTTTGTTTTGAGAGAGAATGGCTTATTCTCACATACTGCAGAGTAGGAAACCTTCTGTCTTGCAGCTCTCCGGTGATTTATTTTAGGTGTTTAGCCAAGGACTTAAATGGGTTAGTAGACTAGCACCTTCAGGGAAGTTGCTCTTTATAATTTAACTTTCAGCGAGCAGGTTATAGTGCTCTCAAACAGTTGTGTCAAAGACCCAGCAAAAATTAATGGCTCAGAACTAATGGCAAGCTTTCCAGGATGTTGCTCTGATTTATTGAGTGGTGCTAAGCTCCAGCATCCTTGTGTGGAGAGCACTTGTCTTCATATAAGGGGGCTAATATTACCTCAAGCTGTTGTCATTTGACTTACTGAAATTGCTTAGATGCTACTCTGGGTGTAGATGGCTGGTGGTGATTACTCTTAAGTATTCAAAGAGCAGAAACCCTGGGGAAAGGCTGATTAGATGCCCAGGAGGATGATGTTCCAGCCATGTAAACAAACTCTTGAAGTCTCCTGGTCGTAATGAGGACCAGGCCCCGGTGACAAAGCCCACTCTGCTCTGTGCTGCTGCATTGAAGTTGAGCAATTTGCAAGGGGAAAGTGATTGGAGTCAGTCCCTGTGATGCACGTAATCCACTAATCACCACTCGGAGACTTCTGGTGCTCAGAAACAGCAGGAGGGAATTGGCTTTTATGAGCTGAAGGAGACACTGGCATATGTTGTTGAGGAGAGGGGGGAGGAAGGACTACTTAAATATTTATAGATTAAGGGGACATTGGGATCCCTTCTGTCTCTTCTATGACTGGTTCCCCCACTTTCTCTTGGGGATAATGAGACATAAAATCTCCTCAGCCTTACCTGTGTTTAACTCGGAAGCACCCAGTCTGAACCTCCTTCTGCCTTCCAGCCTTCATGCTTGCACTAGCGGACTGGGGGGAAGTGAAGCATTGAAAGATGTGTCCTGTCCCATCCATCTCGCTAGCTTGTCTCAGTTTTCCTCCAAAAACATCACAACTGAAAAAACATAAGGGCGTTGCAGCCTGGACACTGGCGGAAAGTGAGGTTAGAAGCGAAACGAACTCAAAAGCAGATTAGCGGGCAGGTAGAGAGCTGATGCTGTCCTGAATCTCTGCCCTGACCACCCCAAGGTACGAGAGCGGAAGAGCTCGAACGCTCCTTTCTACCTCCAACTTTAATGTAGATTTGTCTTCCTGCAGGTGAAAAGGTGACCTTTTCGTTGGATCGCTCCTCCTTCAGTGATTACTTAGCATGTGTAAATTCACGCTCCCTTTCATAAAGGAGGACATATTTCATACTGTGCACAGTCACAGAGAAGCAGTTGACTGGTGCGGACAAAAAGCTTTCATATGCAGAGCGCTCTGCTCAGTCTTACCTACAGAAACTGTGAAGGAGGTGGAAAAGGCTGGGGAGGAAGTAGACCTCGCGCTACATCATGCTGTGAACTCAGAGCAGCCCACTGTGGTGGTAGTCCTAAAGTAACAGTGCCCCACTTAGGAGCAGGAGGCTGGAGGAGATCCCTGGTGTCACCAGATCCTCTCTGCTGTCACAGGCAGGTGTATTATTGACAGGCAAGCAACAGTGAGAATGTTGTCTGTGAGCAGGATGACTTCAGGAGCTCTTCCCTTGGAGACCTGCGGAAAATCACTGTGGTGTTGAAACTGAGGAACAGTGTGTGTTCCCTTGCTCCAGCCAGGTAAAAACTGTAGACTTGTGTGGTTTGTGTTTTCCTGCTTTTGGTGTGCTGTAGTAAATCAGTTTCTCCACAAGATGCATGTTTTTCTGAAGTGCTGCTCACTCTTTTCATGAATGCTCCTGAATTATTTTGTTGGGGATATAAATACCATGATAGTCATTTTACGCAGCAAACTGAGGCGCAGGATATGAAGAGAATCCTTCAAAGCTACCGAACACATTTATAGAGCAGCCGAGAGCTGAACCCCGTGTGCTCAGAGACTAAGTGCAGGGTCTTATCCTGTTGCTCGCTTTCTCTGCTACATCTTAAGTAGTGAGAGAGGGGCTCTGACATGTTCTGCCAATTAGCTTTTTTGAAAAGACCACATCAAACTTTTGTTAAGCTGTATTTGCTGTTTGCAGTGCAAGCTAACTCGTTTTGATATTCGTATGCATCCTCAAATGGCTTTACTTTCATGATTCAGCTGTTTCCACGTGCTGCTTTGCTCTTAACTTGTAAAAGTTTTAATGTGGCATCAACAAGTCAGACCCAAGTCTGCTCTTATTTTGCTGGAACGGGTGCATAACTCTCTTTTGTCCTATTCAGGTTAATGGCTCTTTTAAGACCTATTAAAACTTGTACTTTTATAAACCACATAGTAAATTGTTTAATATTGGGTATTAAAATTGCATAAATCAGTTCTAATTAGCTAAAACTGTTGCTGTAATGAAGATCTGCCCCTCACATCCAGTGTAGAGTCCTTGAGAGTCATCGTAGGGCCTGTCGGAATGCTGACAGCTCAGTTGGCGTGCCGCTGGGTCTGCTGGAAAAGGCAAACCAAACTCGGCATTAAAAGTGCTCCGGAGTGGTGTATGAGGAAATGCAGCACGCTCATGATTTTAAACAAAGTCAGTAATGGAACGTTGGGTTATTGTTGTGGCTGTCATGTCGTTGGCTCTGTGTGATGGTGTCGCTGCTGCCCCGTACCGCAGGGAGTGGGTCTTCTGCTTGCTGGGCGGGTCGGAAGGAGCTGTTGCGGGGGCCTGTGTTTCAGGCCGCTGCAGTCTTACAGACTGGGTTAAAGGGTATTTCTGTCCAACTCTCACAAATCAGTTTTAAGCCAACTGCAGCTTCGATACTGTGTTCAAGGGAATTATTTACAGTCTGGTCTCCAAGCTTTGGTTAAAATTAATGGCCTATCTATGTGACATAGGTTCTGGCAAATACTGGCAGGAAGTGTCTGGGACTGTTGCCTGTGATCTGGCAGTAGTTGCACCCTTCGGTTCTCAAGCCACACAGTGCTCCATGGCTGCTTCGCACTTCAACCATCTTTCACCAAAACTGTCCCGCTTTGGTTTTGCGAGTAGAAATATCATAATCTCTCTGAAATAGTATCCACTGCACTTCTTTTATTTTGCCAATGGTGTCACTGCTGCACCACAAGATTTGTGTTTTCCTGTGGACTTGAAGAAATAGCAGGAAGAGTGGCGTTCGGTGTTTAGAGGGCCGGCCGAAGCAGTGGACAGACGGCTCGCTGCTGCCGCTCCTCCCCGAGAACCGAGTTGGAGCAGGCGAGGGCAATACAGGCACCCTTTCCGTCCACCGGTCCCGCTTTGCTTTTTGCTTGTCTCCATGCCGCACTGAAGCAGGAGTGGGATGGCAGCTCTGAAGGCCGCAGCTGGTATGGCTGAGGAGGTGTTTGAGCCGCTAGGCTGGGCCTGGGTCGCACCCGTAGGATCTGCGGCAGCACGCCGGGGGAGGCGAGCAGCGCCTGCTGCTGCCGGGCTCCCGCTCCCCACTGCTCTCCCGCTCTTGGCAGCCCCGAGGGCCGCGCTGGCCTACAGCCCTCCCTCCTCTCGGGTCCGCGGCCTGAAGATGGGGGAGGAGACTGCACGGTTTGTCTTTGCCGTGCTTGCGTGGGGGTTCCCTCTGGGCTTCAGAGACGGTTTTGAGGTTGAATGTGTGGTGGGTTTACTTAAAGCGGTGACTACGACGTCCTTGGTTATAGCGAAGCTTCCAGCCAGCACCGCAGTGTAACCCGAAATGAATTCAAGGAAGCCTCAGACGTTGTTAATAAATGTATTTAGTTTCAAAGCCTCAGGCTTGCCCTGTCCCGGTTTGCTAGTGCTAGTTTCCTACCTAGGTGGAAGCCGCTTGTTTGATGATATTTATTTATTTATTTATTATTACTATTTTTTAAAATCGAGGATACTGTGTTTCTCCTGACAAAGAACTGACATTGTTTATCAGCAGCAGATGTGCCTGCTTTGACAGAATTGCCAACACATGCATCTAATCTTTTTTATAAGTGTCAGGCTATAGTTTGAACAATAGGATGGCACCCTATAGTGAGACCTTAAGCTGAGGGGAAGCAGAAATCGACTTTTGTTGTTGTTGGGGGGAGAAAGGGAAAATCCTGTAAACTAATTAGCTCATTTGGCTCGGATGTCATTTCTGATCAGACCACTTACTGCTGCTTTCAGTGGCAGATCAGATGTCTTTTGCATTAAACGCCATTCAGCAAGACCAAAAAGTGTCTAGGGCACCTGTCATCTGCTCTATGGGGATGCTGGGTACGCAATTAACGACTGCATATAAAAACTTCACCGGATTTATTTCAGACACTAGAGTTGGGTTTTGTTCTGTCAAAGGGCATTTCTAGGGGGTTGACCAGATGTCAGCTTCCAAGATTTTGTCTTCTGCCTGGTTCCTGGGAGTTCCCAGGGAACAGTTTTTGTCACGGAGACAAAGCCTACCGAAGGGCCTCAGGGTACGGTGTTACCTGTGCTGGTGAGCTTCCGCCTTGTTTTTACACATATCCAGAAGTCAAGAAGCAGCCACGTCTGGGGGGGGTGAGGAAGCTACACGATTCAGGACTGGGCTTAAGTCCCTGGAACTGTAGTCCCTGTATTGCAGTGACTATTAAAGGGACCAATAAACGAGGAGCGTTAGCTTTGAACAATCAATAAGTATAATCAGCACCAGTGACTTACAGAGAAATCAGGGTGCTTGTGGGATTAATGTGTATTGGCATTTGACTTGTATTGACTGGTGTTTCTCGCACCACTATTTTTTCACCGTTACCAGTGGAAAAGGTCTTGAGAATAGGTGAAAATAACCCACAAGTGAGAAAGTTGTTTCTTGGCTCTTCTTTTAGTTATCTATTTTCACTTAGGTAATTCTTAAGGATTGGAATTAGGTTGGCACGCGTGCTTAAGAAAGCAGGTTGAGCCATGGGTGTCTGCCTGTAGGTATTTTATTTTGACACAGGAGCAATTTGTAAGGAATAGCACACAGATTATTTTATCAGAAGGATGATGCGGACCAACTGCAGACAGGCATGTAGAGCTTGCTTAACGTAGAAACCACTATTCCCACTTTGGTAGGAGTGCTTTTGAGATGGCTGTGGACTGGGGCAGCCGTGGCAGAATGGAGGAGGGTCTGGAAGGATGATGTCCAGCTGAAGGCGGGAGAGTCCCTGCAAGAACTGGTCGGAATCTGGACAGCTGTACTTGAACTGTTGTTGCACTTGAGTGGCCTTAAGCTTTTGCAAAGCTTTCTCAGAAAACAGAAAATGAATACTCCTTTTTCCTTTCTAAAGGGAAAGATGTCTGTAAAATAGCCTCACTTTCATCAAGTCTTGCGTGTTCAATCGTCACTGTGGCATGATAGCAAGCGCAGTGGACCATGCAAGAGAAAAGAGGGCCGAGTTCTTACCTGGTGTAAATTTGGCATCTTTCCAGTGATATAGGTGGTGTTATGCTAGTTTACACCAGCTGAAAGTATGGTCCAGATGGTCTTGATGAGGGAGAAATACCATGAGCCTAGTGCTTTCTACTGCATTGCACTTTATGTAATGATTTCACACCTGTGAAAATTGGTACAAGATCAAAATGGGGATTCATACAGATGTAGGTACAAAGAAAAAGTGCAAGGCACTTGAGAGAGAAGCCTATCTATTTTACCCAGAGATAGCTGCACAGTGGAAACAGTGATTCCTGGGGTGTCTAAGCTGAAGCATGGATTCATAGTTTTTGTGTATTCTTTATCTGTCTACCTTTGGCTAATTACAGTGAAAACATCTTGCATACAAAAGGAGAAGATAATTTGTAATGGAAATAGCATTAGCAGGAATGGTTAAGTATAAATATGAAGTGAATGTGATTGCTTGAGTGACAAACTTAGCGAGCTGTGTTTGACACTGTTGTGTCAGATCCCACGCTAGGAAAAAATATGTATAACTTCTGTCTTCATAAACATATGGTAAGTGTAGTGGTGAGGGTAATTTTTTGACAGGTCTACCTGCGCTGTGCTTCGGTTATGCATTGTTGGAAGTCATTGAAAATCACTTGCTTGCGCTCTCTTCAGAACTCTAAAAGATAAATACCATTTCTCTAACTCTTGTCTTATTCAGATTGCGGATCGAGAGGAATGAGATTATTCTGTGGTTACCAAGTTACTGGCTCTACCTGTGGTTGGCCCGGTCCTCCCCTGGTGAAATTTCTTGTGATAGTTCTGCTGAGGTTATTGGAAGCACGTGAACGCTGGTCAGCTGAGGATAGGCTTCATTATAACAGGGGAAAGAACTTTTGGCTTAATTTGACCATTACAACTTCAATGTGTTGGGCTGGAAGTTTAGAAGATGCCATTTATCAATCAGGGCCAGGTCAGCTGATGCCGGCATAGCTCACGTGGAGCTGTGAGAGTGTTACGGTCGCCAGAGATCCGACTTTGAAATAGTCGATAGCAGGCAGCATCTCCTTAGCTCATCAGAAATAACTGTATTAGTTGTCAAGACACCTGAGAAGGGCTTTTTAGAAGTGGTTGCAATCATCAGCCTTTGGCATCTGTAGGGCTGTGCAGACAGGATCTGCTATCGACCAACGAGATCTGACCTCTGGCAATTACTGGACAGCATTTTCTTTCTGTAAAAAAAATGAGAGGTTTGCATCTCAATATTTTAGCGGTCGAGCGTAATACAGAAAGAAAGGTGTCAGGATGCATTTTATCTAATACAACAGGATGCTGTAGGCAACACTGGTTGAAATTCGTTGAAAAGCAGGTGACAGCCACCCTTATAAAGAGTCTCACTTCCTTGAAGCGTGTTATGCTGTGCTATTGCTATTAATTTCACACGCTCTGCTAGCGAGTGGGGAAGTGAATGAGTGATGCAGTACTGCTTTACAAAGCTGCCTTGGCCTCAGAGGTTCCTAGGCTATTTAAACGTGTTCCATGTAATCCACTTAATTGCATGTGTAAGCTTGTCAGGAGAACTTCCAGCAGAGGCAAACCCATAACGTGCTCAGAAGCGGCGGGGGGAAACAAACTGAATGCTGAATTACTGTGGTGCATTACTGTCTTCCGGAGTTCAGAGGCAGATTTAATTCCGAGTCGAGAATTAGAGCAGTTGCTGCTGGATCTTAATATAGAACGAGTCAGGTGTGGCTCCTGTACCAGGCTGACAGGAGGTGTAGCAGAAAGCATTGAGCCGGAATGATAAGCTGTGGGGTAGTCTAACACCTGAGATCATAGAGGGTTGACAGCCTCACCCATCAGATCTGGTCACGCTTCTGTTGCGGGAAGTCACGTTGCAACTGTCCACGTTTGGGATGGGCCCTGCTTGGTTCTACCTGAACGTGGAATCCTTTGTGTCTCTGCTGGGTGGGGGAAAACACGTGGTCAGGAGTCGGTATGGACACGCTGCTTCCCTGCAGAAATTGGGGTTTCGTTAGAGACAGTGCCGGAGCTATGGGTTTTACAGGCAGGCGCCAAAGTTCTTCAGAATTGCAGATCATCAGCCAGGAAACTGAATTCTTCTGTTGTTTGTTTTTCTGTTTGTCTGGAACTCTGAAAGGAATGTAAAGCACAGGCGGAACTAGTTGTATGGCTTAGGTCCTGATCCCGCAAAGAACGGCGCCTTCGGTAAACCATGTGCGCACGCATTGCCTCCTCCTGTCAGTATCTGAGCAGGACGATTGCAGCTCTGTTCACAAAAACCCTGTGGAATGGGGGAGATGCTCTGTGGTATGTTAGCCTTTCTTTTATGGACAAAGCATAGTGACTGCTACTCAGCGGGCTTCAGAAATGACTGTCGCTAGGACTCCGAGAGGCCTAAGGAAGCTCAGCTCCTAACTCGCGTTAGATTTCCCTGGACTTTGAGAAGCCATTTCTCTTAGCATACTGTGTACGCCCACAGTAAATACAGCAGGGAGTTTGACCAGTTGTGTTCACGAGGTGTTTCTGCAAATTGACTGCTGACACTAGCTTTTACGAAGTTAGAATTGGTTTTTAAATTACTTTCAAAGAGTTTTTGTTCAGATGCATCACAGCCTAGTACCGTGTTGCACAGGCTAAATGAAGAAAAATGGTAGAGGAAAGTTCAGCTTTTAGAAATATAGGATGTCTTTCCTGTACCTTATTACAGCTTATTGGACCTGTATGTAATTGGGGTCATGCTTGTGTAGCAGCAGGAAATGCACGCTATCATCACATACTCAGCAGGAAATAAACACTAATATAACGTAGAAAGGAAGTTCTAAGTGCTGTGCTTCCTCATTGATAGTCCAGAACCTGGCAGGGTTCATCTCTCTCAATTCTGGAGGGCATCAGTTTATCCCTGACCAAGACTTCATTGTAAATACCTGTCTGGCGCGCAAGCTAAGAAGCATTCGGGGGAAGCCTTGTGTTCCTTGTAATCACCTTGGAGACGCAGACTGAGAGGACTAACGTGCTTCAGCAGATGATGACTTGCTGCTGTTGTTTCATCTCTGTCATAGAAACAAACACTGGGAAAGGGAGGGTTTGTATTATCCACGTATTACACCTTTGTGTTGGCAGAGGAGATGGAAAATAAGATTTTTTTTTTATTTTTTTTTTCCCAAAGAACAGTGAAGGTTTTTTTTTTGAAAACTTAAAATTCTCACTTAACAGAGTCATTGGTGAGTTGAAATTCTGAATTGCTTTATGCAAACTCCAGAAGCAGAAACAAATTAAAATGTGAAGGATATGGCTAAGAAGGAACTTGTGTGTTTTCAGTTGCACTAACTTCTTGTCTGGTTGTAGGTATAACCCTTCTGCTTTGTCTTGTTTTACTCTTGAGTCTGGAAGGGTTTAACTACTTTATTTACTGTTTTTGCACAGTATCCTTACTAGAGGTGAGGAGTTTTCAATATGTAGTGGCTCTTCTAATTGACATACACAGTCAAGAGAGTATTATCCCTGCAGAAAGAAAATTGGGTTTGTAGTCTGTAATGTTCAAGAGGCTTTTGAAGCGCCCCCCACCCCGCGCCAAGCTATTCAGGTACCAGAAATTAGCTACAGCATAAAATCGTCAGAGGTGCTTGTCAGCTACCGCAGTGTTACTTCACGTCTTGTCAGTTTGTCAATAGCAACTGGAGAACAAATTCCTGTGGTGGCTGGTGAAACGGGTGAGCCATGTGCCGCACCTTCAGCTGCTCCTTCTTTCCTTCCGTCGTCTCCGGGTGGTCAGTGGCAAGTTTCCCGCCCTCTTGCTCTCGAACTTGGGGTGCGAGTGAAAAGTATCAGAAAAGCTCACACCTCACTCGAGCACACGTTGAAACCTGGAACAATCTGTGGATTGGAGAGCTTCTCTCACTTTGTGCTGTTTGTAATCGAGGTAATGAAAGGAACCCCAGTCGGTGCACTGGGAACTGTGCTAGAAAGCATCCGTCGCTCATGGTCTTCCTGTGCTTCGTCTGTTCCCAGCACCAGGAGCGTCCTCTTGGTCTTCTGCGATGAAACGGGGTGTTTCTCTTCTGTGGATCTGTCGTGTGACTTCTCCCTCGTTTCTCTCTCATCCCCTCTGTGTGGGAGACCATGCCGAGACCCGAGCTGATGTGTATGCGAAACGCTATCCTTCAAGTGCTCTAGGACTGAAATGCAGCTGTCACTCCCCAGTGTGAGTAACAGGAATTTTAATTTGTTGGGTGGAAAGAGTTAAATGAACTTTAACTGAAAAGCTCTATCTCTCCCTCTCAGGGTAGAAAATAGCCAAGGGCAACAGCGGATGACTAATGTGTAGAATATTGCAATTAGTATAGCAAGGTACTTACAGGGATCAAATTAAAAAATTCATTAACGTACGCACTTAATTAAGAAACACTTTTCGGTTTACATGATAAATTATGACACCTATTAAATCTTCTAGTACAAGCTGTAATGGCTTCTTTGCTCCTGGGCAGAGAACTATTGCCTTTGAGGTCCTTCGAACCTCCCCAAGGACCGGCAGCATTAGTTACAAGTGTGTTAAAAACAATGCTTTTTGTCCTGCGAGGTACAAGCCCTGCTTTACTGGAAACTAATTTAAAGTTAAGAAACCAGCCCGGGGATTAAGAGACCCGTCAGACTGCAAGCACAATGGATGATTAAATAAACAAGAAATGACCTTGAGAATAAAGAAAGAATAAAGTTAGCAAAATGCGGAGGTGGGTCCCAGCGAGGCAGCAGGATCCGTGTGCTGAGACTGCGGCCGGGCGTATCCCTGAGGGACTGCAGTTGGGCTCTGCCCGACCGGCTGAGTAGTGTCAAGACTCTTAGAGTTTCTTAAGGCAGGACCCTCAGCTGCAGCTTTTCCTTCATGTTTTGGGGTTTGTTTGGGCTTTTCTTGGGGGAAGTCCAAGCACTTTAAGGATCGTAGCATTCAGAGATCATGAGCCCTGTCGCAGCAGGCGCCGTGATGTGCCGCTGTGGAGTGGGAACCAGGCCGTTTAGTCTGCTGCTCTGGGAACATCAAAAAGGGGGATTTGCTAAAGTTGCTTATATTCTAAAATAGGCCAAAGCTGCAGTTTCCAAAGTGCCTGTTACTGCAGTTTTATGGGGAAAAAACATTAAAATCTATCTAATACAAACGCTTCGCCTTTACTTTGGCTTTATTGTTAGAAAAGAGAGTTTTGAAGTGTAAAATCCAGTTGGAAACGGACTGCTAGAGAGGGCTCTGACCTTCAGGAGAATGCTGTTACCAACTTAGTTTTCTTAGGTCTGCTAGGCTTTTTAATTTGGATTAATTTACCCTCTGTTCATCAAAGAGTTCTCTGTGTCATTGGGAAGAGGCAAGTATGGAGTTAGCAACATGGGCTAACCTCAGCCCTGTCGGAGGATGGGACCCAGAGTTCTGTATGACCCTGTCAGAATTGCCAAGTGGTGATCCGTGCTAAACAGATGTCTTTCATACTACTTCTCAGTTATTCGAAAACCTGCCAGATAGATGAAGTTGTTTGCTGGTTTTTATTCTTGAAACTTCATCTGGCCTGTAATCTACTCTTGTCTTCAAAGAGTCCCTGATTTGGCTCAGTAGCTAGCCAGGAACGCTTTTACAGCCCAAGTGAGTTAGAAACATGGCCCAGATGTGAAATTACACCTACCTGTACACAAGCAGAAGCGACAGCGTGAAGCATGAGCAGAGAAAGATCGAGTCTTTAAGTGGTAAAGAGGGACTTGTGGTGTACGCATATTATAATCCTGTGGAAAATCATTTTATGTGGACTCGTTCCTGAGCAAAATCTGCAAGAATTTAAGCTGCCTTCAGTCTTCTACCTCTAAACAGCTCACAGCACTTAGATGCCCCTCAAAAGTGCTTAGTATCTAGTATCCCTCGAGCACTTCAGGCACCTAAAGTGCCCACATGACAATTCTAGTCTAGAGTGCTTTCAGAAAGTTTAAGATTCTAAAATGAAGCTCTTGAAAATCTGACTCTGCTTATGGGTCCTAAATGTTTCACTTGATCTGAACCTGTGTTACGCTGCCAAGACCTTCTCTGGAGTTGAATACGTTTTTCTCTCGCTGATGTGGATTTTTTCATAAATGAGTTTGAGTTTTGAATAATGTTGATGAAATGCACGCAGTTTATTAAACAGAGCAGTTATAAGTAGTCTGAAGATTTACTGTTGATTAACAAATGTTTGACTGAACTTCAAATGCTAATAACCCAGGAGAAGCAGGAATGATGCCTTCATTGTAACGGGCACATTATAGAGTACAAAATGGAGGAGACATTTTCCAGGTACCGGTGCCTTCGGCTTTGTATGCAGTGTGTACAGCCAGTTGGGAGGAAACGTTTTGCACGTGCATCTGTTGCTTTGAAGGCTGATTATGAGCTTGGTGAGCGTTGTGGAAACATTTGACTTGTGCTCTGGTGCTCCTTGCATTGGATGTTTTTTTTGTTAGTTGGGTTTTGGCTTTTTTCTTTGACCTTGGCAAGTTGTTGGTTGGTGGTAGGTTGTTCCCTTGCACCTTAGGTCTGGCGCCCCCAGAGAACCGACCCTGACCTGAAATAACCGGGAAACTTTGGGGGGCCATGGGGGCTGTTCCAGGCTATCAGCAGGGGGCGGGGGCTCTGCCCTGGGGAGCACCTCTCCTGTCACCCCTTCTGTCTGGCCAGGATCAGAATTCTGTGGAGCGCTTCCGCAAAGGTCTGGCCTTTTGCTTAATTATACGGAGTGCAAGTAATATCTGGCATCCACAGTATTTTATCGACACTGACAGGCCTGCATAAATAAATAAAAATCTTACTTTATGCAGTGAAATATCTTGTTGCTTTTAAATAAATCAATAAGCCGAGGTGACATGAGAGAAGCATCTTGAAAACGATTTTTGAGGTGATGTGGAAGGCACTAGATTATCCTTATTAGCGATTTTCTTTGCAGATTGTTTGGTTTGAAATAAGTTTCTTGACGAGTTCTCTAGAACAGCCTAGAATGACTGCTAATTACTGTTTTTGTCAGCATT
This sequence comes from Burhinus bistriatus, assembly GCA_013397275.1. NCBI lineage: Eukaryota > Metazoa > Chordata > Aves > Charadriiformes > Burhinidae > Burhinus > Burhinus bistriatus. The sequence goes on along the minus strand of VYXH01009942.1, from coordinate 301,610 downwards.
TACAGCTTTTTATCTTTCTTAGAGTGCATGAGGTGCCTTACTTTTTCAAGAAGTAGTACTGGAAATCACTACCAAATAAATACTCCAGTCCCATTTCCACCAGCTGCACATTTCTATTTATGACAGAGGAGAAGAGTTGTTCTGAGCTGAGAAGAAAGAGCTCGGATTTCTGTCTTCAGTTCTGCCCTCCTCAAGGGTTCTGTTCCTGGACAGCACTGCTGGGGTGCTGGCTCTCTGGCACGTGTAGCCTCTGGCCACATTGCAGAGCTGGAGCATGGGAGACGTGTGAGAGCCCCGCACGAGGAAGCGCTTGATACTCTGCACAAAAATCAAGGCTCTTGCAAATCGCCTGTAGCTGTAAGGCTCAAACGGCAGACCCCGAATGGTAAAATGAAGACCCTTACAGCACAGTAATTTGGAAGCTGTGCGGACACCCGGCTCTCCCTCAGCACCTGGAAGCCTTCCCTCTCTGCCGTGCCCGAGCTGTGGGCCGGCTGGGCAGCACGGAGTGGCATGGACTGGTGCACTGGCTTCTGTGGGAAACGGAGTCAGTGTTCGTGGGCACAGTGTGGTGAGCTGGGACCAGGGCTGTTGCTTTGTTCTCAAATGTGTGTCGCGAGTCCTATCACTCAGAAAAGGTATTGAATGAATAACGTGTTGCGTGGAGACACACGCTGGACCTAGCTTGGTTTGGCTTAGATGTAAAGATTTGTCTTAAACTTGTATTTGCGCTCCAGTGTATGCTTGCTTCTCTGTTTATGGAACCAGCTGTACATCAGAGTGGGTTTAATGAGTGCCGGTACAGAACTCTTCTTCAGTGGGAAACTCGCTATTCACTGTAGCGTGCTGTGGGTTGGTGGCTCCTTTGCCTGTGCGGTTTTCTGTCAGAAGCGGTTCTTGGGTATCGGGGTGGTGCTGAGCTGGAGGTGGTGCCTGTTCAAAGAGTTAATGGCGCTGTTCGTAATGGCAACTTCTGCCGTTAATGAATGTTCATGGAGCACGTGGGCATCTACAGAATCTCTGCATGTCATGGCATGTGGTGATCGCTCAGCTGGGAATGACAGGAATTTGTTTAATAATCAGTGCGTAGAGTCACAAAAATCGAGCACACGTTGTCTGAGTTGCTGTTTGGCAGATGTGTCATGCTGGGAGTTTAAAGCCCCGTTTACACTCGTGAGAATTTTATTCTGTCACCTTGACTATTGAAAGCGAACGGTTTTGGAGGGTCTGACTAGCTCCTTGAAAATGGAGGAGCAGAGAAATCCAGGAGTTGCTTTGGAAACATCCTGCTCGGGTGCGGTGATTATTCCTCCCCCAGCCGTTGCAATCCAAGTGCGACTGTGTCCCCTGCTCGCTTGGAAATCTGCCAAAGCCCCGATCCGGAGGAAAATGCGAGGTCTCTGAGCTTTCCGGTTCCTGCTGCTGGCTGTGGTTCCCTTCCTTGATAGAAATGGCCATGGGTGCTGCTGGTGGGGACTGTCCGCAGACCGTGCGCAGCCCTGCCCGAGGGCAGTGTCACGCACGAAAAAAGAAAGTGTTCACCACACACACATAGAAACCATTTCTTCTTGGCGCTCTGTTGCTTTAATCTCTTTTTAACCTTTGTAGGATTTCTCTCTGTCTCTCCTCTCTGGTTTATTTCCTTCATCTTGTAGGCACTGGCATTGAATACTGATGAGGAAATATTTGGTCTAAAGCCAGCGAGTCAATTTTGGTTAATTAATTGGAATGGTGATTGGCAAAAACCCAGCCCAAATTTTTGTAGGTAATTTATAGCATAGGTAATCGTTTACTTGTGGATAATTATCTCTACCTGTAGGTAGCAGAAGGTAATGGTTATTGAGATCCAGATGCATCACTAACAAACGCTGTTTGAAGGTATTGCAAATACTTAGGATACTTAGGCTGAGTTATCTGTTTAATTACTGAGACTGTAACTAGAACTGTGCAGTAAACCCACCCTCTCTTCTTAATTCGTTCCCTGCACCTTAAGCCAGGTGAACAGAAATAAGGGAGCAATCGCTTATTCTTACTGGGAAGCCGGTGTTCCTATCTCGGTTTATGTGTTAGCTAGCACAGATGCGCTAGGCTTCTGGGATGTCGTAATTTGCTTAATATCAGCCAGCAATAAATTGCTACTGCTTCGAAGCAGGCGGGAAGCAATTGGACGGAAGGGTGTCTGAGAAGAGCGCTTTTGGCCTGTAACCTGTTGTGGGGCACAGCTCGTGTTCTTGGCCGGTATGGCTGTCGGTGTGCGGCAGCCTTTGGGCAGGTACCTCGCTCCTCTGAAGGCGATGAGCTCGTCAAGCAGGCTGATGGGGCACCTCTTGAATAGCACTCCGGTGTTGCCGGAATGTCAGTTGTGATAAATGTTCCTACAGTGCTTACGACCTGAGGACACCATTCCTTGCTGTAGCCTCACCCTTCGCCCCCCCCAGTTTTCGAACATTGGTGTTTGCTCCGTGAGTGGAGGCGGACAGTGTGAGAGGTAGTCCCAGGGAGCGACCTAGCTGCTTCTTCACAAACGCTGTCGTCCTTGTCGAGAGAAGGTGGAGGGGAAAGACGGGGACTTTGTGGCGCGGGAAGGAGGATGTGCTGAGTGTAATCATTCTGCTGTTTGTTCATTCCCACAAGAAGTGTGCAAATGATGGCTCTACACTTGAGGTTTTTGGGCAAGCAGCCCCTCTGCAGAGAAGCGGTCTGGTGAGATGGTGAGAAGGTGCAGGCCTGGTATTGATGGTTGGGAGAGGAGTTTGGTCAGAACCAAGGATTTGTGAGCAGAGGTGGAAACCAACTGCAAGCCTGCCCCTGTAGTTCTCCTGTAAACAAGTCAGGAACACCAGCGTCTCAGTGGTGTGACGGATGGTCACGCTCATCTGTAGGTTAAAGACGGACACATAGTCCCTACTATGCATTGAAACTGAAGCAGCAGCATTACTGTAGATTGACGGTAGTAAGAACAAAGCAAACGACTCTCTCCTACCACAGATGTGGAGGGCGATAGCTGTTTGAAATCACTCTTCACAGGGCATTTGATATCTTCTGTTATAAATGGCAATGCTGTGCCCTCTTTTGCAGGCTAGGTACAGATAGATGTCATCTCAAGCTTTAGTGCTACAGGATAATTCCCGTTGATGTGTTCAAGCATTTGAACTCCCTCTCTGCTATAAAACATCAGTCAAGAGTTTTGAACAAAAGAGCAACATATCCCAGTGTATGTTCAACACTCTTAAAAGTGACAGATATGTGAGTAGAAGACCAACAAATTGATGGGCTTCTAGACAGCCGTTCCCTTCTTCTGTGAATGGACTGGACCCCCTTTTTTGTTGGTTTAAAGCTGTTTGTTTTGCACATGGAATCTGCTCAAGTTTCCATCTTTGCGTTCCTTTCTCCAGTGCAAACTGTAAAAAACAAAAGCAGAGCCCCTGACATCATCCTACTGCAGCAGCGGGGTGATGTTGTTTTTTTTTTTTTTTTTCTTGTTAAATACTTTGTGAGTACATGGTGTTATTTCCAAAAGGGAACAGGCTGGAGACATGCCTTGGAATAAGAAGCAGGTCTGTATGCTGTCATTCTAATTTTGCTTTAGTGACAATATGAAATTCAGCTCTGCCCCTCAAGAGGAGAGCAGAGGCTTCTCCCAAAAGATGAGAAAAAAACCCTTACGTTTTGCCTAGCAACAGAGCAGTATCTCATTTCGGAAAACCAGATTCTTCAAGTCCTGTTGGTTTTTTGGCGTGCTGACTTTCCACTTTGCTGCTTCATTGAACGGGGCGAAGGGACGCAGGGCAGCCCAGGCGGCTGTCCGCAGGGGTAGGGGGTGATGGCCTGTGCTGCCTCCGAACCGTTCGACCTGCCCGGTGTCCTTGGGTGCTCGAGGAAGGTCACCCTCCAGGGGACTGCAGGCCTGGGGTAGGGAAGGGCGCTTGGCAAGCTGTCGCCCTCCTTGCTGCCTGGCACCTGTAGCTCTTGCGATCACACATTTGTGATCTCAGAAAAGCTGATCAAATGCCACAAAGCCTTCTGCACAAATTGATTTACGATCACAGCGTTTGTCATAGTTGATGTGGTTTATAAGTTAAAAAACCCTACCAAGCAGCCAGTTGCATATATAAGAAAGCTGATGGTTTGAGTGGATTGCATATGGCCCAGGAGAGGCAAGTAGAATAGGAAACATATGTTTGGCACCCACAGGTACCGCAGAATCAAGTGAGTGTGAATTGCTAAAATGTAGTTTACATAATATGGTCAATAATATGCAGCAGATGGAGCCTGAATGTATTGCTTAAATCGCGAAATTTCTGAACGCTGTAAGAGATTGCACAACAGCAAACTCTGACTTTGAAGGTAAGTTGATACATGATTTTCTATTTACTTAAGCTGGTGTGAACAAAATTAGAAGGGTGGTTTGGTTTGGTTTTTTTTGACTGGACGGTAGTGATGGCTATGAATGTGTGTGAAATGATTAATGTTGGGAAATGCTGATATGAGAAAATAGTGTAGTTGGGTGGGGTGTGTGACCTGGTCTGTGGAATTCCCTTGCTTGAGTTGTGTTTTTTCATTGACAAAAATCGTGTTTGTGGATATATTTGGATGGAAAGGACTTCTTCTGTCCCTCTATCTCCCGGTACATTGTTGTGAACTTCAGTTAGAGTAAAACCTTGTGCCTTGGTATTATTGAACCCAAATTGGCTTTGCTCCGCTTGAAGGTGTTTCTTTTCAGGATTGCCTGCGGCATCACCTGGGTTTGGATGGATCTTTTGCCCTTATGGGGCATGGCTGTGAAATGAGATTCCAGAGACTGGCTGTAATCTGCATATATGCAAATGAGTACCCCATAACCTTACTGTTCAAGTATTGTTTTATATTACAGGCTACAGAGCCGGGGAACAGGGCTGAACACAATGTTTCTTAAAAAAAAAAAAAAAAAAGCAAACTTGAGTGTGTTTTTTAAAGAGCCTTTGATTAATAAGGCCATAATGAGAAAACGTTTCCAGGATTTTTTCGGGATACGTAACCAGCTTGTATGCTGTTGGACCTAGGCCTTGAATATTATGCGTAAGCCTTGACTACAGATTTGCTAAAGCATGTAAAAGTCACAAATCTATTTACACCCCAAAAGGAAAACCTTTTCTGAATCAGCACCTGGCACCTTAACATGGTGTGGCCTGCCTTCGTTCAACTAGTGCTTCTGTGCTTGACCTGTGCCGAGCGGTGCTTCAGTGGCTATATGGGGGCTGCCTCCCAAGTCAGTCTTAGTGTCTGCAGCAGAAACGCGTGCACAGTCTGCCTGCTGACACTGGGGCAGGGCAGCACGTTCCTCATGGTGCGTATGGAGGGGTGACATGGGCGTTGGCCAGTGGAATTCAGGTCCACACTGGAAAAGGGGATGCTGCTTCTGGGGTACACGACTTGGAACTCAAGCAGCGTTTTGCTGCCTGCTCTGTTAGTGCTTCACAGGAAGTCACGCTAGTGTGGAGCAACAGGGACCGGCTCAGCGTGGCTGTTGGAGAGGACTGTGGGGCCACAGCGTAAGAATCACTGGGGCGTTCATAGAGCCTGAAGGGTCAGGAGTCCATAAGAAATTTAACTAGGAGACTTTGTGCCTGTAACTCATTGCTAACGTCTTAGCAGAGATGAAAGTTGGCACATGTATAGTCTTTGCTTGGATCTTTTGTTGTTACATACTTTGCCAAAATTTAGTTTGGCTATTTTCATTTTATGCAAGTGTGAAAAATGTTATCTGTTTAAGTTGCTTCTTTGCACTTCTATGAATAAAAAATGGCTTTAATTAAATTAAGAAAGAGCTTTGACAAGTGATTTGTCTATAATACGTACTTATGGTTTGTGGCATTTCAAAGAATAAATAACCAAGATGTTGAGGCTTAAACATTGGCTGCTGCACATGTTCTGTCAATTCCGTCATTGAAAGAGAAATGTCTCTTTGAACGTGGATTTAGGTCCAGATCCTGCGTATTTAGGTCTTGCGCCGCCTGCAGAGGTAGGGGAGGATGCCTGTCACTGACGCGGTGAATGAATGGAACTGGAAGCAGCCCAGGCAGTCTCTGAAGAAGTGAGCTGTGGTTTTGTAAGGCCAGGAAAAGCAAGGCTTGGGTTTCAGCTCTGCAGACGTGCAGGACAATCTGAGACAGCGGGAAACTTGTTAAATTCATGTGCGGATGAAACCAAATAAGCTGCAGCAGGTTAGAAAGAATTGAGGCTTTGGAGAGACTTTGCTTCAGTCCCCACAGCACACCAGCTGCAGGGGGAAGAGGAAGTAGTTGATTGCGGGTAAAAAAAATCAGAAAAAGAGGTGATCTGTTAACAAGTTATCAGATCAAAAAGGAGAGGTTCTCGAAGCAAAATGCTTTTCAGGATTATTCACGGTGATATGATTCTGGCTTTGCCTTCTTTAGTGTTGGAGGTGACTCAAAAATGGAAATAGAAGCGTGGAGAAAATCATTAAAACAGTGACTCTTATGTTTTAAAACATTCAGAACAGAACATAATTTGATTTTGACTTTTCCATAAATTATTTGCCCTTTTGCGGACAAATTTTGTGGACAAGATGCAACTGAAATGGAACATGAGTTTCTTGAAAATATCCAACAGGCCCTTTTTCTTCTTCCCCTCAGGAAAAGTAACAGCAAAAGCCTTGCGTTTAAAGGAGGGGGGGGAAATACACTGAATCGAGGGGCCTCACTCAAACTTAGTCATTTAATGTCACAAGCAAAGTCCCACTGTCAAATGGCAAAAAAGTCCTGATATCTTCCCAGTTGGGCATCAGTAGCTACAAACCTATAGAATGTAGATGTTGACTAAGATGAATGCGGTGAGTTCTTGGCTTGTGGGAGAGTGAATACTCATTTGAATTGTGACGTTGTCATAGGCTCAGTTGTGCAGTTTTAGCTTACAGATAGGATTTGAGTAAATCCTTCCCTGCCAGTATACCACGGATGGATGGCACCGGTGAGCTTTGTCTGACAGTTCTGAGCTGTCATTGGTGAAAATCTGAAGTTTGGAAAAGTGCTGTCAAGATAAGCCGTTAAATATAAGTGCTTTGCTTTCTCCTCGGGCTGCAGAGCAGGCTTGAGAAGGAGGAGTAGACCAGAGGCTTTCTTGTGAGGTAGGAGAGCAGCTGGATTTACTGTATGTCTATACCAAGACTTTTCCCGGTTTAGCAAATCCTGACCGATTTAGGTATTCTGGAAAGAAGGGTTTGGTTGCAACGGTGATGCACACAAGGTTGCGCTGCCATTTTTGTTGTCCAGAGAAGGAAAAAGTGTTTTGACAGAGTAGAAAAAAATAAAGGTTGCGTACTCCTAGTTCATAATGCAGTAGCTAATGCATGATAGCTAGGTGCTGCTCAAAATCATATTAGCTCCTTGTGGAGACAAGCCTCAACAGCACTGAAATTAGACAAGTTGTTTTTTGTTGAATGCTGAGGGCTGCGTACACGGGATGAAGAGGCAGAGCGATCGGATTCCTCCTGTGTGACCGCGGGATATGGAAAACTGTTTCTGCGCACTGAGAAGGGGATGACTTGGATACTTCTTCATGGGCTTGCAGGGGGGAGGACCTTCACTGTGACAGTGGTGAGGTTGAACATATGGGCTCGGGATTCAGTGCAGGTAAAATAACCTGAATCGGGGAGTTGAGTACTGATACGCGAAGTACTGAATGTGTAAGACAAGCATTAAGTTTCTTGAAAACATTTACTAATGTAAACCTACTATAGGAAGAACGGCGCTTACTGAGCAATCTTGCACGTCACCTTGAAAATGCTGAGCAGTGCAACCTGATTTTCACAGCCTGTCTGGATTGAGAGGGACGAGGAGTGGTTTACTGAAGCTCTCTGCTGGTTCTTGCATCCTGGCTGGTGGGCTTCGCAAGAGCGGCGCCCGGGCAGCCGTGGCAGCTGCTTCGTAACTCATAGTGTCCAGGCAGATAGGTAGTCTGAGCAATTGAAGGGAGCGAAGGAGCAGCAAAAACTGGCTGTTGAGCCTCCGCAGATGGAAACAGTGACTGTAATTTGTTCTCTTAGTTTGCTGCAGTTGAGACAGGTTTGATGTCTGTCCATCTCCTGTTACCCACCCAC
>VYXH01009942.1:263049-293356 GCA_013397275.1 Burhinus bistriatus | reverse complement strand
CCCACCCCATCCCCCCCGCCTCCCCCCAGTCTATTTTTAAACACAAAAGAAAGAAACGTAATGTAAACAGACTGTGGTTAAGCAAGGGGCTGTTTAATTCGATTTTCCCTCCATTACCAAGTGATTTGGTGCTGGTGGGGGCAGATGAGAGCTGAGGGTGCGGAGGGGTGGATGCTGGGTGCTGGCTGGGTTCTGCTTATGGCTTCCCGTGGTCCAGGGCCCTGGACGGAGGGCTCTCGCCTCAGGTTGCTTAAGCGTGCCTGAAAAACCAGCCACCAGTCAAAGCTGCTCTTGTTTTAATTTTTTCCCCCTGTACGAGTTGGATTGCATTTAGTGCACCCAGAGTTTTGGGTTTAGTTACCTCCAAAATGTTGCTAGTTAGTCTGTACCAGAACTGCTCTGCGAATTGAACCAGTGTGCCGTAAGTGGTGACGCTTGCAAAATTTACTTAAAGACATTTGTTTTTTGCACTAGAACTCTAATGGAGATGAAAGGTTTTACCCCCCAGTGGAGAACATTTGCAGCTGTTTGAGTCAGAGGTAAAGCTCTAAGGTGTCAGTGACTGTGCCTAATGGTGCCAAGGCTTTGCAAGGCAGGAAAAAGGGAAAACGGGAGGAGCAGGTATGGTCAGAGGCTTCTCGCCGCTCCTCTGAGGAACATCTGTCTGTGCTGTTGAAGTACGCTCCGGTCTCCGGAGGAGGTGGGGGGGGCTTTGGAGAGGCGCCTTGCCCGGCGTTGCGAGGCACGCAGCAGCCGGTCAGAGGCTGAGGCTGCCTGGCCGCCTCCGCTGCCGCTCTGAGGAGTCTCTGCCGCTCCTGCGGAAGGGCCGGGCCTGGCAACCGCTGCTCCTGAGGCTCATCAGAGGAGAGCTTGCCTGAACTTTGGGCCTGCTTTTGTTTTACCTGGGGAAGACAACGCACGTGAGCAGCTGGGAGGCAACCAAGAATGAAGGTATTGACTCGCTCATAAGGTCACTCAGCCTGTCGTTTTTAGGGCTAGGTTGAAGTCGCAGGCATTGGCTCCCCTGCTGTTTCCTAGGTCTGGCTGGGTGGAGAGGCCATGGTGCCGCTGGGGCTTGTGAAGCCTTGCTCCCGAAGAGCCGAGGCAGTGCTAGGTGTTGAGCAGAGCGTTGCTTTGGGGCTGGCCGGTGGCCTCTGCTCTTGGCTAGTGGTGAACTTTGCACGGAGCCTGCTCTGAGAGCGGCTGTGCTTTGTTCTGTGAGTCAGCTGCAGTCTGTCTTGTCTGGTACAGCCTACCTTTTTATTTATTTTTATTTTTTTCTCACTGACTCTTTGACATCCGCCACCTCCCTGCCAGCCTGGTGTGGCTGATCAAGCTGTTCAAACAACTGGAAGACATCAGAAGTTAAACACTCATTATTTTAATTTGATGCTAATCATGTGTTAATGAGACTAATCCTTGCAATGATTCAGGTAATTTGCTTAATGGCTGCCCAGAGTACAGATTACAGCAATCAGTCACGTCTGATAAGATGTCTGTTGTGGAGGAGGTTGTCAGGTGAATGAGGTGGGAAAAGACTAAGGAGTAAGGCCTGACCTCCTATAAGGCAGGAGCCTTCCTGTTCAGAAGGCGGGGGAGAAGGAAGTCCCGCGGCACAACCTTGTGCTTCGCAACCAGATTTGTGGCTTCTGGCAGTCGGGGAAAAGCAGTTCAGAAGGCTGTGCCGAAGGGCCGTTCTGTCAGGGGTCTGATCCTCTCCTGCCTGGAGAAGGAGTAACGTGTGAGCGCTCACACCGGCGTTGGAATCGGACGCTTCGTGTTCTTTAGGTCATTTGGGTCAAGGCAAAGCCTTCAGGTATGAAAGATATCTGAATCTGATATAATGAGATAGATACTGGTTCTGATTCTTTGCTGGTACGAAACAGCATAATATTGCTGGAGTTGGTGGAATTCCACCATTTTATGGGGGGAAGCCCAGCGTGGCCCAGTCGGAGTGCCTCTCTGGTTCCACCTGTGTTCCTGCTTCCCGACTTTGCCTTCCCAGTTCCCTTCAAGGGTTGTTCGTTGGAGCAGTGTAACGCTAACTACCAAAGCAGGTTGCTGGGGTAAGTCGTTAGCGTTATACCTCAGCGGCTGGAGACGGTGTTCGCGTGAGCAGTCTGTATAGTCCGGGTACCTGAGCGACAGGGCTGTGTTCTGCAAGTGGCCCCAGCTGCGTGTGGTGCTTGTCTTTATTCCTAATATGATATAGTGGTAGCAATTTGATCTGGAGGTATTGTATAGGTTTATCTCTGGATTTCCTCACAGCGTTGCTTCTCCCGCTGTCTGTCAGTTGCAAGCCCTTCAGAGCATTTAATTTGAGCATTTAGTTCACAATGAACGCTACACTAAGTATATATCAAATGTTAATAAAATAGGTGTGTGTAACTAATAGCTAGGAGATTGAGAGGAAAATCTAGCAATGCTAGCAATGGAGAAAAATAGATTTGTATATTTTGGTCACCACAACTCACGTGCTACTTTGTAGGTTTTTGAGTACTACTCCTGAGGAATGCTAGGAGGGAATGCTTTGGAATTTAAAAACCTATGTTAACTCTTTTATTATTGTCACTTGTTTCAGAAGAACACCAAGAATCCAAGAAGTTCCTCGTGAAGGCAGTTGTGGAGTGTTAGACAGAGCGCTTGACCTACTGCTGCAGGATCTGTACTTAATTCCTGGCGGGCCTGCTGTCTGCTCTGAGGTGGGTCACTTGACTCTGGCTTTGCTCGGATTCCTTTCCAGCTCTTTCCAGATCGTGCTTCTATAAGTTAAAAGCTTTTCAGTGTAGCTATCTCTATTTACACACTTGATGACCTGTGAAGGCAAAACACCAGTAGGGGCTACTCTCTGCTGAAACTGTATAAAATAAAGTAAAATGTAAAAAAACACCAGAAAAACTGAACTTGTTTACCTGGACAAGATGGGCAAGACAGGTAAGGAGGTAAGTCTTCTCCTTTTTCTTCTGTAGGCGAGGAAAAGAGGCGTAGGGGAATTTGGTCACAAAGGACACATTGGGAATGAAACTTAAGTCCTGTACCGTAATTACAAGGCTGTGTCTTGATTATTGTCTTCATGGTGTATCACTACATTGCTTCTGTCAGCAGTGAGTCTTGAGGTGTCTCTTTGAAGCTGCTCGTATCCGTGCTGTATTGCAGCAGATCGTTGTTGGATGAAGCGAGGTTCATCTTTCAAGTGCAACAGAAGTACTAATCCAGGATGAAAAAAATAGCTCTTGTTTAGAGTAAACCAAGCCTAGATTAAAATGAGAGGATGCAGGTACGGAGAGATTACTGTCGGTAAGATGGCAGTGTTTGGGTGCCTGTCAACACTTGCGCTGTACCCGACACTGTAGGCACGTACACTAAACTTTTACATGCTGAGACTCAGCATCTGTATGTTCCAGAGCTGCGTTGGCTGTCTCCAAACCCATAGAAAACACAACTGGAGAAAGCTTTCTTCATGTGGGAGACAGGTAGCCACAACAGCTACCTGTGACCTCGGGGCTGTGTTTTACCCTGTCACCCACAGGAGTAGGGTGTTGTTTCACAGTCCTCATTCGCAGAGCGTTGAAGTGACTGATGTACTGGACGTATGCGTGTTTGGGGGAGGCAGGAGGCATCTTCTTTGCCTCAAGGTATATGAAGAGAAATATTCCCTTGTAAGTTTGGAAAAATAATCTATGGAAGAGTATTCAAAGCTGGGCTCCCTGGAGTCAATATCTAAATCCCTGAGGAAAGCAATTCATAGCCAGCACTGTTCTCCTCCTAGCTTCTTGGAAGTAAGCTTAGGCAGATCCTGTTGGGCCACTCCGGCTGTGTCAGGAGCTGAACTCCCTTGTGAACCTAGGGCTTAAGCATATACTGCTGGGAAAAACATTGCAAGGGAGGAAGACGAGGCAAAATATTTCAGGTCAGTGCTAGTGACGTCAAGCAACTAAAATAACATCTTGAAGGCAAGGGAAAGCACTGTTTTAATAGTTGTGTTAAAGCACCTGGTGAATTGTCAGCCCCCAGGGGCTTGCGAACAACTGTTGAAGGTATGGTGAGCAGAGCTGCAAGTCGCAGAGCGCTGGACTTCCTTAGTGCTACAGCAGTGTAGACGAGGGATGTTCAGCCTTGTTTTCCTGGTTTGGGATGTGAGCTGGGGTTTGGGATTCCCAAAATAAAGAATACAATGGCTTTTTTACACCTGGTTAGAAGAAAACCATTGATCGTGTTCCTGTCTACAAATTCAGGAATTGGAAAACATCTTCTGCTTGTCTTTATGATGCGTGGCAGAGGTTACTGTTTGTTCAGTCATCTTTTGATTCAGCCATTTGCAGCAAAATATGCTTGGATTTAATCAATTTGCATCTCTGCTTAAGGCTCAAATTGTTATAGGCTTTAGGGGAATGACATTGTCCTAAAGCACTCACTTAATGATTTCGAGTAAACAGATGGTTTTATTTTTTCCCATTAGAACCTTTCAGCTTTTCTAGTTACATAGAGATAATAATTACATCTCTCACTTTGATTAAAATGCACAGTATTAATGTCTTATTCTGTCTGGTTTCAATTGCATTATTTCTCTGTGGGTTTTATTAAGTACTGTGGAGTTAAGATCATGTATAATAAACGCAAGTCTCGCTATCAGCTGCCATTGAATGCGAGACAGTTGTTCTCTTGGCAGGGCTAACAGGATGCAAGTGCATTTTGGTGGTGTTGAAGAAGGCTGCTATACTGCGTGCTTGCTTAAGTGAGCATTTTTCTTGTACAGTATCTGTTAGATGATATTTGGCCAAACAGACAACAATAGCTCTTACATACTGTTACGTTCCTGACTAATTGGCTTTGAAAACTGCATTGAAATTCAGGAGAAATACCACTGCTCCTCAGGAGTGGTGGAAATTACTTTGAATGTGCATCCTAATAAGGAAGTTGGGAAATTCAGGGGTCGATTCAAGGAAAGTCAGAGGTAACACGAAAGAAGAACAAAAGAAAGTCATGGGAAGAGTTGTTCTCCCCCGGATTTGGGCTGTGATATTCTTGTGTCTAAAGATATGTCTGCTGTTAGGTGTTCATCATCCGAGGAAGGATGCGCCAGCGTCACTGCAGTAATTGCTGACTTAGCCTGAAGTGGATGAGGTGCTCTCACTGACCCTTTCTACCGGCAGAGCCCTGGGGAGGCTCCTGGAGTTCCTAGAAGATGGGGCAGTAACAAACAGCTGGAGAATGGTGTCCCTCAGCCAAAGTAGCTGGGAGCTACGCTAGCAATCAGGTGATTGTGGACTCCTCTGAACAGGATAGTAGGACAACTAGGTGTCACCTGAAATTAGTGCGGTAGATATCTCAGGTCTGCTTGTTCACCGGGAAGCAGATGATGTGTCAGAGAGCTGGTAAGTTTGTGATGGATAACTGGAACTTTGGAAGGTGGATAAAATTCTGTGAAGTGATTGCTGATTTGGCATGGCTGTATGTAGCCTAGTCTGGAAGGTACAGGAGGCTACGTCCTCTTAAGCTCTCGAGATAGCCAGTCATACAGAGGCTCAGTGACAAAATGTTGAGTGTGTAATTTGGGATTGGAATGAAGCAGGATCTTGTTATAGCCTTCATTTTTTTCTATTTTTTTTTTAAGTGATTACTGAACAAAAATGTTAATGCTATATCCAAGGCAGTGGATTGAGCAGAAGGTTGAGAATGCTTTTTAACAGAAAAAAGGGTCTGTTTTAGAAATGCTGTCCAGGAACATCAGTATTGAAACTCGGGGCGGGGGGAAGCCCATATGGTTTATTTACAGTTTGTGATAAAGTGAGTGGCAGTACAGTTTGTTTTATGTCTTGTGCTGGCTAGTTTTATATGTTGGTCACTCAGTGAATACTTGACCTGTCATTTTTGCAATTAGTTGTGAGCACTTGAGGTTTATCAATTACTTTTCCAGGCTGTAAGTTACCTATTTTGAGAGCATAATTTGTTTATAATATGTTTTAACAGCATGATTTGTTACATGTTTGTAATTAATTTTGAGCTTTGGGTCTAAAATTGCATGAGAAATGATTACAGGGAGAGCTATTACCTTGAATACTGCTACTAAAGACTTGTAATGCACTGGAACTTTGTCTCTTATATTACCGACTTCATTTTAGTGGTCTTGGGACTGGGATTTAGGGAGGCTATTGATATAAACAGAGGGTACCGTGACATTGCTGCACTAGGACTGGTGGAGTTAGCACTTGCATCCCTTTGAACACTTTGCTGGTGTGCAAACTGAACCTGAAGTAAGGCAACGTGTGTGAGAAGGGCTTTATCCCCAACTGCAGAGAATGCAGGGAAGAGTTGGAGAAATGATGTAGAGGCTGGAGATGGAGAGACTTGGAACTCATATCAGTCTGTTTCCTTTTATGGAGGCCGGGGCGGGGGGAAGTGACAAGGTTTTGGTTTGTAAGTATCTTTTCAGTGGGGAAATAAGTTCCAAGGGGCTATTGTTGCCAGCAGAGGATAAAGTGTGGCACGAGGGAAAAGATGGGAAACACAAGTCATAAGGTGGATTTAATGAAGGGATCAAGCAGCAGGTTAGAATGCATGAGGAGGACGTATTCAGTTACGTGACGCTTAACTCAGTTGAATGCATGGTCACAGGACTACTAGACTTGATAAAAACTTCAGGCAGTAGAAAAAATGAGATTGAGAGCAAGCCCGGTTGATGCTACGGCTGTGGGCTGTGCTCAGTGTAAGAGTCCTCTGCTGGGTTATGAACCCTCTGTCTTCTGTACAGATCAAGGCCAGTGCTGACCTCGTCGTTTTAGCCAGTCTAATTCAAATCACTAGACAAAACTACCGCGAGTGCTGTTTCGAACTCCGTTCAGGCCTAACTGGTTGGTATTTCACAAGGAAACAGAGTAGGTGATGTGACTCTTCCTTCTGGTGCTAAAATAAAAAAAAAGAGCCTCTTGGTCTCTTAATTAAGAGTGCTGTTAATTTTGTTACTGACTGCTGTGCCAGGTACTTGGCAGTTAGGGCTTGGTTTCAGGCTGGATTTTCGTGGGTTTGGTCCTCTGCTAACTTACTGAGCAGAAATTGGAGGAACAAAATGATTTTTTCCCTCAGAAATTCAGTTGCTGGATGTTGCTATGGTGCCAATGGTTTTTCTTCGTGAAAAGTATTTGAAAGCTTCTCCGTAACGTTTTATCTTTTTTTTCCGTTTTGTTTTTAGTAATATTTTTTAACTTCAAACTCTTCGGGATGAACTTGTTGAAAATACGTAGGAGGCTTGAAGCAGGCAGTGGTATCTGCGGTGCTGGCGGTAGCGGGGAACAGTACGCGGTTTGCTCTTAGGTGCTGTGCATGCTTGCTTACGAAACCTGCGGTGAACAGCAGTCCATGGCGACTGGCCTCTTCTGTTTCTTCCCCGAGATGAGTAAAAACCAAGAGAGTTGGTGCAAAATACTAATTGCAAGTAGATCCCTTTTGTCCTCCCAAATCTTTGAAAGTTCGGAACTTCTATTTTATTTACAAGTACCTTAATTTCCTGGGGCGGTTTCTAAAGGGTGGTGGCAGTGCACGAAAACGGAAATCGCAAAAACATTGTGGTTTGTCCTCTACTTCTAACTGATATTCCAGTAACTTGTGTTTGGGAAAGTGCACATTTGGAACGTTTTTATAATGTAGGCTATTATCCCTCTAATTCCCTGTCCATCTGTAGGATAAACGTTTAGACTGTGTGTAAACTATACCAAGTCTATATCATACATAATGTATGACTGTATATGATAATGTGCCATGAATGTCAAATTTTATTTTATTAAATATAAGCTGCTCTTCCATCTGCGCGTTGGAGACCCCATATATTGTTTGCCAAAAAAAGCACAATTTCCAAGCATTACATAATTTCACATGCAACGTTGTGAAATACCTCAGCCTCTTCTCTCCCTTAAATTGTTACAACTCCATTAGTTTTAGTTCGTCCTTCCTGGTTTCTTCTCGCTGTGCAAGAGTGGTGTCAGACTCTGACAATTTAGCAACAATGCAAGCTCAGCTGAGTTTGCCAAAAATACTGATGGCTGGATCCTTGATTGCCGTAACTCCACTGGCTTCAGAGGTATAGTGACAGTTGATGCCGGTGAAGGTCTGTCCTCCCTCCCACCCTTTCCATGCAGCGATCCAGCTCTCCAGCGATGATGAGGCCTTCAAATGAGCAAGGAGACAAATGTTTGTCGTAGCTTCTTAAGCTTTGGCAGACAAGCTGCTAGGACCTTTAGTTGGCACCTATCTGTGGTTCCAAAAGAGCCAACCTTGTCACGGCTGCCTTTTTTTTTTTTTTCTTCCTCCTTTGCAGAGATTTCGCATTGTATGCGTGCGTGTGAGTCTATGTCTGTGTGTCTCGTGATACTCTGCAACAGAGATTGACAGGAACCAGAAGCCAGGTTCATCAAAGCCACAGATTTCTGATCCAGAATTGCAGTGACTGATTTGTGCCAACACAGACCTAGACTGTCCAGATAGACGAAACAGGAGGAAAATGTAATGCCAAAAAGAAAGAAGCTGAAACCTAATTAATCAGAAACAAATAAGTCATCTTAATGGCAGCACAGAAGCAGTACCAATTTAATTTGAGAGCACCCTATGTTCCTTAAAGATGACATTGTACAGTAATTCTACTGCCAGTTACTGCCATCAGAATTGCTGAATAGCAAGAACCAAAAGAGTTACTGCCTCAAATGGTCTGTATTTTGCACATTTAAAGCTCCCTGGTATTTTAAGTTTAAATTCTGCTTACGACTTTTTGCCTCTCCCCTGGCATATCTTCGAAGCAGTATTGGTTTTCAGTTTCGTTTCTCGTTGGTAGACCAAGTAAGCCTCACGGCTAGTACAGCTGGTGTTTAAGTCAGTAGAAGCTGTCAGACTGGGCAACGACTGCTGGGATTGTGTTGCATTAGATACTATTAGACTTAATATTAGAGAATTACTTCATAGTATAGATTAGAAAATGAAGACCTTCTCTTCTGTCACTGGGGCTGCCTCTATCGGATTCTTTGTCTTAGAAAAAGATTCAGTCCCAGGAGCAAAGGTGGAGAAGTAGGAAGACTAGCCACAAATGTGATTATTTCCTGTTCCATGGAAGTGGCTAGCCATAGAGGTACGGGTATTTTGCGTTTTTAGTTCATCAGCAAAGACTTTCAGAAGGAGACGTCTTTAACTGTCACAGCCTCTCTTGGGGCTTCTACACAGCACTCTGCTTCAGATTGTGGTCAAGTGGTGCTGCTGAGCACTTGTGGGCACGCGCTGCGCTATTATTTCATGTTGTTCCGGTGGGGAGCTGGGCTAGTGAATGGGATGGAGCACTGGGTGTTCCTGGCTGCCCTGTGGGTTACAGAAGCAGGTGAATCTTTCCTGCGCAGAGAAAGACTCACCCTGTTGAATTACCTTATGCTGAAAACCCCATCCCATTTGCTTTACGAATGAGAGGATGCCGTGCCTTCTTAGAAAGCTTGCTTCAGCTCCCAGGCTTACTCCCCATAGACTGCTAGGAAAGGTGCTCAGTTTTCTCTGGTCTCCCCGCCCGGCCCCTTCGTCAAGTGTCTGCCTTGTTGCTCTGGGCTGGGAGGTTTGGGTGTGCGTGCGGCGTCCTGCCCACGGGGCCTCTCGAGACCATTGGCGCATTGGATGAAATGCCAACAGTAGAGTTAAATGTTGCAGACTTTGAACGGCTTTATGTCTAGAATAAAGGGAAGGGGATTCAAGAATAAACAGATAATGAGAGACAGTAGTTGCCGGAAAAGCATGTACTTCAAATCCTCCAGATAGGTAAGAGAGGAGCGGGCAGTCACAGGTGCTGGGAGCCCTAGGGATAGAGGTAATGGAAGAAAGCAGACTTGGGTCCCGAGTCTGTGTCTGACCTTCTTTGGGTGTAATTTGGCATTCAGTTTTCAGCAACTATTAGACCCTATGGATTAAAAAAGCCCAACCCTTAAGAGGAAATGTTGGATGAGAGAGAAAAATCACTTCTGTTTCCTTGGTTACAGAAGAACATGAATAAATTATATGGAAAAACCCCAACTCTCAGTATATTCTGAGTGGTCATTTGTGACAACCGGTCCTTCAAGTGTTTATACTGGGAAGAAGGAGCGAGAGCTCATCCTCTCTGAAAATGGCCTGTATCGCCCGTGTACAAGGCTTGAAAGCCCACTGTTACGGGCAGCCAGGCTCACGCTAAGTTTGGCGTTGGGGCTGGGGCTCTACTGGAGCTGCGTGGTGACTGATAGTGGACCGCCTGCTGCTGGCATGGGGCTCGGGGAAGGGAAGAGCGGTAGTGGGGTCCCGTATTGCACCTCAGCTTTACGTGAAGCTAATTCCCTGCTTATAACAGTCTCAAAATCAAAGTGGGTTTCGGTTTGAAGCCTAATTTAGAAGTCGGCGTAGCCTAATTTTCTACTAACTGGGCTTGCAAAGCTTAAGTGTGACTTTGTATATTTCCATATGGAGCTGTTTTACCAGTATGAGGTGTGAATTTAAAGTTCTTCCTCTCTAGGAACATTATTTTGTGGATGACTGTGTTTTCACTTAAAAATATTTCTTTTCCAATCCAGTTGATGTCATTTTGAAAATTGTTTGAACTAAACAAGCGAGCTATTCTTAGTGTAGAATAAGGAGATCCTTCTGGATAGCTATGCCATTTTAATTATGTGTGTTTATTATGTAAATGTACCGGTGACGCTCATTGAATCCAGCAAAGGCCATGGATGTCTAGGTACCAAATTTGCTTTTGAAATGGGTCTTACAATATGTTACCCTTGTCTTCTCATAATCTCCAGTCCTGTCTCTGTTTGAGAGGCTTCTGCAGCTCTGCCACGACAAACCTAGATCTGATTGTCTAGCCGGATTGCCTTCCGAGTCTTGAGACAGCAGCTTTTGGCCTTACTGCTTCGCTTGTACAAAATGCTTTTTATCCATGGTACAGAGAAGAGAGTTTATGGGGGTCTGTGGCAAAGCCAGGAATGGAACAGAGGTCTTAAAAGTGCCAGTTTTCCACCTTGGTTACAAAAGAACTATCAGAGAGACTTTGTGAAGTCTGTAGCTGAGCCACCACATAACATGCCAGTGGACTCATTTGTATGGGGAAAACAATAGAAGGCAAAGAAATTCCTGTGGAGAGTAGGATGGCCTCAATCGGCAAAAGATGGTCCTTTTGGGATCCACAGCCGTGGAGCTTGTTAGCTTTTTGGAGCTCTTTGGGGAAGCGGTGCAGCTAGCGCACGTAGAGGCTCGACATAGCAGATTACAGCATTCATGTAAAATTGTAAATGAAGACCTACTGTCATGTGCAAGTTCAACAACATTCCTTAATCACACATGGGTATTTTTAACAGTTGCGAGGCTGCAGCATGCAGGCAAATATTACTGCTAGGATTGTTACTTGAAACAAGGGGCTTTAGGGATCATTTTGTTAATTTTTGCCATTTACAATTCTCAGACGTGAAAAGTTAACACAGTTTCGAAGACTTTTTTCTTTTTTCTGGCACTTACAAGTTCAGAACGCTTTTGTGCATTCCAAGCAGTCCTGCCCAGATCTACCACCTGTTCCATAATTCTGGGTATAGTCAGGGTATAGTTCTTTTCCATATGGGCAGCGTAATTCCATTAAGTAGCAATCCAGCACTCTTTTTTTAACATTAAACCTCGAGAGTTAATCATCCATCTGTGTGTAATCATTGATTCCATTAAGCCTTATGGCCTTGTCAGATTATCAAACATTTTAAACAGCACTTTTTTCTTTTTTCCTTACTCGACAGCAAAAGCATTTGTTAGGGGGCACGATTAGATGGAAGTTTTCAAGACGCACTCCAATCTCATATAGACACTTACATTTTCCAAACCTTCTCCTTGTTCCGAAGACAAAGCTTGCCTACATAGTGTATACAACAAATGACCCTAAGTCATTCGGGTGTTTCTTGACAGGCGGTGCTGAGACATTTCCTTGATGGTAATACCACCACCCCCGAAAAAAGCCAACCAACCAAACAAACAAAAAAACCAAACCCAAACCCACCACCACCAAAACAACAAACCCCACCCCCACCCCACCCCCAAACTATTTTTTCGATGATTGAACACTCAGATGCTTATTCACCTTCCCACTTAAGATTGGGGGAGTTAGGGTAGCTTGGTTGAAGGTAAGGAACAGACTCAGACCTTCAGACTGATTGATGCAACCAGCCTTTATTCTTGTAAAAATAGGGAAGCCTGGTTGTGAGATGGACATAACAATTTCTTCATATGAAAACAGAACCAAGAAAGCTGTTTCTCCCACGTAGGATATGAAAAATAATGGCACGGTATTCCTGAAATTAAGCGTGTTCTCAAGTTATTTCCTAAATGTGACAGTAAAACTTTGCATTTAATTAAACATAAGCATTTAATTACAGCCTTATTCTTGTCCGGAAATCCTGGAAATTAGAGTTCAGTGGTGGTGTCTGTTTGATGGAGAGGAAGGAGATGGCTTCAGAAAGGAAGGATGTGGCTTCAGAACTGCTTAGCAAATCCCCAGTGGCCCCAGTGAGAGGGAACAGTTGGTCACTGCTGCTGGTAACAGGTGAACGGCTGTTCATGGCAGGAGTTACCACTTTTTGCAGTTGCAGACTTATGTTCCTTCCCTACACACTAATTTCCCTTAACTGTATTTAGCACTAATGTGGGGATAGCAATGAATGCTGCACGGGGAAGAAACAGTGATATTCAGGGTGAGCAAGGCAGCCCTTTACCGCTTGAAAAGCCTATCGGAAGCAGTCACCGTGATGTCGGTTCTTTCCGGTGATGAATGCCACAACAGAGCTAGGAAATGGAAAGCAGGAATGTTGCCTAGTAATGGCTGAGCAGTAGGAGGCTCTCACCCTGATAGTGCTTGTGCTGTGGTTTGGTATTGGAGGGAAGGAAGGGTATGTAAGAGGACTGTTGCTTAAAAATGCATTACAAAATGCTGACTTAGGCTTGCGGTGGAGACGGGAAGGGATGTGCTAATCCTGGGAGCTCAGGTTTGTGGACAACCTCCGAGATGGGAATCCAGGCGTACCAACTCAAGCACCAGATGTCGAAGTTTTGCCCAGTTGAAAGCGCTGAGGGTTTCTGTAGTGCTGAGGACAAATCTTTTGCGGTTGAAATATCTCCTCAAGTCTTGAAATTTGATAAATGACCTACTGGAAGAGAGCAAAAAGCTAACAGAAGTAGGAGTCACGATGGTAATCTTGGGCTTTGAATCTGTGTAATAGTAGACACCAGAAAGCACGTTCTTCCTCTAGTGGTTGTGTGCCGTTTGTTGTGCGGAAGAGCATATGATACACCCAACTGAAGTCCTGAGTAGACGGCAACTTGTGCTGTGAAGACTGGTTGCAGTATAACCTCAATCCACAACAGTTTGCAAAAATTGGGTGAAAAAGGACTGAAAAGCAATGGACAAACCTGGAGCCAGTTTTGAGCAGAACTGACAAAAGTCTGGAATTTCAGTCATTTAGGCTGCTTGCGATGCATTATCTCAGGAGAAGCTCATCATTTATTTCTACTGCATTTACAGTTCAACTTGGAAAGCATTTAACCTGAAACTAAAAATGAAATTGTAGACTAGAAGTGCATATGAATGGGAAGGAGGTTTTTTTGCGCAGACGTTGGGAAATGCACCCTAAGGAATCTGCGTAGCTTCAAGCCGTTAGGCTGTGTACGCGTACAATAGTAATGTATACTCTTGGGCTGATCCTTCATCTCCTGAAGCTAGCCTAAGTCTCTTCACTGCCTTCTGCTGCCTGCCCTTCTAATTGTGCATACCTGAGGGTCTGCTTCACCTTCTGTACCCATCAAAAATTCTGTTTTCCGACGGGCCTCGATTAGATTTACCACGTGCTTATTTCAGATAACTTATTGTGTGAAAAGTATGTGTTTTAGCTTGATTTTTTTGATGACACTGTTGACTCAAAATCCTTTTTGATGAAGAAACTGTGAAGATGCCGAGATTACTTGGGGGGGATGTGGAGAAAAAGTGACCAGAAAAGCGGTAAGGTTTTTATTTAGAAAGACTTCATGAATTTCAAAATTTATTAAGATTTAAGTGCTGGCAAAGAATCAAAATACCACGTTCCAACCACTGTGATTACTACTGAACCTGATTTAAAAAAAAAAAAAAAAAAAAGAAAAGGCAGGGCAGGGGGGCTTGTTTCTTATTTCCTTGTTAATTACACTAATTTTTTTCCTGAAAAATATTAGAGGGATAATTAGGCCACACATCATGTGTGGTTGGATAAATACTATTTACATGTTGAGAAAGGGGGCAGAAGAATTGTATCTAATGAAAGGAACCGGTGCCAAATAGTAGAGAGATTTGTGTTTGTCTTACAGAAATCAAATTCATTCACCTCAGCTGAACTGGGATATCTTACAAGCACGGTTACATTCTGCATCCGCGTACGTCTGAAAAAGGATCCAAAATAATAAATTTGCAAATATATCATTAACTCTATTCCGTGAAGCACAAAGACTGAGATTTGCAAACAGTATCTTTACTAACCTTAAATAGATGTGTTAACTTTCTGTATTTTGTACAAAGTTCAAGTGTGCTGTTCTTAGCGGTGGGTTCAAGTCAGCCAGATTTTGGCAGAATGCCACTCTGGTGGATTAAGGTTTTGTTTAATTTAAACAAGAAAAATTAAGGAAGTTAGGGGAGGTTGTATTTGATCTAGTCAGCTGGTATGCAACAGTGTTGGCATTGCCTTGAACTGGAGTACTTGTTCCATTTCAAGCCTTAGAATTTCTCCTAAAATTTCCTGCTCATCTCCTCTGTAGGCTGTCGTATTTCAGCAAGGTGTGTTTTATTTAATTGGCCATAAATAGTATTTTTAAGTCTACGGAGCGCTTGAGGACAGAATGCACGAATTGTCTATACATACCAATTTTTGCTGTGAGTAAATATGGGAAGCTTTTAGTAGGAACCAACAGGAATATGGGGGACAAAACCGAGGTGTCCCTGCCATGACCTGTGTGGTTTGAGTTTTTTTTTTTTTTAATGTTTTCAGAAAGTTAGGTCCAGCCTGGCTCCCAGTGACACAGATGGCAAAATTCCTATTAGCGTGGGTGAAATCGCTGATGGCATGCGTGGCGTTGTCTAGAAATACAGTGTATGGTGAATCCTGCATGTAACTTCTTCTGCTTCCATGTTACCGAGATAGAACAACACAAGCTCATGAGCAGCGGAATGAAACTGTGGGGTTTTTTGTGCCAAATGGTCCCACTGAATTTAACTTGATGACTTCTTTTGGCCTAGTGGGAAGTTTGTCTTTGACTTTTGGGCTTCATGGGTAATTTAGATAGCAAGTTGCTATCTGGTGTAAAAGGAGGCAAGTGTTCTGTGTAAGACGATGTGCGCGAGACCCTAGAAGACTGATCTCACTTCTGTGTTGTGCACTGTACTTTTCTTTTCAGTGTTGGAAACAGCAAAACTGTATCCTGAGATAACTTTGTATGCTATGGGTGGGCATTGTCTTCTGTTAAATACTTGTCTGAAGCTTATTGCAGTGGGTCTCCCCTTTACACTTTGAAAAGCTACTACTCCCAGCACGGTAACTTGTGTAACATCTGTTTTATTAAATATCTCAATAGGAACTTCAGCTTTTTTCTCCCTTTGCTTGTAGTTACGTGATAGTCAGAAAGGGCAGGGAAAAATGGCGTACTGGATAAAAAAGCAAATAATGGCTTTTTCTTTTTTCCTGTTCTACATTTTTTTTATTCTTCAGCTCCGGTTTGGGGATTTTTAGGGTGGTAGTAGCTCGGTGACTTGAAGCTTTGTGGTATAGGCAATGGTGCCCCTTTTGCTGAGACCTGCAAAGGTCACTGTGCTTCTGTAGCGGTGCGCTGGGTATTCTTACAGTGGCCAGCAGCGGTCACCGACTGTGTGAATCGCGGTGCCGAAGGCCAGCTGAGAGGAATGGCTGATGAAGCCACTTGCTCCTGTACTTTCTGGGAGTCATGATGCCCTGAGAAAGGATGGGAATAGTCACATCGTTGGGACAGTCCATGGCATGCCAGTGTCGTTTGGCAACGGCTGTTGTATAGAGAGACTCCAGAGCGTGTCCTTTTCCTACCAGTATTTGTCGTATTTGTCATTTCGTATGGAACTGGTACGGGAAGTCTTGATGCGTCTGCTCTTAGTTTTCTTGGTGGTACGGGATGGGCCAGTGTGGAGGCTGCGTTGGATCCCACTCAGATCTGGCAAAACACTGGAGGAAAAAAATGCGCGTGAGCCCCCTGGAAACTTCAAATTCTGAAATTTTGAAAATGAGAAAGTGTTTAAAGTTGCAAGTATGCAAATTCAGAATTAAAGCAGCAAGCTTTCTGGCTGACAGGCAAAGAGGTTGAGGAACTGTTATTCAATAAAAGTGTCTTGAGCCTTCAATTTCAAAATTTCTGATTCTGTGTCCCTTCCCCCCCCCAAATTTCAAAAGTAAAAAGAAGGGAAGCAAGTTTAATTGCTGTTTATTTCCTAGTGTGTCTCTTGATCAGGTATGAGGTACTTGAAAAGAAACTGTAGTGAATTTTCATTTGCTTTAAATCATGCTATAAATGTTAGATGCTACGGATATTAAGAAAACAATTCTGCTTATCTGTTGGGCTGTCAGTTCGCACCATGCACACCGTAAGTCTAGTAGTAAAAAGTTGTCCAGCATGTCTAAGACCCCCAAATCTGCACTAGTGTCTTTCTTCAGTTGGAGAGCTGGTGTTTGCTCTCGCCAGCTTGTACTAGGACCCACTGAGTCCTGTTTTAAGCAATTAGAAAAGTTGCCTTTCTCCAATCAAAGAGAGGTATTAGTGAAATGAATGGGAGTAATTAAATCTAATTTAGTCATGTAAATGAGTTTAATTAAAAGAAATCTACCCTTTAATAACTTCAGGGGGAAATGCCGCTCCTTACGGAGTTTGAAATTTAGTTAAGCTAACAAGACACAATAGCTGAACTGATGAGACGGTGATGTTGTAATCTGCTTATGTAAATAATGACACAACCCGCATTTAGTAGCTGCTTGTGGTTGCGATGCAATGGGATTCTGAAGTGTTGAGAGGTTGGGCGCCCCAGGTGCGAATGCTGTCCGAGATGAGGTAGTACCTTCACTTGGCTTTGGAGTCCCACCTCCTTAATTTTGGTCTACTGAAGGAATTTGGAGAAAAAACCACGAGTGATTTTTGGGTAAGAAAGGTATCGGGTACCTAGTTACTGCCAATTAATAGTAAGAATTGCCATAAACTTAATAAATGCTAGGACGGGTAGTTAGGCACTTGTTAGGTGAATGGTAGAGAATCTGACAGAAGGCAAGGGATTGGACGGGGACCTCCTTCCACTGCCTTATCCTCAGTTCACACATGTACAGGACTCGCTTCTATTCGCATTTCCTTTTCACCATTGCTGTTCTTGTCTTTGAGAAATTTTTCTTTTTCACTTCTTAATTTAGACATGGTGTCATCTAGAACATGGTCCATGATTTCTGTGTCGTCTGAAATGCTGCGTACCATATATGCTTTAAAACTTGTGCTTGGATGTTTTGGAACTTCTTACGCACACTTGTCCTGATATATTACTAGTTTTAAACTCAGCTACAGAACAGATTTTCTTTTTTTAATACTTCAGAGATCCTTTTAAAGAAATTAATAAGAAGTATTATGAAATTCTACCACTTTTCAGTGGTCGGCAAACACCTAGTCTCTTCTTCAACTATTCCTTCCCAGAAAATAACCTCAAAACATTACAAAGCACTGTTGAAAAACATCATTTTTCTCTGTTGAGGGTTTTAAATATTTTCTTCTGCTCTGTCATTCCATTTACTAAGCTTTAAACTGCTCTTTATGTTCATGTCATTGCTTTTTCTGGTTGACCACAGTCTCTCTTGCTTTTGTCGGTCTCCTGAGAAACAGATTATCATATAGTTGGGAACCTTATGTCTAGTCAAACCAAACTTATATCAGGATATGGGAACCCACATGGAAGTTCCTTAAGTTTTCTGAAGATTGGTTTTTTTTGTCGACAACATAAGCTGTTTGATACCTTAGCTTATATCAAAGTCGAGTTAGGGGAATAAAAGGCTCGTATCCGTATTTGTGACAATACTTTCATAAAGTCCATTAAAAGTCACTGCAAGAGTATAATGGAAAACCTGAAACTTGTGGGACGACCAAGTGGAAAGAATGGTCAGATAGATTCCTTCTGATAAGGGGCCTCTCCTGATGTGTTGGTCTCCTTACAAACAAGCCCACACGTCCAACTTGCTGAAGGCTTAACGAAATCCCATGTTTGGTTTTTGGCACACAGGTTGCAGTTTAGTATTTTTGGGAAAAAGAAACCCTTGAGCTGTTTAGCTGCTTTACCGTGTTGGATGCTACAAGACCTTGCTATATGAAGCTGTAGTAATTACTTAAGTATCTGCTCACTGGCAATAAGCTTTTACTGCTTATTGATGAATCTGTAACAAATTGGCTAGGGAACCAGTGGGGGAAGGACACCAAGAGAGCTCCCTGTTCCCTGAAAGTGGATGGCTCTAAGCGGTGCGGTGCCATCTTGACAGCCCAGCTGCCGCCTCCTTCTGTCCCTCTGAGGGCGCTGGTGGCAAGAGGTGCCCTTTGTAGCCCTTGCTGTTGGAGGAGTCGCATGTGCCCCTCGGTGTTTCCTAGGGCAGGACTGATGGCACAGAGAGGAAGGGATGGCTGTGGGGAGAGCGCTTCTGCTTCCAGCAAGGTTTCCTTTTCCTCCGTTGAGAGCAGCTCTTCATCCTCTACAAGTTGCCGTTTCTGATGGTACCATTGAAGCCTTGACCTTTATTACATGTGGCAAATGATAAATAACTTTTTCTGCATCATCTGTGAGGTGTAGCACTGAAGTCATCCCACTATTGTGATGGAGTTGTTAAAAGTACTAGTGCTTCTCTCGGTGTAACAAGGCAAGCTGGCGGAGAGAACTGAGAGGCCTCGTGCTTTCCACGTAGACGATGTCAGAGGTGCACGAGAGCACTGGGGAGGGCTGGGGCTAATAAATCCAGGACACTAAATGCCGTTAAGACTGCTCAGAAGGCTGATTGCTCTCTTCTCCCGTCTGGGATTCCTTAAGTGTTATAAAGCGCACTTAGAGTGGTCAAGGAATCTCACAGCGCAGTGTTTGAGAGAGGAGAGTGGGGAGATGTTGCTGAAGAGCAGCTGAAGGGGCAGAGGGAGGATGGCCAAGGGGACGGTTGTCCCAGACAAAAAGCATCCTCAGCGCAAGCAGCTGAGGCAGCCCTTGGGCCAGAGTTGAGGGTTCCCTGCTGGCGTAACGAGGGCAGCTGAATTCAAGTCAGTGTTGCTGCAGCTGCTGGGCAGAATCCATGTGGGTCTGCGTGTCGGTGGCTGGAAGAGAAGGAACAGCAAAGGCAGGAGGGTAGAGCTCTGCTGGATTCAGTGTCTGGTAACTCATTTCTGTGCGGGTCGTGTACGCTGACTGCCTTCAAAGACGACTTGAACCTTCAGGCCTGGGGTTGGAGTGTGGCAACCAGAGAAGAGCACCCATACTGTAACCTGGTGAAACTCCTGCTTCATGTTTTCATAAGTCTTAAATAGCTGTGAGCTTTGGTGGACTTGAACTAGTATCACAGTCGTGGGCTGGGAAGTTCATCATTGTGGTTTCAGCTGCTGACGCTGCAAGTCACTCTTCAGGCAGGGCGTCGTTCTGCGGCCGGCAGTCCAGTGGTGTGGCTTTTTGGAGCTGTGTCTCTTTCTTGGCTGGCTGTGAGAAAGCAACGTGCGATACACCTACACTGTAAACAAATAATTCTTGGTGAATCACTACTTCAGACCCATAAATGCTGTCTGTGTCGTGTTTGCAGTAATGGTAATTAAAAGCCCAGAGGCAAGTTAGAAAACAAATGAAGTTAAACAACAGCTAAATTGAGCTGAGGAAGGGTGTGATACCAGCGAGCTCCCTGCCTAGGGTTTTTCGGCAGGCTCTGAAGGCACGGCGGTGTCTACCCTCTGGTGGTGGCATCTCTTGGAGACTGACCTGACAGAGATTTAAGGACTACTGAAAGACAGCTAGCAATTGAGTGGTGGGAGCAGGGAGCTGTCGGCACGAGCTGACGAGCCCTCCCGAGAAACCAAGTAGATACTCAGTTGAGTCCCACGCTCCTGGTTTTGGCAAGATTGGAGCTGAGCTGTTTTCACATGAGCTCATCCCTGTCTGTCCTAACGCAGCCCGAAGCACCTGCCCTACCCTATGAGTGGGTGCTCTACCACAAAGGCAACTTCTTGCAAGTTGTTCTTTCTTAAGGTTTGGTTTCTAGCTGACGGCTCAGAAAACCCAGAAAATGAATCCTGTTTTGGGGAACTGCAGTATCTTTGGCTTTGTCTTCATCCTTTTATGATCTTTGGTTTTACCTCTCAAATCTTTCTGTCTGAACACTGACCCAAAAGAGGGTTTGTTTAATGTTCATGCATGTTTAATTTTAGCGGCCTGGAAGCAAGTAATATCTGCTTGTTCTTAAACATTATGTTTTTTTCTGGGTTAGGAGCAGCGTGTAACTTAATGCTGAACAGGAGTGTCATTTCAAGACCATTTAAAGCTCCCTTTTGACAACACTGATAAATACCTAGAGGTCTTGCCTTTGGAAGGATTTCAGATAGCTCTAGCTAAGAATGTCGAAATAATCTGCTTTTATATTCTTGCAACATCAGGAGCACCATCTGCAATGAACTGAACGATCTCTGCCAGAGAATGCCACTGCTCAGGTTTTGTATTCTTGAAAGATGTTGAGACGGTGGCAGGTGTTCTCTAACGTCTTCAGCAGATAAGCTCACCGGTTCAATAAGATGATCAGGAAAATCGTGTGCACTGCTGCTCCCTTTTGCATACATGGAAAGTTCTTGGGTTCTAGAGGATTTTAGACTTGTACATTTATTTTCTGACTTAATTGGAAGCAATCGGGACATAATTTGGCCATTAGTTTCAGTTACTATCTGTGTATTCAAAAACCCAGGCTAAATGACCTTCTTGTTGATTAATGCATAAGAGCACTCGTCTTCTGCTTAATGCTAGCAATTTAGCATGATACTGTGCGCTATGTGGAAGGATTTTATATGTAGATCGGGTTGCGTAGCTAAAAATAATTTGTTTTCAGTAAACCCAAATGTATGTAACGGACCCAACTATAACCATTAAGTGATTGCTTTTTTTATTTTTTATTTTTTCTTTGAATTCTGCTTTTTGACAACAGTTGCTAACTGAAAGTCCTATCGCATGTTTTCTCTTTCATGGTCTTTTGATTTTTTGAAAGTAATCTGGTAAAACTTTTTTTCTTCAATAATACTTAACATTGTGCATCTTGAAATTAAAGGGATGTTTTCAGGTAAGCATGTATATTTTAATCGGATAAAGCAGGCTTCTGAAGAGTCGACATATTTGATTTTAATAACCAGTGCTTAGGTTCAGCTCCACTCCCAAGGTTATCTGCTGAATTTCTTCTCGCTTACCGGCAAATCCTTTTTCAGCTGGACACTTCCCGTCACTTACATGCCCTTTACTGCCAGCTACAGCGCCTCTATTTAAAGTTAAGAAATTAACCACCTTTCTTAAATTTTCGTACCACTGAGCTACTGGTCTTGCTGCTCCCAAATGTCTTCCCGTTTCGCCTTAGTTGCTTCACGATGCGTTCATTAGACTGTCTCTGGGTAGGCTCGCCTGTTGCACGAGATGTTCAGTTGATATTTTGTGTAGAAACGGTTAACCGAAGGTGTCCCACAGCAGCTAACAGTCGAACGCCTACTGTGAAACATGGCTGAAAGCAGAGCTGTGGGCTGCACAGAATCTCGCTGGAGAAGCCGTTCCGGTGCCCAGCAGAGGCATCACGGTAGAGTGGTATTGTGTTGGAATATCTGAAGGATCATTTAAGGCCGAGAGGTGTAAAACGGGTCATGGAGAAGATAGCAGATGCTAGGCAAACAGGTTGTTATTCTCAGGTATGTTCACGGTTGAGTTGATGAATTGTCACTTGCCTCATAGAGAAAGGAGCCTGTCTTGGGGACAGACAGGCCTGGTGGAAGTGTCTTGAGGTGGTTCAAGAGGAACAGATGGCTTGAATGCTGTAGCAATGAGTAGCTACTTGAATGAGTAGCAAGCGGTAGGTCTTCAGTGGCTGAGGGAAATAGGTAGAAAACAGTTAAGAGCTTGAATGGTTTAGCTTTGTTGTAAATGAATGTTTTCCTTGACTTGTTCTGTGTTTAATTTAAACTTTAGAAAAGTAAATGCACAAAAGTCTAAACGGATGTTTTGGGCTGAGCAAGAGGGACAGTGGTTACTAATGGAGGTCCTCACAAAAAAAAGATGACCGAGTTTGGGTTCATCCTTTCTTCCCCTTCTCTCTGCCTTGGTACAACACGCTTTTTTAGGAATTGCTATTTCGAAAAGAAGAGTAAATTAACTTCAGACACCTTTGATAATGATGTCCTGCATTGGTTATTGGTTTGCGTTGACTTTGCTGAAATTAAAACAATATATTTTCTCTGCAAATTAGTTGCTTCTTCAGGGTTTTTTTCCAAGGTGGTTCATCACCACAGTAAAAGCAGTTAAAGCTGTCAGTGCTCCAGTTTGAATGTACTCGGTTTTACCAGCTTTAAAGAAAATATGTGGCCAGGACATAAAGTTTCTTGTTAATTGTCTGTACTGGCAGGAAGTCAAATTAAAAGGAAAACTTAGGAAAAGTTATGTGAATTAATCAATTGCTAGAAACTTTGAAGCGAGCTGCTGGGCTTTGCAAAACTCTACTTTCTATACGTTGGTTTCTGTGTGGCTCCTTTGACCTTCTTTAGTGTGTTCATACACGCACAGTTAGCTTTTATCCGGTTTCTGGTCATTCATCACATGTGGAAGCGAAATCACTGTGTATTTTAGCTGCTTGAAATTGTTTGTATGTGCTGTGGATGATGTGTATATTTATAAAATCACTCTGTTATCTTAGCTGTTCATATGTTCCCCTCGCTGTCTGAACACCTGTGTCATGCCGTAGCTGTGGTGCAGAGGTGGCTTTGTGTCTGTGCGTTCGGAAGGCTTGAGGAGCAGACTGAGCCGCAGGTCGGACGGGCGCTCTCAGCTGCATGCCCCCTTTCCAGAGCACCGGCTGTGCACTTCAGTAGGAGCTGAGCACCTAAATATCTCCAGGGAGCCACACCTCGATGATTGTTTGCAGGCATACGTACATCTTGACTGGTACATAGACTTGGAAAAAAAGAGGAAATCATCCAGGAGTCCTTTGCTGCTATTTAGACAATGTTTCTCCTCAAGCGTGTGGTACCTGGAAGAAAGAACGAATTTGTGTTTGTGGCCGCACGTACTGATGATTGGAGAGTCCTGGCCTGCTGTATGGCTGCTGTAGGAAGATCTCCGTGTGCTTTGAGGCAGGTGGCCTACTGGAGAATGTAGTTCAGTACCGCTACTGGAGAAAGCAGAGCCGTCCAGGGTCCAGGAGCTTTCACGGCAGGAGGCTTTCAGCAGTGCCACGGTGGAAGCTGCCGGTAGCTGCCTGCGTGGCCAAGGGCGCGTCTGTCTGCCCCGAGGCTGGAGTGTCCCAGCGTACGGGGGCTGTGTCTGCCAGAGGCTAGGCTGCCTGCGGGCAGAGCCTCTCCGAGGCTAACGGGCGCAGGGGGAGGGCTGGGACCACTGGAGCAAAATGAAGATGCCATAGAGAAAGTGTCATAAACAAACGGCTCATTATACCTGCTGCTGTTGAAGGCAGGAGATGAGAGTTCCTGATGGTCAGGGTAAGCACTAATGTCGCTGTGGAGCAGAACTCGCTAGCGAGCAAGGAAAGAGTGCAAATATATTAAGAATTCCGGCCTGTCCCTTACGCTTCGGAGCCGGTCTTTGTCTCCTTTTTGGTGCCCATCATTCTCACTTCTCTCTAGGTTGGCAACTCGGACGTTTCAAAGTAGTGCTATGGACACACGTGTTCCCCAAAGCGAAGGACCTTGATGTTGTTGTTATTTCTGATGATGGTTTAATTAGAGGGTACCAAAGAAACACTATCCTGGCTGTAAAGACTGTGCTGTTATATCTTCCTTATTTTTTTTCGTGGGGCTCGATAAGTAATTTCAGTACAACTACACTTGTCATTTTGGGCCTCGGTTGCCTTTAGGATAAGGGGTGTGACTCGCTGAACCGTGTGGCGGCAGCGGTTTGCAGGCATTTCATTGCATGCTGAGTGTATTTCTAAACTCAGCCTGGCTCGTGGTGGCTGGATTGATGCTAGAAGAGATGCAGAGACTGTGCTCTGTAGCATCTGAGGAAAATTGTGGAAGCTTGCGGAAGTGCTTAAATTGGGTCTTTTCCAAAAGTACATGGAAACTGCTTTGAAATGTGCTACCAACTGTCATAAATTTTTCCTTTTGCCACAAAAGTTCATGTGAACTTTTACACTCGCTTACCAAGGGGTAGGGGTAGGTGGGAGAGGAACTAAAGCAGCAAATATTTGTAATTGGCACAGAATTTTCTCGTGCTTGTGTACACCTTCAGCTTCTAAGCTCTTTGACGAGGAGGCTAAATCCTCAGAGGTGCAACCCAAGGCACAGGGCCCACATGAAATCTCTGTGTCGTTTTCTGCAGCAGAGCTGACAGTGTGGTTGAGCGTTGTCGTTAATACTCTTTTTCCTCCAATAATGCGCAACATGGGCACTAGTACCTGCTCAGAGGCATCTGCCTCTGCCCTGGCCTCGATGGACTGCGGTCGTGCGTTGTAGCTGTGGAAGCTGCTCTTGGACGCTCCTAAGAACAGCCAATGCTACAAATACAAAGCCAGATAGGCACCGGTCTCGTCTCTGTCGATTACGAGAGCTACGGCCTTCGTCCAAACTGGCAAGTTCTCATCTTATGTACCAGGTGTATGTAAAGGTAGAATTTTACAGTGACCGCAGGAGCCGTAGTAGTGTAAAAAAATAGACTGAAGCATAAAAATATTATTTCTGTAATTGCTGAGGGGAAAAAAAAAAAAAATTCTACTCTTACTCCACCTTCTGTAAATAGGGACTAAATCCCCCTGTATTCAACTGCACTACTCTGGATTGACACCAGAGAGCAAAATTTATCCTAATAACCGGGTGTACCTCAAATTCCATCAGATCGCAGTGGACTGTATAAAGTATACAAGGCTCTGATCTTTTCTGTTGTTATTCAGGCTGTTTATTATTTGCACGACGTACTGGAACTCCTGTAGATCTGATGCGCGGTGCTGCTCTTGGGCTCAGAGGAAGGTGGAAAGGCACACTGGTTTATGCATGAGTATACTGGGGTGACAGCTGTCCGAGGCAGCCAGGGGATGCTTTCCTGCGTGCTTTCAGTATGTGCGGGCAAACGAACATCTTTAGGGACGATGAAGTTTGTAAGTCAGCCTGGCGCGGTCTTCCTCCCCCACCCCCAAAGGCATTTGACGTAGTTATGTGCTAAAGTGGGTGATGCATAATTGAGCACTGCTATATTTGAATGTGCTCGGAGTACAAAATATTCATCTGTATGAAAAGAGTGTTTATGTATTAATGTGCATTTCCTTCATGCATTCCTGATTCCATTAGTAATGGAGGCATTGTGTAATATAATAGAAATGATTAACTTTAATTGCACTTCTTTGTTGGGAAAATAGACATGTAATTAAAAATCTGACATGCGTTGTACTTTTTTTTCTTCAACAATTTACTTGTTGGCATGTCTTCAAGAGGCTATTCCACAAGGCCCTTACCACGTCCTCCTTCAAATACCTCACCAAGTCCAACTTCTGTCTTTCAGAAATCAGCTGATTTCCGATGCCTAGCCCGAAATGGCTAGCTAGAACATCCTGATGGTCGGTCCCTCATTTCCCAGAGGAAAAACAGCTGTGGTTCTTAAAATGTTGCTCGTGTTGTGGGATACTTTTGTGTGTTGATTTACTGGAAAATAAGATGCTTTTAAAAGGTTCCTAGAAGGAGAGCACACTACAGAAGGTAATGCCAGAATTATTGGTGACTTGTGAGGCTCGTGAGTAGATACTTAAGGTTTGCTACCTTAACGAGTACTGCCCTCGCTTCAGCTCCCAGCCCTTTCTGGGTTTGTGCTGTTTGTCACTTCAGTGCCTTAATCACTGTTCAGCAGTGTGCCAAAAATGCAAAATAACAAAGAATACCTTGTGAATAGTAACAATGTTAATTAAAATAAGAATTAACAGCATCTTACAAATGCTGTTTGTATTGGGTGAAAAAGCCCCACCTTAACTTCTAAGCCCATAAATCCTGTCTGCCAAGTGCAGATAGGAATCTGAATCTGAGCTGGATGTTAGCAGAAATTAGATGTTTGCTCTTTGGAAACGGTTTCAGCGCGATCCCAAATCGGGGGTCTCGGCTGAAACGCTCAGGTCAGACGGAACAGATGCAGGCAGGCCTGCAAAGCAGGAGAGGAAAAACACGCCTGTATGTTTGTTCTTCACAGCCATCTGAAACCAGACCTTAGAGTGCCAGCTCTTCTCTTGTACCTTTTCAATGGTGTACACGTGTCTCTAGTCTCCGAACGCTGTTTTTATTGCCGTGGTGCCTGCGTTGTTATGGGTATGCAACCTGACTGCAGCCAGCCGTGTGGATAATCTCAGTACTTGCTGGTGTAGGGCTTGTTGTTCATGTTGTTGGTGAGGTATTTGCAGTGGGTTTTAGAGTGGCTGTTGCCTTCCAGGATGTCTTGAGGTTTATGGACATCAGGGTCATGGCCGGGGGGTCACTAATGGTCTGCACTCCTGTGGGGCAGGAGAGCTACCAGGCCCCCCGTGAAACAAAGTCAAGGAGCAGGTACCAAGTTCCCTTCTCTCCTTTTCTGTTTCTGTAGCAGCTTCTACGTGTCGGAGATGGAGAGAAAGCTCAAGTACACCTGTAAGCAGAGTAAGATACTCATCTCCATAAACAACCGGAAGAACCTGCAAATGAGAGTTGGTTTGTTTATAGGAGTGTTGTCATCTTCACGTTTACTTCCTTGAGTGTCTGATGGATAATGGGGACCTGGAGTGAGTCCGAAGAAACCATAAGCGCTGTGCTTGGACCTCAGACCAGCACTGAGCCTGATCTCTCAGCCTGAGGGATCTGTGCGTAGGAGACAAGCACAAGTTCTGCGGCAACATGTCTGTTCACTTCTTTACCTTCTCACTGTTGAGGAAGGTGCCTAGTTCTTGCTCAGTCTCTCCTGTCTGCAGAAGGTGGGGCACGTCTCAGGACAGACTTCCATCATACGGGTTAAATCAGAATTTTTTGTTTGGATGGTGTCCAAAATCCCTACTCAAGAGTTGCATCTGTATATGTGGAAAAAATAATTCAGGATTTCTTAGTAACATTTTCATTACTCACAAAAAATGTAAAGTATAGATAGTACCAACCAGCCACTCTTGCCTGTCGCTGGTATGCGCCCTCTGGCAGAGTCTGGTGCTGTGGATTTAGAGTCTAACCCCTGAAGCCAACGCCTTTGGATGTCACTGTGATTCAGTAGGTTTGGAATTTCAGCTGGCTTGTTTGGTACCTAAAAACTGTGCTATGCAGTGCTATGACAGCAATAGCATGCCAGATCATGGAGATGGGCTAACAACATGCTCCAGGTTCTGTGTTGAGATGTGGAGAAACATTGGGGCTAAGGGTCCTGGAAATGCTGACTTTATGGTGGTTTTCTGCTACCTCTTCCGTTCAGTTTCTCCACCTGTGTTTTCCATGGATGATCTTCCTATGTTGCAGTGCATTTTGATGTTTTTCTTCCCAGTTTTCCGTTCTGGCCTTGCCTCTGGAAATGCCTGTCCCTTTTTCCTTCCTTCAGGTCCACAGGGTAGTCTTCAGTCACTGAACGGAAATGTTTTACCCTGGCTTAGCGCAGCGCTGTGAGTGAAATGGAGGAAGATTGTGTGATCTGGGTCGATTTGCTCGGCAGCAGGCATGGCAGGTAGAACCCTTCTGTGCAGCATCAAGGCATTTCTGTGCCTCTGTAGCTGCCAGTGCCAGGCCCTGATGGGGGAGAAGAGGACTCTTGTGAGCTGTGGGCTGTCAAGGTGCGTCCTGCCTGGATGAGTAGGTTCTTAGCATGTTGCAGTGAACGCTTATAGTAAGTGGGTCACTGAATGCACCAGCTGGGTCACAGTCTCCGGTATGAAAAAGGGCGCTGCAGTGCCACCTGCCCTTCAGTTTAAATAGATGTCAGAGGCAGTAGCAGATAGTAGCGGAGAACGTACCAGGGCTCAGAGCTGCTCCTTGCAGCGTGGGCTTAGAGCTGGTGGTTGCGCTGAGCTGTGTGCCTGCTTGCCTCTGCCTGTTCTGTCTCTGGAAAGGGTTTTCTCATTTCACTGGATGTAACTGGGCTGCTTTTAGCCTGTGAGGTCAACTAGAGGTGATCCTGCAGCTGAGATGAGGACAACTGTGAGAGGGTGGTGCAAGACCTTCTCTCACCTTGTTTGACTTCTTTGAGATTAGGGTGTGATCTCAGAATGCACGTCCCCAAACAGATTAGTGTAGATGATTGGTGTTACCTATGCTAAGGTTCAGACTTGTGATCCTTCTGGAGAAAATGCCTAAGCTACTAGCAAGGAAATATGGTAGGTTTTGCCAGTTCCTGATGTGTACTTCTATCTTGTTCTACCTGGCAGACACCAAGCAGTAGCCGTGATGGGCAATGGCAGACTAAAATCGGGAAGAATCACAGTACGTGTGTAGGAACTTAGTGACTTGTGATTCCTTTACAGTTCTCATTTCTGTAGAGTTGGTGCAATTTCTTAGTTTCTGGAAAATACTGGTGAACAAAAGCTCTCCTTTAACCCGACATCAAGTTTTTTATGGGGTGTGACCACACTTCAGAAACAATTAATTATCAGGACATGAAAAATAAGCTGTAGTCTGGTGATCTCAACAGAACCTTCAGTTCTAAACTGAACAGAGGAACCCTTTTTTCTCTCTAAGGGGTAACTCTTCAGTTTGAGCCGAGGAGGCTCCTTGGTGCCATTGATGTTAACCTGAGAGAGCACACTGGATATTTGTACCAAACGATATATTTAAGCAAAACAGCAGATGAGCAAAAGGACATACCTGCAAAACTTGGATCGTCTCATCTACCAAACGCTCTTGCTAGGAAAAAAGTAACAATTCTTTCAACATGAGACCAAATCTTTCACCAAGTTAGTGCTATTTGAAGTCAGCCAAACGTCGATGAACCATTGCGGCCTCTGTTGACAAACCTTGCTTGCTAAAGAAGCCCTTAGGGTGAGTTGTGTTGCCCAGAAACTTCAGGACAATGCTTAACCGAGTTAAGGGACCACATTACCAGTATTCTTAAAAGATGTAGGACTTCACCGTGACAAGGTATTCTGTGTGGAAACAGAGCTGGTTTCTTAGCACAGATGATTCACTCCTGTAGAACAGCTCCACGTGACAGACTTGATGGAGCAATGTTTTGTATTATTTTTAGGGAATGGAGGTGTCAATAAACTAATAAAAATAGGTATCAAAAGACACACTGAGATAGTTTGTTTTTAGCTATCTTCAAATCACTTTCCAGGTGACAGATTTTTCCCGCTCAAAATAGTAGTTTCTTTGAGCCAATATCTTCTTGGAGGGAGTAAGAAAAAAATGTTAATTTGTCAGATATGGAAGAAAGAAAGGGAAGTGTCGGGGTACTTTTGTGGGGATGAAACTCAGGTAATAGATGACACTAGAAAGAATGAAGACTGGGTCAATCTCTTGGGCTGCTCAAATTCCCAAACAACAGTAATAATGAAGACATAGTTGATTGAAGTATTGCTGAGAGAGGAGTACATGCCACAGCAGAAGAAAAGTTACAGATTTTGTATACATATAGGCATATTTAAGTGCATCGAACATGCTGAAGTTTTCCCAGATACTGAGATGAATTAATCTGTGAAAGATTATCTTTTGTCTTAGATAATTAAAAGAGAAGAGGAAGTTTTATAACAAGCCTAGGGAATATGCTTGTGATGACGACTTATTGTAAACTTGCAGTCCCGTATTGCTGGCTCGCTGTCTCCTTACGAGGCGTCTGCAGTGGCAGCTGGAAGGAATCTATAATGGGCCCAGGTCTACTCAGTGTTTTCTGTTTTCATTTTATAGCACGTATGTGATCAGTTTAGAGAAAGAACTTAAAGAATATAAGTGTTTAATTGGCACCAGAGATTCAGGTGAAAAATTGGAAAACACTTGAACTGTAGATACGGTTAAGCATTGGTTAAAGCTACACAGGAGCTTGTAAGTGGTCATGAGAGGTTTTGGGGGGGGGGGGGAGGGGGGCT
This sequence comes from Burhinus bistriatus, assembly GCA_013397275.1. NCBI lineage: Eukaryota > Metazoa > Chordata > Aves > Charadriiformes > Burhinidae > Burhinus > Burhinus bistriatus. The sequence continues at coordinate 263,063 of VYXH01009942.1, read as the reverse complement.
TTTTAGAAGTGTTG
>VYXH01009942.1:213709-256540 GCA_013397275.1 Burhinus bistriatus | reverse complement strand
CCCCCCCCCCCCTTCTTTTGTTTGTGGTCAGATGAGTAACTTGATCTGAACTGCTAAAACTTGTACACGGTTGCACTGCTGGCAGTCAATGGAAGCATATGTCTTTTTAAGAATCAAATGCATCCAGTATGAATCTTAAAGCAGGCTGGTCAAGAGGAAAGAAATAATGTCCTGTGCCAGAGTCTGAATCTTCTCGTATGTCTTACTTGTTCATGGAGAGGATAATAGATGGTTATCTAGGATGGAAAGATACATTTATGAGATTGGAGGTGGCAAAGGACAGCGATCTGTTTATCATTTTGCCCTCTTTTAGTTTGAATTTGGTGGGCTTCTTTATACCATCTGCTCCCATCTTATTGTAGGCAGTAGGTGTCCTGATTTGAGATGTCTAAACAGTTGTTTTTTTTTTTTAATTGGGTTTGCTTTCTCTTCGCTTGCATTGCAGTGATTGATGACAGTCTAGCAACAGAAGCTATCGACACCTGTAGGGAAGGAAGGCAAACCAGCAGAATACCTCTGGGTTGAAGGGGAAAGAGCCCCAGAAGCAATGGAGGAAAAGTGTCAGGGTTTGTCAGTATCTAAAAAGGAAATCCTGACCTTACCTTTTATTTTGGTGGTTAGTGTAGGCATTTGCTGGGGCTGACCTCGAATCCAAAAGCAGGAATAACCGGCACACTTGGGTTCACTTGGTAGTATTTACGAGTGCTGTTTTTCAGTAAGGGCGCTGCTTCTGTGTTTGACAGCAGGAGCCAAGGAACTGCATGGGACTTGGGTTCAGTGGTAGTGATGTGTGGTGGGGTTCCGTTGATCTGGCTGGGCCTTGCAGCAGGCTGACCTAGGTAGGAACGCACATCCTTAAGTTGTGACTCAATTGCATTTGCTTTTAAAGCCTACTTGCTCTGCGCAATTAAGAAAGAGCTACAGTGACCTTCATTTGCCCTATGGAATGCGTTAAGGTACAAATTTACATATGCTGCCAGCCGGTAAGAGCAAAAGTAGTTGCAGGGGGACTGTTTCTAGAGCCTGATTCGAGGATGTGCTGAATCTTGACACCTGTTTTGCATTACCTCTGGTATTAGTTAGAAGGAGCCACTATGTAAGTGTCAATGAAGAGTGGTGTTGGGTGAAGATTACGTCCAAGATTTGCAAAGGAGGAGAAAGCTTCAAGGCAGCTGTGATAGTCCTAGGTGTGAAATATCCCTAAACGTGCTGTGTGTGGGTTCCAATTTTTTTCTACTGAGTAGGTTTAAATCCTCCAAGCCCTCGTGCTTTTGTATCATCTGATATTAGGGTTGATTTGAGAACAATGAGAAATGACAGCTTCATGCATCTGAATCTTTTGTGAGTGCAAGCGTGTGTGAGAAAGAAAGAGGAAAGATTTGGAACATGGTCTGTAATGCTGGCGCAGACGAGGGAGCCCTCTGCTGCTGAGCTCCCGTACTCTGGCCAGGCTGTCGGCCAGTGGCCGGGGCGGGTGCCTTCCAAGTCTCTGCTTCTCCAAAGAGGCTGAACTCTCCCCGGAGAGCGTTTTCTTTCTTCTCCCTTCCCTCCCCCCTAAATGGTATGAGAGAGAGAGACTTTTGGGAATGCTGATACACAAAATAGATGAATACAGTAAGTTGAGTTTAAGCTAAAACACTGTCAAACGGCAACCCAGGCTTGTGCTACGCCTGTTTCAGACGAAGGTGCTTCAAGAGCAGGATAAGTTCAATTACGGTGGTAAGAATCTTGAGGGGAGAATGTTGCGGTGTTGTTTTCAGCGAGGGCGAAAGTGCCTTTAGCTGTGTTTGCTTTCTAAAGGGCTCTTCCTGAAGAAGATGGAAAAATGTGTTCTCTTTCTGAAGGGGAGATACTCTCCCTCCACATGTAGTGCCTATGAAGAAAGGTAGCTGTGGTATCTTAGTAAGAGCAGCTCTGTAATCCAGTTCCATGGCAGTGTAGTGTCTCTAAAGTTGTTTACTGTGGGAAGAGATCAGCACCTCTGTGTTTGACATCTCAGAAATAAACGTAGGCTGGTGTCTCAACGCATTTCCCCTGTCAGCTCTGTCTAATGTGGGAGATGATGTTTAGTCAGCAGAAATAGAACACAGTTCTTGTTTTTTTCCACACACCAAAACATTTATTTGCAGTAGTATGACAAAACAGACACTTGCTAGCAAATCTGTCTGAGGTGACCGCTGTCAAAGAATATTTCAAACCTGTGTCTGTTTCTGTATAGCTGGAGTTGTGCTCCCCGCTTCTCACTGTTGTTGCAGGACTGCCCTGGTGTAGTGTGTGTATGGGAAACCTTTGAGAAAATGACTGGGGGAAAGAATGCAAATACCTTTCACTGGATCGGCAAAACCGGGTCACAGATGGTGAAAGCCAAAAAGGATTTATAGGCACTGCCTGCTGGCAATGGAGTTGAGTTTCTGCTGGTTCCCTCAGTGGGAACGCTTTCCTGTGCTGGTTTAGAGCATTTCTAGCTTTCCAGAACTGCCTCTTCCCACTTGCCGCCATAGTCAGGAAACAATATATTCTCTTTGTAAGTACTTTGTAGGTACCCTGCTGCACCTTTCTCCTCACCCAGCGGCTGATGTCGTCGCACGTATGCAGTTGCCAGTCAGTGCACGTTGTTCACAGTAGCACAGCTATGGAGACAGAAGCTCTCCCCTTGCCTGTGCTCAGGCTTCATTGAGAAAGGGAAATTACACAAATCTAGCTGAGTAAGTTGTGGTGCTCATGCCCAATAACGTTGCCCGGAAACTGATTTATTTTCTAGCAGGAGGCATGTGACTTGCTCCAGTATTGTCATTTCACGCCAGTATTCCTCATGGAGCAGCATCTGATGCCTTTGGAACGTACAGCTCCTTGCCACTCGCACCCTGGGCAATGAGACCAGCGACGCTGTCGCTGCTCTTCCCCAACGGAAGTATGGAAAAACTGTTTCAGTGCTCAACAGATAGAACTATTGGTGCACTAGTAATTGCTTTATGGCGTGGGAGGGTTCCCCGTCAGTCAGGATTAAGAAAAGCGCCCCACAGAGATGTGGGTTTAGAGCAGAGCTGAGTTTCTATGTTTGGAGCTGTGCTCAATTTGTGGTTGGGTATCGGGTATAATTAATACCTGGCAAATACAGGAAAGCGTGTGAGAATATCATAGCCTTCCCTGAGCCGTGAACAGCAGCAAGATAACTTGTCTGCAAGGTGGAATCTTGGCATTTCAGCAGGTGCGTTGTATGTTGTTGCAAGGGAGTAGAAAAGAAAAAAAAACAAAAGCTCTGGCAAACTTCTTGTGCTGTATTGATACCTAGGAAAAAGTACATATAGCCATTCCCGAGGCACTTGCATAGCTTTTATCCCATGTTTGAGACTCACGCGTTATATCCTCTGATAAAGAAGAACCTACATTACAGTTTTTCCTTTCCAAAAAAGCAGTTCCTTCAGAAGTCTCACCTTCTCCTGTGCTTGATGGCACTTGAGGAGTAATAATTAGACTGGAACTTCAGCTCTGCCCCAAAGTGTGTGCTGCTAGAAGATGAATCTTCTGAAGAAACCATTACCTCTTTAAGTGCAGCCAAGGTAGGAATATTCATAGCAACTTTGCAGCTTCAGGAAACGAGGCCTCCTCAGTTCTTGTTCCTTTTCCACAAGCTACGAGCTGAGTCCGTGGTGTCTGCTGCAGAGCACTCCGCTTGACGGGAGGGAGGGAGGGGAAGCTGCTCGTGTGCCCAAGAACCAGCAAGGCAAATGAAATCCTCTGTCTTCATTCTTTCCCATTTCTCCCCTCCTAAGCTGCCCCCGCACCCCCCCCAACTCGCACAACCCATCTCCTTGCAAACAAGCACATTTTTTCATCAATAATGTATCAGGTCACGTGAAGGTCACTAGCACGCACAAGAGAAGTAGCTTTTATCCGAGCCAGTGAGTCAGACTGGTGGTATTTGTCCCCGTTTTATTTTGGTGTGCTCGGAAGGGTGAGTATTTTTGACGAGCAGGGGTTTGCCAGCTGTTTCTGAGCACAACATGGCGTCCGTCTCTGCGGAGCTCACCCAGCGATGGAGGACGAGGTGTGCGATTGCCTCTCGGTGCTGCCGCTCTGGGATGCTCCAGCTACGAGGCCTTGCTTCAGGAGCAGTTACCTGCAAGTGCCGAGGTTAAATACGTTTGAATACTCTGTGTTTCCCAAGATGGTCAGCAAGACCAGTTGAAAGAGGAACTCATTTGATGATCTGGCAGCTGCTGTGTCAGACCAACTCATTTATAATGCGCTTCAACGGAATCTTCCATCCGGAGATACCAACCAACACGCACTTGAGGTGTGTGCTGAAGAGAGGTGGTGATACGGGTTTCTGGGGCGCAGGGGTGCTGTTTTCAAGAGACCTGACTCTGTGACTGGTCTTAGATGCAGGTCGGTCCCTGCATCTGTTTCTTGTTGTTCTGCTTTTCCCTCTGAGACCACGGCCCTGTTTCTTGATACGTGTTTGGAACTCCCATGGCAGGAGTCATATGGGATGGGACCGTAGAGAGCTATCTGCGATACCAAGACCAAATACTATATACACATACATCTGAGGCAGCAAGTCTGTGTATCTGCCTGTGGGTACGCAGGCAGCAGGACAGCCTTGCGAGGCAGGCGGATACCTCAGCGGTACCCTCTGAAGGCTGGAAATTGGTCCACCCCTGCCACAGCGGTTTTCTTCCAGGTGGGACTCCTTCGCTCGCACTGCTGCGCGCCAGTTCATCAGCATGGGACGTCGGCACAGAAAGGTTCAGAGCTCCCAAATACAAAGATCGGAAAATGTTGTGTGTGTGAGACGCTGAGAGGGGTTGCGAGTGAAGAGGAAGACTGGTGGCCGTGTTTTGTGCTGGGCCGCTCTCTGCCCTGGGAAAGCGCTCGCCTGGGCACGGTGTGATTGCGCATGGAAAGCCCCAGCCACAAGAAACTATAAGTAGTCTTTTTTGTGTGTTCTTAACTGGTTTTGTGAACAGGAGAGGGACTCGGACCCTGGGAGATAACGTAGGTGGACGGGGCTGAGGAGCAAGTTTGGCTTGTGCATGGTTGGGGACTGTAGATGAGAAGAGCAGTCGAGGGCAAGGGGTGAATGCTGGTCAGTCACAACCCAGCAGGAGAAACGTGGCCATGGGAGGGAGATTTGTTGGGTTTTTTTGCCCATGTTGCCTTCTGGGTGTGATAAGGGATATAGAAGAGATGATCAAAAGTTTGGTAAACCCTTAGACTCTGAGCAAAGGCAGTCTGTCTTGAAATGGGATGCTTCCTCTGCCTCAGCTGAAAACTCGTGAGGAGGGGCCAGGGGTTGGAGGAAGCAAGCAGAATTGGCCTCATAAATCATCTCTTCTTGCATCCCCTTGCTGCAACACCTCTTCCTGTGCACCATGGGGGCAGGATGGAGTCTCAGGGGTGGTGCTTGTGGAGGGAGGGGACGCCGCAAGGAGAGGTAGTGCCTGCATTGGCCAGGAGGGTTGGGAGTTCCTGCTCTGCTCTCTTCGTTCGCGCTCTTTCCAGAGCACAGACAGCTGCCTTGGGGTTTTTGGTGCCTGCGTTTTTGAGTCCAATTCCCAGTCAAGGCTGCCTTTGGTCATGGAGCAGAGGGTTCTGTAGGAAGGAATAGAAGTTCTCCAGCATGTCTGGAGCAGATAAAATGCTGCTGTGGGTGTAGATTTTTGCGTCAGGCTTGGACCCGTCAGGCATTTCGTTGGGAGAGTGTGCCAGTATCCACATTTGGCCAGGCTGCAGGTCTGAGGCGCTTTCCCTTCTTTGCTGTACCTCTCCGCTGCCCCCTAGACTTCAAATATTTGAAGCCCAGCGTTACCCTTGTCGAATGTGATGAAGGGGGAATGATGGGTTTGTAGGCAGCGGTGGTGCCAGGAACCAAACGTGGCTCTCCAGACCCCTGGCCTTCTGTACCAGTTGCTCAGCTGGGGTCTCTGGGTCTAACCATGCCACAGAGCACCTTGAATGGCCAAGACCAGAGCACCGCTTTCTGCCTCTGGCTCTGACAGACCTGTTGCTCCTTCTCCAGGTGTGGAAGAGAAGCCTTAGTAAACGAGAGGCCTGCAAGAGATAAAAAGCCTTTCAAAAAGAACATCCATGTCTGTCTCTAACCCACGGGCTGGCTTCAGCAGGAGGAACAGGTCCATTTTCTCTCCCCTCTGGTGGCTTCCAAGGAAGTGTTTCTTGCCTCGGAATAGCAGGTCCTGCATGAAGGGCTGAGTCATCCTGAGTGAGATCCTGTGGAGAGCACTTAATGATCAGATGAACAGCTAGTTACGGTCACTTCAGAGAAGAGGGTCTGGCACACAGTCCAAGGCTTGTGCACTGGAAGGAGATGCTTTCGTCTCTCTGGCAGTGGAGTAGCCGCTATTCGGAGCTCCAGCTGCTCTGGAAGGCAGAGTGACTTTGGGAACTAAGGCATGGGGATCTCCCCTTCTTGGTGTCTGCCTTGGAGAATTGCATAGGCTTTGAACAGACGGTAAAAGAATATTGTGACTAACAGGTATTTACTGTGTGCCAACTTTCCTACCTTCCAGCTCATCTTGAGATCCTGTGAAAAGGCCAAACGGAAAAGGTTTCAGAGACAATTGTGGTTTTGGGTTTTTTTGTTTTGGTGTTCGGTTTTTTTGTGTGTGTGTGTGTGTTTTCTTTCTTTTTTTTTCCTTGGCATGACTTTATACCTGTCATTCATGCAGTGGTAGATAAGTGTAAACATCCATGTTGTAGCCTGGGTGGTGACAGTGACAGAGGCTTTGCTATGCGTCTTGAAAAGCAAGGTCTGCCGGCACGGTAGTGAGCATACTAAATTTCTTAGCACTTCTAGCAAGAAAACTTAGGTCTGCTGTAATGTCAGTGAGGCGCAAGCTACTGGGCTGTTATTGCCATGTAGATGAAAGTTGGGGTTCCTCTTGCTTCAGATCAAACCTAAACCACTTGGCATAATTAGCGTATGTTCTTCATTGTCTCTGGAAGATGGAACTGGTAAAATCTATGGGTTACCTGGTGAAAAGCAAACCCAAGGTACAGTGAAGGAACTCTGGATCCTTATGTCCTGTGTTTCCTTTAGTACAAAACCAATTATTTTCTAAGAAGTGTCTCTGAAAACATTTGAGGAAAAAATTAAAATGATCTGCCCATAAAATGAAGAGATGAGGTGAAGAATTCCAGTCTAGCTGCACTGTGCTCTCTAGGGCCTTTTCATTTTGGCTGTGGCTTCCAGTGAGAAGGGGGTGCCTCGAGACAAAAGTTACGGTGCATTTTCTTTATAACGTCTATCATGGTAGGTGCGTGGAGTGCTGGAGGAAGGAGGGGCGATCTCTGAAGAAATCGCTAATGAAAATGTTCGTTTTAAGTGAGAGAAAGGGCTCTAATCAGTATGCTTCATTTTAGGTTATTAATGTAATTGAAAACATAATCTACCTAAATCATGCAAATTATATGCAGGGTGAGGATTTTTTCTGCTATTATAATGATAATCTAAATAAAATGTGGATTGTAAGTGGAGTTCTGAAAGACTGGATCTGAGATTAATATGAAATACAAAAATTAAAAAAAGACACGCATACTCTGTAGAGCTGCAACTTTGCTTTTATGACATTTGAAACCCTGATTTATGAACATTGTTACAAGGTTTTTAACTATACTGAAAATGAAATGAGGTTAAACTTCTTCCTATTAGCATTAGAGTTACAATCACAACACATTACAATAGACTAATAAATGTTACTTTTTGAGTAATGAAATTGCCATCAAGGCACCGTTAATAGGAATGAGATTATAATTGGAGTTGTGCTGTGCAGGAAAGGGCTCTGTGTGGCAGAGGCTGACAGAGCCCTGACTGCATCCCGGGGACGATGGGCAGTCTTGGCCGTGCGCTTCAGTCTCTGCCTACAGAGAGCTTCCATAACACGTGAGAGCACTTAGGTCTTCCATCGAGTCATGCAGAGCCAGAGAGCAGCGCTGGCGTGACCCTCCGGTAGGTGAGGAGGAGGAGGACATGGTGACCTGAGCCTCGCTATGCAACCTACACGCTTCATGAGTACGCTCACGGGTGGACTGACCCGTTGGAATTACGCGGTCCTGCCTGATCTGAGCCACACGGGTGGGTTTCTCTAATCCTTTGGGATTTGGGTTCTGGGCTGAGAAGGGCAGGTTCTGTTGCAGGTGCTTTTGTTTAAAAATCATTTATCTAGCTATACAGTAAATATTACTGGAAATAAGAAGGAAATCAGTATTCTAAGCTTGGATATGAATTGTAAGTCGGGAGGCCGATTACAGATCTTGGAAATAAGTTTCTCTGATAGGCAGAAATTCTGGTTTGTGAACACGTTGGATTGGATTTCAGATTTTATTCATGTAGGGAAAGATGTTGAATTGACAGGGCTGGACTGGAGATCAGGTGTCCTTCTGTGACGGGAAGCCCCATAAAATATCCCCAACTCGACCAAAAATAGCTCCCCGGTAAGTTACTGAGCAGCTATGTGCCAGGCAGCATCACAGTGAGCTTCCCTGCGTTTCTCCACCTATGTCCTTGGACTGGGGCTGGGTAAATGAGGCAGACAGTATCCATAACCCCTGGAGAGGGAGCACTGCAAGCATTGACAGCACCTCTAATTACGTCACATCCCTGTGAAGACAAATGCTTGTGAGTATACATGCAAGCAGATCCGTTTTGTGGATATTCAGGGGCACGGGTACCAATTCCCAAGAATGTCTGTGCATGGAAAGTGATCTAAAATACCGGAAAGCGCAAAGGGATGTTTGTCCTTGCTGCAGCTGAGACCTGGCACAGACGGAAAACTGGATCGCAGTTAGTGAATGTGTTGATTTCTCAAGTAGTGCCCTTGATCGCTCTCTGTTCCCTCATACTGATAGAAGGTCTGGCCTGCTCTGCGTCGTATTGCCAGAGCGGAGCCAGGGCATGGTCAAATTAGAGATGACAACGAGAGGCTAGACGTATTCTATAATAAGCTGGGTCTGGATTTTTTTTCCACATTTCCTATGGCTGGATTTTATGGAATAAGACTATTAGATGGTGGTGCCTGTTGTGTTTGGCCAGCACTTAGGTAGTTAAAAAATAAATTATGTGTCAATCGTAGTTTTCAGAGGTTGCTAATCAAATTCTATTAAAAATTCTCCAGTATTTGTTTCAGGATGTCCTCAGACTCAGTGTACAGCTTTGTATTGAGGAGGGATGACTTAACGCTTGGAAAAATTTCACTGAAGAGCTCTGTGGCTCGGCAGAGCCAGTGGTCATCCTCTAGGGCTGGAGCGAGCCTGCTTTCCAGTGGGGCACCGACACAGAAAGCAAAGGCATTTGGCTATTTGAGAGGTAGAGGGTTAAGTATTGTGATCATAAACCATACAGTAATTGCTCTCAGACCTATTAGCAGGATGTCTTGCATAGACTGTCATCCTGCCCTTTCCCATGGGCCCTGTTCACTAGCCCTTTGCATTTTGACAGTAATTACCATCCAAGCAAGCACAAACCATCACCAGCCACAATGCAAACCTACTGTCATGGTAACGTAGCAGCCTCCAGTTCCTCTTAAAGATGTTTAGTTTTATCTCATATGCTTAAAATTGGACTCAACTCAAAGCTGTACTGAAAAGAGCACCAACAAACTCAATGAAAAAATCAAATGAAATCTGATGCTTTAGAGTACAACAGAAGCTGATATTCCAGCGTGTGAAATAGATACTTAATGAGAACAACAGACTTAGCTGGGGGAAAAGGAAAGCTTTCATGAAAATAAAAAGGGCATACGTATCTACAACCTTGTTTACTCTCTTCCTAGCAGCTTCATTGGTTTGATAGAAGATGCTATCTTTCCTCCCCACGGTTCCCCATATTTGTGGTCTGGAAGTGTGTTTAGGACATGTCCGAGGGTATTCCTGATTCATTTATTCAAAAACATTTCTTTGTGTGCAGTGGATGTTGCTTTTCGGACTAAGGTCCAGTATCATCGCTCCTGTTAGGGAAGAAGAAAGCATCCTGGATGGTGACTGTATCAACATCGGTTCTTTCCTTTGAAAAATATTTGCACTAGGAGTTGTCCTAAGGCCATGCAGAAAATAGAGCCCAAATTATCTTTTCATATAAATCAGCCTAGCTGTATTGAACTGAGTGCTAATGATCTAGCCTTCTGTGTATTGTATTCTTGCAGTGATGTCACAAGTTAATTCCCAGAAAAGCTTTGTTCCCCAGGACTTTGTCTTATTCCTAAATCTTTTTCCCCAGGAGACCTGTGGCAGTCTCCATGCAGCGTAGCAAACAGTAGGAGTTTGCACTGCACTTGATGACCAGCCAAGCAATTTTATGCCTCCTGGGCTGTGAAAAGGTGATGGGACGTGTGTGTCCCTTACCCGGGGTAGGTGGCAGTTCCTTTCTATGCCTGTTCACAGAAAAAGTGCATGTAGTACCCCCGACTTCTGAGAGGTCTTTCCAGGAAAAAAAAAAAAGCTATTTTGGGGGAAGCGTCTAACCCAGAGTTCCAGGAAGTACATCCCTGTCCCTATGTAACGTGTTCCATTGGTTTCACGCTCTCGCATTTAAAAATAAAGGCTCTAAATTTAATCTCAAGTTGCCTACCTTTTGGCTCCAAGCACTAGCTGGCGTTATGGCTTGCTAGACTTAAGAGCCATCTATTGCAAGACGCTGCTTCCTGGCATAGAGGACGGAGTTACTCCTTAGTGCACGACCTCCTGTCCTGTTCCCACCTTCGGCTGTCGTGTGCAGCTGGCACTTATGGATGCATGTGGCTGTAGGGAATGTGTCTCTGAGGGTCACATACCTGGGAATGGAAACACAGGTGGTGAGATACTGACCCCGTCAGAATTAGAGGGGGTTGTGCCGTTGTCTCTCCTGAATTTTTTCCAGATGTTTGGGTCCCTGAGGGTTATGTTATACTTATCAGGACTAAACTTTTAACTTCTTAAAATAGAAGGAAGTAGTTTAATCCACTGCTGCTATTTGGTGCTCATCTCTGTTTTCCTTCCCTGTGCTTTTTTGAATGAATGTCATCTAAAAGCGTGTCAAAAATGAGTGGTGTTTGCTGGTGACAAAGAGCTGCGTTAAAGCTCCCCTTTGGTTGCTGCGGCTGCTGTCACTTGCTCTGAACTGCCTGGCCACTGGCGTGGTTCTGGTCCTGCGGCAGGTCCCCTTCCCGGTGGCAGCAGGCGCAGTCCTTGCTGGCACTGGTGTCACGGTAGTGACCTGAGGAGCAGCATGTCCCTGCCTTTGAGTCCTGGTTTTGAGGTGAGCCGATGGCGGTCCTCCCTGTCTACGCAGGCTGCAAGGGCTTCTGCAAGGAAGTCTCTCTCTTAGAGCACCTACTACCATGGGCTTGATGTTAGCTGGGGTTTCCATTCGTTTATGGTGTAATAGCTAAGAAATACTTTCCCTCTGCTGCTTTTTATTTTTTCCTGTGTTGGTAATCATTTTGATATTGCCATCAGAGGGTTGGTACCCCATTCCCATTCTTACGGACAATACCTAAGTGGTGGTATTTTTATTTCTTTTTTTTTTAAACTGCTATTAATTTGCTTTACAGTTGCCCTTTAGATCAGCAGTCAGGATGCTAAATTAGATCTGACCATAGAGAGATCTTCTTTGTTAACCCTTCTGCTATCTTCTGTCTCCACAAAAAGAAGAGTGCTGTTTCTGCCCTGCCTTCACCTGGCTTTTTGGCTGTTTTACAAGAAACAAGGCAGCAATCTTATATAAGCCATGCCACTCTCACTCCTCCTCTCCTTGCTGCCTGTATGTGTGAAAGAAAGAATAATCCGTACGCTTGACAGTATTGTGCTCCCATTTGGTTCCAATCCAGAACCTGATGTTAGTGAAGGACAAAGGAGATAGTTCCCGCTTCTCTTTTTCTTTTTGTCCCTCAGCAGATGTAAAAGCAAACCTCTAAAATGGGATGGCATTTTCTGCCCCTTCTCTCTGTAACCCCGGTTCTGCCCCCGCAATCGAAGCTGGCTAAGACGTTATCTGCAGGAGGAGCAGTCGGTGTTGCCGTACGGCACAGAGCTCCCCGTGTTCCCCTGGGGAAGCGGGGCTCTGCTTGGTGGGCTCCTGCCTGCTTTCCCGGCTCTGCCTGCTGCCGCGCTGCCTCTGCCATGCTTGGCAGAAGTAGCTGATGGCCAACAGAGACTGGCTCTGTGTCAGTTCGAGTCTTTCGGGCACAGCCTGACGTGCCGCTTCTGAGGAGCAACCTCTCCCGACAGGGAAGCTCCGTGTGCTGCTCCCTTTGGACAAGTGATTGATTCCTCCGTAATATTCTTAAATGGGAGCTGTATTGGAATCCAGTGTCATCTCAGGATCAGAGAGACAAGGTCTTTAGCCTTAATTGGGCCACCCTGTGTCAGGTGAACTCCTCTGCTTATGGGCCAAATGCGCATGTCACTTCAAGTGATTGTTACAGGGGGACGGAGGTGGCTGTGAGAGCATTGCTTGTTCAGAGCGCAGGTTGGTATCCACGCGCCTTGGTTGAAATCATTGCTTTTGACAGCAACGGTCATGGATCAGCGAGACTCAGAGACAGAAATATGGGTAGGGTTTTTTTGGCGTATGTAAAAACCCAACTGTGTTCTTGAAGGTTTAAGGACTCCCAGCACTGGTGGCTCCCTGCCTTTGTGGGAGCACTGCAAGTTTCTTGTCAGCTGTGGAGGTTGGTGGCAGCCGCAGCCTGGCTCTCAAATCACCACACTGGAATTGCCAAGGCTGGCTGGCTCAGGTAGAACAGCTTTTTAATTGTGTTGGTTTGTTGGTTTTTTTTATAATAAATATTCCACTAAGTGACAAATGAGAACAAGAGGAAACTGGCTATTTCTAGGTTGGCCTTTCAGTGCTTTATTCCCCCTTCTGTACTTCAGGGTTTTCCCGTCGCTTGATAGAAAGCCTCGCAAAAAACCTATTTTGTGTTCGGGCGAGTGGCCGTTTGAGTTGCTCAAAACCATCTGCACATAAGGAAAGCAGCCGGACAGAGAGGAGGCTGATGCAGCCGCAGAGAGCGGCCTGAGCAAGCACTGCGTACAGGAGCTGGCCACGGAGCCAGGTATGTGCGACGCGGCGTGGCAGGCTTTGGAAGGGCCATGTCGGGAAGTGCCTGCAGTAGTCCAGGAGAACATGGTGACGTACGTGAACAGCGCAGAGCAGTTTCCCGCTGCCCACAGAACAGCCAGTCAGGTAAACTCCACGTGGCCTGCGCAAAATGTCTTTGTGGGGTGACACTGCTCAGTGACCTAGTCTCAGTCCCAGTGGTGTCTGAGGACGTCTCCAACTTCTTCACTTAAGCCCTTTGGGGAAGTGATCCCATGGACCAGTTCATGCCAGTTTATTCCTAAATACGCGAAAAACGGGTATCACAAGCTTGCGAAACTACTTTGGTCATATAATTAGTAGAGGGTTGATATAAAACTTAAAATTTGATGGTTAGCCATGCGTGTGGGTATGATATATAATAAATAAAAGCACATTCTATGTCCGGTTGTATTCCCCAGCAGCAGATGGCTGTCTGGGGCAGCAGGTGCACCAGTAACTGTTTGTGCCCATCCTGTCCAAAGAGCAGGAGGTTCTGAAGCCCTGCAGTGGCTGACTCCTCTCTTGCTGTATTTGGTGTCTTAAAAACAATTGTTTACTTTGTGTATTCAGTTTTTGGAGGTTATTGAATGAGCCACTGAAGGTACACTATAGCAAGACTGTATACCTCTAGATGAGGGAGCAGATAAAGTTCAAATGACACGAGCAGGAAGACGCTAGTGAAGCCAACGGAATTGCTTTTGCTTAGCTTGCAACGTAATACGATTTTCAGTTGGTAAAACAGTGAATACATGCAGCGTTACGTAGTTTTGCTTGTCTCCAGATTTTTGTCCTATCTCGCCTTGAGTGGATGGTCCTGCTGAGACGAGTGAATGCCTTTCAGGATGAGAGTCCGAGTCTCTGAACAGAGCGGAGGCCAAGTTTGTGGTGTAGAGGCTTGTGCACTTGAATCGGCGTAGTTAGTGGTGTGCAGGAGAGGGGCAGTGTCGGTTGTGAGCAGCTTGTGTTTGTCTGCCTTCGGGTTAGTTGTGTGAAGATGGCAAGGCTTTAATTAATTCACTGGTCAGAGCAAAACAAAAACCCCAAATAATGACAGCCCCTTCTCTTCCGACAACGTGATTAGGTTGACTTGAAACAAAGTTTTGAGTGTTCCTCTCAAACAGGAGTAAGAAAGACGCAAGAACGCAAGCAAATGCAATAATAATGCTCCAATGTCTTGGGCTTGTAAATCCTACACAGAGGCAACGGCTACAGAGAAGGTGGGGACAGGGGCAAAAATGCCAGCCAATAGAGTAAGTCTTGAGATTAACAGAAGATGATTATCTGTCTCTAATATTCAGACTCAGGCTACGTAAGAGGACGGTGGCATGGGGTGGGGGGGGAATAGACAACCAGCAAAAAAGCCCCAAACACCAAACCCAGTTGGCCTTAAGATGGAGCCTGAAACAGAGCTACGCTTTGAAAAAAAGTGCTGTGTTGTTGACACCTGGAATAGTGTGATGTGGGCTCAGAGAAAAGATTGGGGGCCTTCCGACACTTGCATGGAAACAGAGGAGGCAAGCACAGGAGAGGAAAAGGGAAGAAGGAGAAATAAAAACCACCCCAAAACCCAAAAGACTTGTTGAGATGCCCAAGAGAGAAGGAAGTTGACTGGGCAGCGTAGGTGGACCCTGCAGCAAAGTGTCAAGCACAAGAAGGTATGGAAGACTAACTGCAAAGCAGACCTATGATTTTATTTTAAGTGTGTGATTTCCCAGAGTCTGGGATTTAGAATTACTAAGTTTAGCATAAATAGGGACTTAAAAAGATAAAGACGGCTGTTTAAAGGTATCTCCCTATGCTCTCCTTGATATTCTTAACCCCACAGAGGACACATGGGTTCTCCCCTTTCCAGTTGCTCTTTCAGCATTTCTTTGAGCATCTTTTGTACAGGATCTTCTCTGTCAGCAGCTTTCCTTCAGACTCGGGCTGACCCAGGGGCTCAGCTGAGCTGCGAGCCTTGTCTTTGTTTCAGCTGGGCTTATCTGACATTCAGCTGAGCCAGGTTAGGCAGCTCTGGCCAAGGTCTCGCATGCCTTCCAGTAAAAGCAGGCTTGGTGCTTTTAAGGTGTAAATCAAGGCACAGTCTACTGCAGGTGGTGGAGTTAAGGCAGCTTCAGCTTACTCATCACTGAGTATTATTTGCAGAGGAAGAAAAACCACGGCAGCAATTGCTTCACGGCGCATTACCTTGCTGCTGCTGCAACTCTGCACCTGTGAGATGGAGGCAATGCTGATACTCGGAGAGACGCTGGTTTTCAGGAGCAGTGGCTTTGCAGGGCTTTGGAGCTTGTGAACACAGTGCGCCTTTGCACAAGGAAATGTCACTGCAGCCTTGTGTTGTCGCACCAGTGGATGGGCTTTTGTAGAAACCTTTCCAGATGTTGTCTGTGTTCAAAACGTGTGAGCTTGCCATAGCCCCTAGTTGGCTGAACTTTGTGTGTATCTGTGTGCATGGGAGAGTAGGTAACTCTGCGTATATGAATATATGTAAAGAGTAAATTTATCATAATCTCATTTGCACATTTAAATCTGGACAAATACTCTCTTGTAGCTTCTTTCCTGGGGACTGGTGGTTAGTTGTAAAGTACCAATGCAGTCAGAAAAGGCTTCTAGGCCGAGATCTTCATGCTGTCAAATTTGGTTCCCCATGTAGCCCGGGATATTGTCCAGCAGCCCTGGTTTGTCTCTCTCTGGTTAGTGCAAAATCTTCAGTTCCAGGACTTAAACCAAATATCTGATTCATAGAAATAGATAGCTGGATATGTACTGTGAACCTTTGTATTCGCTTCAGTTTGATCGTGTAATAAAAGCAGAAGAATGCAGTTTTAAGGGTTTGTTAGGTACTAGTGATAATTATTTTTATAGATGCTTTAAAAATACCTTGTAGATCAGTCACAGGACCTGTCCTTCTCTGGTTCATCTAGTCAAAAGAACAAATTCTCTTGCTTTCAACTGAAGAAGAGAAAGCAGATGTAGCTCTGTGTTTTAACGCACCTTTTTGGTCTAAGAATTTAGACTCATGATAGAGTTACTGCAGCTTAATTGGGAGGCGCGTGTCACACGGGGCGTGATAACCAAAGGCCACCTACAGCCCTGCTCGTGCGAGCCTCGGGCGTCCAGCACAGCTGCCCCCTTGTAACCCAGCTGCCTGCGTGAGGAGCTTTGTTTTCTCCTCTGACTTCAGGAACGGTACCTAAAATTTGTATTACCAGTTTCCTTGTTTCTGAGATGCTGCTACTTGAAAACTCACCCTGATTGTACTGGGAACTTCTGTGGGGTTTTTGGATTGGTTTCTTTTAAAAACAACTTGCTTAAAAAAACTAAACAAAACAAAAACAACAAAACAGGCTCTTTGCACTATATATTTGAAACGTGCCCTTCCCTTTGATTTCCAAGTCGTGTTTATTATGAGTAGTCAGCAGATTGGGATGAAATCTTCTTCCCTTAAGGAAATAGTTTTGGAAATAGTAAAGATTTTTGGAAGAGATGGGAAGGAATGAAACCTTTGTGTCTCTAGTCTATGGACAATAATTTTTTGTAAACAGTAGATAGGTTGCTTAGCGCTATATTCTTGGGGGGAAATTTACCTCCCTCCCCTGTAAATTATGCTGTTGGGCAGGTGGTGAGTAACAGGTTGTGTGAAAGGAGGAGACTGGGCTGAGCTGTCTGTGCTCGTACAGAGGTGCACAGGTTGATTTAGGGGCATGAGGGACTGGCCCATGCTGTCTTAGATCACAAGCTGTTTTTTCCCTCATAAAAGAACATGCTTGTGTTTGCTGTCTTTCTGTTTTAAGTTCATTATTAAGTCTGTGAGGTTGTGGGTTTTTAACACTAGAATTACACTTACCTTCTGTCATGCCTTTCAAAGTTCCTGCATTAGTTACTAGATCTTTGGAAATATTTAACTTACGAGTGTGTTAGGGTTATTTTGTTTGAGAAGTGTCTCTTTTTTTACTAACGCAGGCAATCACTGTAGGAGTCAGCATGTGTGATAGATCGGAAATGGTTTTTTTGCTTCCTAACATTTTGGACCTGGCACTGTGGGCTCCTCCTCGGAGTGGCAGTGCACGGGGATCTGCGCAAAGGGTCGTGGTCAGCCCTTGCCTCCTGTTGTGTTGCTGCTTTCTCATAGCTGTGAAAGAGCTGTGTTGTCCCATCTCCCTGCCGTACGTCCTTATTTGCCTGCCGTATCAGTCCTTTATCTGTTTTTCTCCGTGCCGCCTTCTCCTTTCTGGCTCCATTCTCAGCATTGCCCTTCCGTCCTCCCTGAGTATACCCTCTTTTCTTACCCAAACAGCTTCTCACGGCACGTGCGTTTCTCAAGACAATCAGTAAGAAAATGAAGGAATTTGCCCAGTCTTTGTCAGCGGTGTACAATTCAGCAAAGCTGAAGGACGCAAATTTGGGAATAAATCCTGTGATTAGTCCTAAGAAAGGTGATCCGATTCTTTCTTTGCCTCAGTAGGAATTTGGTCAGACACTGCGAATCTGGATGGAAGGCTGAAGCCTTCCTCAGCAGACCTCCAGCAGGATAGCTATGTTGTGCATGGCTGGCAATGCCACTGAGAGTATTCTCGTAAGGATGCAGTCCCTCTCTCTACACGCATAGCCAAAGTTTCTTGAGGGGCTTCATACGCTGCATACGCTTAGGTGAATACTATAGCTGTTAGAGGTGTTGTTAATGTATTTAGTTTGTGATGACCTGACGGATAATACAGAGAGGATGCTAAGAGATGTTCTCTATCAGCGCGAGTTTTTAAGTATGTCGTTGTACTGTAGTCATTTGAAATCAAGGGTAATAGACAAGGTTGAATAACGTGTAGCAGATACTTTCAGTTACTGGAAAATAATCCTGGTAAATTCTTTGCCTAACATGGGTAGCTGGGAAACTGATTCACAGCCCTTATGGAAATTCCTGTTATTCTTCAGTACTAAAATGCCAATTGTCATAATTTATTCAGCTCCTCTAATGGCTAAGGTTCCTAGCCTCAGCCAGTTCGTGAATGCAACATGTATAACACAAATAGCACTAACGAGGGAAAGTTCTTGTCAGCTGGAGATTTAATGCTCTGTCTGGTCACTGCCACTTCTTACTTCAAATGCACGGCCCGACCCTGTAAATAAAAATATGACTCTGAGCTCGTTCCTTCGAACGTAAAGCCAGGTTCTGGTCTACCACGCCTGTGATTCCAAGACTGCTTCCCTCTGAGGCCAGTGAAGGCGCTTCACGCTTGCACTGCTAGGGTGGAAGGCAGAATCCCAGCAAGGCTGCGTGCTTCTCTCAGGGTTTCTGCCCCTTTGGCTGGGGTGTCCTTTGTTGCCTTCAACGCGATCGCCAGCACCTGAGACTCAGTGGCTGCCCCTTCCCTGGCTGCTGGCAGTCTCCAGAACACATGAGTAATCCGCTTGAGCTGACAGATACCTGGTAAGTGAGTCTGGGTTTTCTATGCAGGCTTATATCCGATGAAATCTCCCAGTTTTACTTTAATTGCTGTTGGCAACATGTGGTCTCTGATAAAAAACATATTTTCTGTCGAGATTGCATTCATCAGTTGGGCTAATTTTTCCTGGCCCTCCACCCATCAGAGCTTCTTTGGAAAGGGAAACAGCAGCTTGTGGGTTAGCAAATGCCAGGCAACTGAACAAAAAGAGAGAGGGGGAGAGAGAGGAAAAAACAACTCACAAGTCTGTTGCAAAGCATTTGTACAAAAAGTCTTGGAAGGATTTCTTTTTAGCCCGTAGCCCTGTCTATCTGGTGAATGCTTAGGTGGCGGTATATAGAATGTGTTGCCCTTGGGGCCTTACGGCCTTTGCAGAATTCATACTCAAATCTTGTAATGGATCATTTGCAAAATCATTGCAAAGACAGCTTGCTTATACTGTCACTGTGCCAGCACCAGAAGCTCGCTGGGTATTTTTGTCTTGGCAGATGCACATTCTGTTGTAAAGGTCTGTTCATCTTGTGCCTTCCTTGTTCTCAGGTAATGTTCAGCACAATCATGCAGAAGGAGATTTTTGATAGCTTGTACTACGGGGTTGTTTTCTTGACAAGGACATGGGGAAAAAAGGGGGGAACTGGTGTCTGATGCAACTGCCGCTGTATAGTTGTCAGTCTGTGGTTTCCCAGATGTGCTGA
Source organism: Burhinus bistriatus (assembly GCA_013397275.1). Taxonomy (NCBI): domain Eukaryota; kingdom Metazoa; phylum Chordata; class Aves; order Charadriiformes; family Burhinidae; genus Burhinus; species Burhinus bistriatus. The sequence goes on along the minus strand of VYXH01009942.1, from coordinate 237,326 downwards.
TCCGAGCTCTCCCAGCCAGCAGCTCAGAGGCTTTTGTGTGAATACTGTGGGTGACCCCGTGTGTGCATGTGTGCGTCGGTTTTTTTTTAAAAAAAAAAAGACAANGGGGGGGGGGAAAGAAGTTCCAAAAAATTGATTAGCATTAGTTTTGAAGCTATGCTGAAATGTTTGCAGGGTTTGCATGCTGGTCTCCATATGTCTCTTTTCAATTACATGTGCTGGAAGAAAAAAATGGCAATGTGTAAAGTGATTTGTTAAAATTGAGAAATGAAAACGCTGTGCGCTCTTAGGCTGCAATAGAGAGCAGTGACCTTCCAGCCCTTCCCTCAAAAGAAATACTGAAATATTTTAAAAACCTTTGTCACGCAAAAGTCCGTAACTTAAGAATAATGAATAATGGTTTGATGTGAAACAGAGTTCCTGTGTTTTCTCCTGGACCGAGGCATGCAGGATCCGAAGCATTGTAGCCGTCTCCTTCGCGGCGGCTGGCACGGCCCAGCCCGTTTCGCCAAGAAGGAGGTACTAGACACATAGCAGCATGCTCCCTGCAGCGGAAATTTCCCAACAGCCCTGCCCGTTTGCTTTTCCAGTACGAGTAAGTGTTTTTCATTTCTAAACACAGATAGAATAAGCATTGTGCTAATAAAAAGTCCCTTTCTGCCCAAATCCAAGCTTCCGTCTTCTGAAGTGATGGCAAAACTCCCGTTGACTTGAGCGAGGGCAGGACTGGGCCATCTGTCTCTGCTTCTCTCTCACGGATACACACACGCACATACGTGCATATTCACCCGTACGCATGGGTTTTCACAAACCAGAGACACTCGGTACAATATTGCTTGTATTTCCTGAATGGATTTATAATCCATCCAATACGGTACATTTTGAATGTGTTACAAAAAGGACAGATTTACAGGAGACAATCTGCCTTCATGATGATTGCATATTGTGGCATTTCTAGTCCATATGGATCAGTAAGACTTGGATAGCAGGCATTTGACCTTCAAAATCATGCAAATGTGAAACCAGACTTCCATTTTTTACAGCTGGGAAAGTCACAGTGTGGCTTCTTCATCTTATTTGGGAGGCATTGATTAAAATACAATTTGACTTTAGAAATTATTGAGATTTTCATACTGCCTTTTTGCAAAGCAGTGGCTTGAGATCTTTCGCCCTCCTTCCTCACCCCTTCTGGCTAAGCTTGACTCATTAACGCCTATGACTCAATTGATCATTTAAGAGAGAAGTTGCTAATTTAGAGCCATGGGCTAACTATAAACAAGACTTTAAACCTTTTTGCTCACGCCATACTTAATCTGTGATAATAACTCCTGAAAGCCTTTGAAAAGGTCTGAGTGTGGCTTTCTGTCAGCCGCATTAGGAAACTGTACATTTTCTCACTAAGAAACCTTGATTGTGCCAGATCCAATCAGACTGTTTGTACGGCAGCATTAATCTTCTTAGTTTACAGAACAGTAACTCGCCAAGATTATAGGGATACCATCATTAAAAGAGAGGCCGAGTTCTGCTTCGGTAGAAGTGCACCAGTGCGTATAAGGGCTGCTTTTGCATTTACTTGTAGCAAATGCGTTGTCTTTGTCATTTGCTAAACAGAGCTGGGAAGGAAGGTGGGTCGCGCTTGGTGATTTCTTGCTCTTAAGGACTCCCGGACTCTGCTTTGTCCTCGCAGATCCCTGCGGGGGCGGCAGACGGGAGCAGCTGCTGGCGGCCCCGCACCGCTGCCTGCCAGGATGGAGCACCGCAAACGTGCCCGACAGAAGTACGCGGAGCGGTCAGCATGCAGCTGGAGCCCCGGCAAAGAAAGGTGGAGTGGGCACTGCCCACGCTGTCGTATTGCTGGAAGAGCTCCGTGGGACCGGCCACCCGGGCCCTTAGGGGAACGCAGAGCGAGCCACAGGCCTGCGGTGCCTCGGCGGTGGTAGCACATCCGGTTCGAGCAATGTTTGTGGAAAATATTTTTCATTTCCTGGTTCTGTGGCACAGCAAGTATCGTGCAGTGGCATTCCCTCAAGTGACTGCCGTGTCACTGTCTTTGGTGGGAGCTGCTTGCTTTCACGAACGCGCTGTGAGAAAGCGACAGGCGTCATCTTGCCTCTTTACCAGATACTATCCAGATAATTTTACCTCCACGTGCATTTTGCAAAGCTGTGGGTGTACTTTTCCCTTGGCTGTATACCTTGTGTCTGCCTGGTGTTCTCCCTTTCCCCGCTCCCAGCTGCAGGTGTTGGAGGCTCAGTGCTGTAGTCCGGTTTCGTTGCTCCGTGCTCCCAGCCTGAGCAGCGCTGCTGGGTGCGCTGGCTGCTGCGGTGGAGCCTGTGGGTCAGTAATTGTGTGTTCTCACAAGAAAGTGTACATAAGCCCCTTCATTTTTCATCACTCAGTATGCCTACTTCCTCCCTTGTGAAGTTTAAAAAAAAAAAACAGCTAATTTTTGCACAATATTTTGGATAGTGCCATAAGACATAATTTACTTGTACCACATGCTTCCACAGGGTTATTTCATGTACTCCACAAGGACCACGTTCAGTCTTGGGTGAGGAGAATCTATCCTAGCACAGGGCAAAGGGAGAATTGAAGATGTGCAAAATACACGTGTGGTTTTAGTTTGTCTGATTTTATGAGAGCTACTGGTGGGTTTGGACTGTAAATTCTTTGAGTTTCCTTTTCTGGTTTGTTTTTTTTTTTTTCAGTTCCTTCGTAGTCTTGATGCATCTGCAGCATTTTGTGCTATCTATAAACACTTTGCGCTCTTTTACAGAGAATTTAGTCACATACAAACCTCTAGAAAAGTTTCTTTCCACCTTTTGCTTATTGAAAACAGATCACTAGTTTGTGCGCTTTGTACTTAGAGCCACTTCAGCCTCTGGCAGCGTTTTACCTCTTGGCTTGTAGACCTGAGAGACAAGTTGAGACTGGGTTTTTCCCCAGGTATGCTCTAGGATGAATTGTTCAATAGAGCAGTCGCTCAAGAGGTTGAGGAACAGTTTCTGTTCACCTTAATCTGTTGCAATGCCTTCCTGCCCTGCTGATGCGGTGCAGTAGTGCTGGTGGGTGCGCACCGATACCCCTTCCGTGCTGCCGTAACTCTCCTTCGCATCTGAAAAAGGGTGGGCCAGCAGCCGTGGCGGGCTTGTTTCTGCAAACCAGGATAGAGGTAGTACGTTTAAGGACAGGTGGAGAGGGAAAGGATTTTATGCAGTATAGTTTAGTTTTTTAAACAATTTTCTGTTTCTTCAGTTTTAAAATTAACTCATGGACAGAAGTTTCTGAAGTTTCTGTAATTTAGTGGCCATATGCCACAGAACTGTTTCCTGCTGTGAAATCTGTCACGGACAAAGAATTGAAAACAGAAGGAAAACCTACACTAATATCACCAGCTCCGTGGAAAAGAAAGAAGGAATCTTAGACTTTGGACACTGGCAATCAGAAGCAGTAATTAAGGCCACATCTGACTTTATCTTGAAAAGGAGCCCTTGAAAGAAATGTCTTTTCACAGCATGAGCAGAGAAGTGGGTATAAATAACGCTTGTTTGTTTCCCATAAGCAAAACGGCTACAGTTCAGATTACACTCCGCAACGTAAGCAGCAGATATCCAAAGTGCTTGTCCTTCCACTGGTGTGACTAGGGGTTTGGGTCTTGTCCGCTCTGCAGGATGCCATGACGGAATCTTGGCAAGCTAAAGGGAAGAGATTCACCCGTGAATACCCAGATTTTAACCCAGCTTCGATTTACAGGTTGTGCCATTGTCTGCGTCCCTCCGGGCCAGCACTACCTATTGTGCTTTCTCAGAGTGAGTCGTCTAGGTGAAAATACGTATCAACCATTATAAGCAGTACGGATCAGCCTAGACCTTTAGAAGCGGTAGCAGCAGCTCTATGTCACAGCGAGGCATTTGGTCTCCCCAGGTTGGAAACGGCTACGGTCTAATAGAGACTGAGATGCTTGGAAGACCTGGACTTGCTCTGTTTCCTTAGTGATGCACTTGCTCTTCCTTTAGTTCCAAGTAATTTTGACAAAAGTAGCTGGAGAAGGTTGGGGTTCGACGGGGTTTTTTGTTTTGTAAAGTCCCCTTTTTTAGAAGAATCTACAGTGGTGTGACTGGACAATACATGGGAAAAAAATGATGGTAAATTTTTCTCTGCATTTTCGTAGTTCTGTCATGTTTTTGAATTGTGCGAGCCATCTTTGTCATGAATTGAAGCAAAATATTTTTTTCTTGGTTCTGCCTGCGAACTGAAGAGTGCCCCAGCGCAGTGCCATCTGTGCTCCCTGCTCTGCTCCTGGCCTTGGCCAGCAGCAGGCCCTGGCTCTGGACTGGCGCTGCTCTGGTGGCCCAGTTTGCCTGGGACTGAGCCCGGGAAGCAGTTGCCCAGCTCATCAGCCCTGGGCAGAACAGGGAGCGGGCAGCACTGGGACCTCTGCGCACGGTTGCCAACGGGGGTGTAAAAATAAGCAGTGGGAAGCCAGTCTTTTGCCCCCGTATACCGCTTGAGAGATGCAGATGACAAAGGATGTGCCGTCGTTAGGCTGTAAGGAACTGTCCATCCTCCGATTCATGGAACACCAGACACATGGCAGCACTTGACAAATTATGCATTGAACTGGTAATTAGAGCAAGTAAATAAGAGTTTTTACAGTGAATATTCAATCTTCAGACACTCAGCATCGCGTGCAGGGTGGTCTGTTATTATTAGTTACTACGGGTAAAGCAGCAGACCTTAAAGATAATCATATTTGCTGGAACGTGTTTGTCAGGAAGCCAGCTTTTCTTTTAGAGTGGCTTTTATTCTCCCTAAAGCACTTGGTGTGGCAGCTACTTGTCTTTAACTCATGCTGTTCTGCCTCTCCCGTGCCTGTGCCTGCTCCCCAGGTCGCCCGGGAGCGAGCCTCCTGCGCGTTAGCCAGCACAAGCCCGAGGCAGCAGACACCACTGAGCACTGGCCGCCTGGGTCGGGCCCTTGGGAGTCCCCTCGGGACCAACAGGCTCGGCTCCGAGAGGAGGGACGCCGCTGTCCCCGTGGGGATGGAGTGTCGGAGCTCTTGGGGCTGAGCCCTGGTGCGTGGGACACGCCGGGGGCCAGGGCAGAGAGCAGCCGCCGCGGGGAGACCCCTCAGCCGGCCAGTTCTGCCGTTGTGAGGGCAGCTGTGGGAAACAAAAGCAGCGCGAATTCAGATGAGCACGTCGGCACGGCCTCACGTTTTGGGGTCCAAATCTGGCTTGATGTGCGTACGACAGTGATTCTTGTGCTAGACGTAGAGGTAGTGGATAAGGTGGGCTGAAGAGTCAGGCTTTGGTGCTGCAGGGAGACCATCCGAAACAGGCACCAGCCCTCCTACGAAACGTTTCCAGGAGCAGCATGGCGTTTCCAGAGTCACACTGTAATTAATACCTGGAATCAAGTCTAGATTGTAGTCTAAACATCACGGAGAAAATTGTGACTTTTCATTTCTGAAACGGAACCTAGCAAAACAATTGCTACAACCTCTATTGTTCTCTTTACTGCAAAAAAAATCCCAGTCAATCAAAATGCTTCGTTCTCTTTGTACTGTTTTCATATGGAAATATAAAATGTTCAAATGAAAAGCTCATTTCAACAGGGCAAATAAAAATGAAAGTCACGGTGAGGTGAATTCACTTTATGAGAAGTTCCTTTGTCATTGCGAAAAGTGATATATTGTCAAAACATGCTAAACGTTTCAATTTTGACGAGTTGTCGCTGTGTGACAGGAAACTATTCCGTCAGAATATTTCTGACCAGCTAGACTAACATCCTTGAAATAGCACTGGCCAAATCTGAGAAGGTCTGAAGAATTCCTGCAAACCATGTTTTCCCAACAGCTGAGGTTGGATTTTCGAGTGGCCAGCACCAAGTACCGTGTCTCTTAGTCATAAGAGTAGCTCGCTTCTGTGTTTGTTCAATACGCAGTTATCAAATTTTGGGGGAAAAAATGTTTAGGTACCAGATGAAATTTATCTGAACCTTCCAGGCGTAGCCTTGACTTGATTCCCCCCTTGCTGTCTCTTATAGCTTAACACTCTACTTCTCCGCTTCTATTTTAGCTTCTTCTCAAGAGTAAAGTTATGCTCCTGGAGTTGGCAGTGTTTCTCCCCTTAACACCCTCTCCTCATCCCTAAGAGGCTTCTATGGACTCCACTGCTTTCTCACCAAGGATACTGGAGTCAGAGGTTGCCAGAGGTCACCCAGTTCACCCGCCACCCCACAGCAGGAGCAGTGATAGCTGTGTCATGTCACGTATGTTTATCCTGCCTTAACTTTAACGATGTTTCGCATAGTTCAATTTGGCACGGATTCAAGTTGGCTCCCGATATGGCCACGTCCTTTCGGTGTTTTCTGTGGTAGCTCCTGACAAAGGTTGACAGTGAAGGCTCACTCTGCTGACACTGATCAAAGGGACCGCGTGGCACTGACGTCGCGGGGCTGCCAATCGAGGGCTGATAGGAGCAGGGCTATCCAAGAGCGTTTCGCAACTTCACACTGTGACATTATGTTTGGAACAGGTGCTGCAACACAGAAGGGAAAGCAAACTGTGAAATGTGCAGTGTATTGTGGTACAGGAACTCCTTCGCGGAGGTAATTCAAACAACCTGAATGGCAGGTGACTCTGATAGTTCTGTCTCATGGTGTCCAATTACTTCAGTAAAGAGTTGATTTAAACCATGTCTGCGTAGCTGCGAATATATTGAAGTACTTTATAAGAGTTGGAACGTCCCAGAGATGTTTCCCCGGCTTCGTTTGGCACAGAGAACTGACGGTTTTGCTTCCGAAGTCATCTAAAACATTATTTAAAAATGTGCTGTAATCTGATCCCCGTAGTTGTGTGGATTTGAAACCTGGTGATATTAACGGCAAACAGCGTGGCTTACAAACTGAGATGAGATCTGTAAACTCCTAGCGAGCTGAGCAGAAATGTGCGGGTGCTGTGGACTCTTGCACTCGATGTTGCGAGCTCCCTGTACCTATAAGATCAGGCAATTTGGGGGGGAAAGAAGAGAAGAGATGTGAGCGGTGGGTGTGAATATGAAAGTCAGCTGTACGGTTTATCAGCAGTGGAACAAGGTGGACTATGACATAGAGCTCAAGCTGTAAACAGTGAAAGATACTGCAAGTCAAGCACCTCCAAAATATTGAGCAGAATCAGGTAGTTTTCTTGTTGCTTACCATTTTAGGCCAGATGCCTGTCCCCTTTTGCAAGGCACATAGAGTTACACTTTTTAAGCAGTCTTATGTATTTTGTGTCGGAAGAGCTATTGTCTGTCCAGGCAGCAATGAAGATGTGATCTAGCATATAGCTCTTGAACTCAAATTTGGGCTTTTGTTGTCTTTAAAAATCTGCCCGGGCTCTCTCCCCAGGTGTCTAAGCTTTGTTAAATACAGTTGAAAAGTGATTATTTGAAAACAGAGCATGCAGTGTGTGTTTTTCTGAAGGAATGTTAGCACTCTATTTTTGACAGTGACACCAGTACAAGTCCAGCTTGTATTGCCCTATTATTGGTGAGCATTTAGAGACACGATTGGTCTTAGGGAGAGAAACTGAGCTGCTTCTGTGTGTAAAGATTAACCGACGGTATGGGTTAATGCATTCTCTGGACCATGGCGGGGGGCATGGGTAAGTTGTTTTTTTCAGTGCTTAACTCCCTTCTGGTGGGCAAAGTGTACCTTGGCAGATTTTGACGACTTCTGGTTTAACAAGTGTGTGTTACAATTTGAGTGGTTACGTTTCCATGGAAATTCTGCGCATCTATCAGGTTCTGAAACAGTTCCACGTGCAATCTGGATTTTAGAATAATTGTTAGCTTGTTTGTGTTTTGGTTTTTTTTTTTTAATGCTACCTTTCGATAGAATTAGCCTGTTCTCCTTATAAGTCATGGAAGAGTAGTTTCTTAAGCAAGCAGACTCCTTGGTGGAGTTGTCTAATCCACCTGGAGTATCGGGTAATGTATACCTAGGAATGCTTCCGCTGATGTATTCAATCGGCCAAAACCTTAACTGCTGTAATACGAAGTAACTATATTAATTTGATATGCCTGTGCTCCTCACAGGAGCTTAGGGGAGGAAAAAACCCAACTAAAAACCCAAATTGTTCCCACTGTCTCATTTCATAGTTCTGCCCACTAACTACTATATTCTTCCAAATTCATGGGTTGTGAACAAATGTGAAGACTCGGAGACAACTAATATGCTGTTAGGTTTATTTGTCCATTATATTTTCATTGTAGGGGAATCTGTGAGTTATCCCCTGGACAAAATTGAGCTGAGCAACGTGGCAAAGCTGTTCAGAGGCAGCAGTTAGTTTTCAGTAGAGTTCTTTGGAGAAGGAATTGCCCTATCTAGTATCTGTTGGTATCTCTGTTCCAGGACTGGTCACTGTCTCCAAACAACTGCATGCTTCTGATTTCTCCACTATTAGCAGTCGGGTCTGCTGCGTGACCCTAGACGTCTGCCACTGCTCGGCTGGCGAACACAGGACTGCTTTGAAAAGCTTGGAGGCCAGTGTTTTAATTTTACTTCCACCAAGGCTGCTGTTAATCTAGCTAGATACAGGTTTGAGTGGTTCCGATTAATGTATATAGAGATACGCACGCCAGGCCCATGTGAATTGTGAACTTGCAGTAGAACTTCTTAGCCACGTACCGGCTACCAGCCGCTCCAGTTCAGAGGATGCGCTTCTGTGAAAGCAGCAAAAATATCCCTGATGCAGAGATGTGTGTGGAGATGCTGGTTGCTGCAAGGAGGCTGTTCTGGTTTAGAGACTATCCTTAATTTTACTTGATAGTATCTCTGTTCGCATCATATGACTTTGTCGTCGAACTACCTTTTAAAGCACAAAAGGCTGGCCTGAGTCCATAGTGCTGAGCTGCTCCATTGAGTTCTGGTAGGGGGAAAAGCATGTGTTTGCGTGTGTGCATGCCCAGGCTTTCCTAACTTGAAGAAGCATCAGCTGGATGGAGGCACTGAGCAACTGGTTTGCCTTTTTTTAAAAAAGACCCACTCTGCTGAGGAGCCTCTCCTTTCACATAGACGGCAATTGTCCAGAAGATTTGTTGTGTGTGTCTTTTCCATGTAGATACACTCACAGAGTGTTTTACGAGTCACTAAAGGAGAAGTTACTGAACTTTTGGGTTGGTAAGCTGTGCTTCGAAATGTAAATACATATTTATGAACAGCTCCAGAGGAGTCATTTGGTTCCAGTGGGTCAATAATCTGCATTTTAAGAAGACCCTTAATAAATATTTACATAATCTGCATTTTAACGAGTCCTTAATTATGTTTTTACATGACAGATCATACCAGCTCTGAAGGAGCCATTATTGTCTGCCGAGTCACTCCTCGTACACTTCCATAAGGGGTATTTTCCTTCTTCAAGTTGGTGTTTGTGCATCTGAAGGTAGAGACTAGTAGTGGCAAGGGAGGCTCTTAGTAAAAGCAACAATACTGCACCACTGCAGAGGAGGGAAGTTGGTCATTCTCCTGTCCTTCTGCGTGTGAAACTGTTGCATATCAACAGAAGCTTTCTTAAAACAGATCCTGCTCTTCGATTTAGTTAGAGGTTGTTTGGGTTGTGATTGTGGCACAATACACTTTCTAATATGGTCACCACCAGACCCTGCTTGAAAGGCTTACATAGATCAGATGAAAACTGGATGCTGTAGTGTATTTTTTTCCCCTTTCTGGGTCAGACCTTTACTGAAATTGCAGCTCCCTTCTTAAGAGGAGACAAAATGATTTCAGGTTTTTCATGGGCGGTGAGTAGGTGCAGCCACTTGTGGGACCAAGAAGAGCCCATGCGTTTTAAACCCGACCGTTCCCCTCCAACCCGCTGTAATTAAGCACAGCCTGCAAGTTGGCGCTCAGCAAGCGCTGTAAAACACTCCCACCAAGTCTTTGGGGTGTCGTGGCGGGGACTGAAAATGCCACATCCATAAGCAGCGCTGCAATGGTTTAGAAAGCCAAGTGGCACTTGTGCCACCGGGCAGCGTGTGCCAGCCCTGCCGCCTGCCTCTTTGGCTAGACCTGTGCGCAGAGCACCATCGCCTGCCTCCTGGCCGTGGCTCCCAGCTGCTTCCTAGCCACCTGCCTGCTGAGCGTCTTCGGGGGGACCTTGAGAAGAGGCCTGCAAGTAGGCAAGTTTTTTGGTGTTTGGGTGGTGGGCGGTTGTTTTGTGGTTGGGTGGAGTTTTTTTTGACAACAGCCTGAAATAAGGTAGCCTGATCAATGCGTAGGTATTTGACAATGTTCAGAGAAGATCTTCGTTCTCTGTTTGTCACTGCGTGTTTCATGCAGTTCTGCCAGCAACATCTGCAAATATATAGGATGCAAATTTATGCTCTGTGTTACATTGACACAGAGCTATTGTCTTGAAAGTAACAGTGCCTGTGCTCTTAAAAAAAGGGTGAGGATGAGATATTAGTTAACAAAATACTAGCAGAGAGTATGTGTAGTAGGGTCTCCTCCACAAAGTTAAACCTGAAGAAAAGCCCCGATGAGTAGTTTCCTGGGAGTCTCTCGGTGTGTTGGAGCACTTTGTGTTCAGCCCTGAGTGCTCAGGCAGAATTGCTGTTCTGTTGGCGCTTCGACAGGGAAAGGTCTGATGAAGGGCAAGGCTGCGTCGTCATGGGTTAAAAGACAAATTCTGCAAGGGACCCCCCCTTCCCAGGGCTCCTTCCCCGTTCTCCTGGCTATTACCTCCTAAGTATTCTAATAACTCGGGTAAACTGCCGGGACAACAACGCAGCTACAAATGTGTCTGGAGATTCTGCATCTGCCTGCCTTAATCAACTTCCTTCCCTGAATATGAATTGAAATAATGAGTCAATTAACGTTCTCAAATGCCAATGAGATGCAAAAGAGATTGGTGGAGGTGGTAGCAGTGCGATTCGGGAGCTGTTCCAACGCTGGATTTTAACAAGAATCGCACACTGAGCGCACAACTGATTATTTATCGCATAAAAACGTGCTTGCCTGTCACTTTTCCATGCTCACCCCACCCCGGGTCACCCAGGGAAAGATTTGCTTTTTAAGTCAGGTTACAAAACCTTCATTGTACGGGGCAGCGTAATAATAAGGGCCGACTCCTCACAGGCCTATCGGCAGCCAGGTGGGATAAGACCAAACCAAAGCAAGCCTACTGCCTTTCCGCGGGCTGTCATTGTAGCCACCCCCACCTGGGGAAACGTGGTGTCGGTGAGCTGAAATCCCAGGGGCCCCAATTCCTGTGAACTGGGCCCGTTAGAGCATTTTTTGTGGGGTGTGTGGGGAAATGTTCATGAGAGGGTATTGCTTTGCATTTGTGCGGTTCGCGCAGTCTTCCTTGGGCATGGGCTGCTGACCATCACTGGATACACAGTACCAGGCTACGTGCACCTTCTGTGCCTGTTCCCAGTCTTCTGCTCCACTCAGGTGTCTTGGAGCCTGGGTTACCTTGAACAATGAGGGATCAAATCCTCAGTTGTCTTGTCTTGCTTCTTCCCCGTGAAAGATGTGTCTGGTCCTGTCTCCCCAGGATGTATTGGTTTAGCTCCTGCGAGGACCTCCTGGCTGTAGAAGGGTACCCTGGCAGGTAGCAGATTTTTTTTCTCTAGCCTCCCCAAAATAGGCAGTATTTTGGAGGTAGTGGGGTGGAGCACGGTGTGTCAGGAGAAGGGAGGAAATGGCCAGCTCAGAGTCTGAGCCCTAAAGGATTATTGTCCATGTGTAGAGCAGTCCTGAGGGTCATTAAGCGAGGTTCTGGCACACCTTGCTGTTCTCTTCTGAATTGTAGATGTCGTGAGATTTGGCCACAATGACGACAGCAAAAAGGCAGTTAAAAGTTATGCTCTGTCTCAGGGCATTAATCTCCTCTTCACTCTACCTCCTTTGTCCAGGTGCCACACATGCATCCTGGTTTACGGTAGGGACTTTTACAGCGATTGTTCAAGCTTTGGAATAGGCCAGAGAAGGGACTGTCCCAGTCTGGGGACAGGGGCCTGTTTCTCTGTGCACAGAGTGCTCTTCACCCGTGCTTGCCTGAAAGCACGGGCTTTGAGGACAAGCCCTGTTGCACAAAGCAGTCGGAGCACGCTCTGCTTCGGTGGCTGGTCAGCAGAGGAGCAGATGTTTGTGTTGATTTGGGCTGCCGGTGACTGTAAAGGCGTTCAGAGCTTCCCCAGGTTGGGGAAGGTGTGTGGGGCGGTCAAGCTTGGACTGTGGTTGGGAAATTACTCTTTTTGGGATGAGGAAAACTGTATTTGAGGGGCAACACCTGAGTCCAGACACACGTCTGACATGGGAGAACGGCTTTTTCAGTGTCTATCTGGATAGGGGCTGGATGTGCTCTGCTTCCGTGAGAAGAGATCCCATTACACCACGCCACTTCAGTGGGATCTAAGTCAAAGATGAATGAAGACTTCTGGGCCTGACATGCCTTTCTGTGTGCTTGCAGTTGTAACAGAGCCTTCTGCTCATCCAGCCAGAGCCCCCTCCTCCCCATGGAAACACCTGAAGCTCCCAGTGGTGTTCAGCACTTGTGTTCTGTTTGCACTGAAGCTGGTCATAGTCCTTCCACCGGCTTAATGGGGCTGGAGATAGGCTTAACAGCCTTCGTTTTGTTGTTAAAGGCAGGTCCTTAGAAAAGGAAAAAGAAAACCCAATCCACGTGCACTCGATTCTGCGTATGCCCTGCGAAGGATCATTGAATTCATCTCTGCAACCTGCACAAATTATTTTGGCAAGTGCCTAGTCTTTTTCTTCCTTGCTTTGACTTCACCTTTGTTCAGGCAACACATCAACACTTTTTTTCACACTTTACTCAATCTCTCTCTTGAAGTAGAAAAAACTCGGGGGGGAAAAAAAAACCCACAGAAATAACCCTGAAGAGATGAACGCTTCCTTAAAAATTGGCTAGCAGAAGCAGACAGGAGTGATGTTTAGCCTGATTAGAATGTGATGCAGAAAGAAAATAGGAATCAGTCCTTTATGCACAGCCAAATTGTATGTCTCCATCATTATTTTCCCTGCCTTTGCACGTGTCTGATTATGATAGCACGCTAGAGTGACTTGACCTTTTGTTCATTAAATTTTCTCTGAATCAAGCACTGACAAGCATTTCTGCAAACTGCCTCCCTTCTGCCCTTTGCACCGCGCGGGATGAGATGTGTTTATAGGAAGCCTGTGACTTCTCCCACCCATACCCTTACTGCCCGAATGCCAGTCCCCAGTCACCACAGGCAAGGTCAGCCCCCGTAGCTTCATGGCAGCTGGATCCACGGGCACCAGCTTTTTCCCGATAACACAGGGGCTGAGCTGGTGGCAAAGCTAAGCTGTACCCTTGGTTTTGGCTGCTGTGTTAGATTTTACAAAGATGCACAGAGCAGCAGGGAAAACCTCCAGGCAGTCTGTTTCCCAGTTTCATAGGGTTTTCAAAAGGGGAACAATAGCCGCAGTACCAAGGAATTTTTAGCTGGAACTTCGGAATTCAGCAGTGTTTTCACATGATTTACTGTATCAGCAGGCAGACTGGACACCATAATAGCAAAACGCACCCGTGCTAGTACAGACCAGAGCAATTGGGATGCTTGGCTGCCGTGGCTCCTTTGCAAAAATGAGGCCAGGCAGCTTCTGCTGATGTTCTTCCAGAGGCATTTCTGTGCTGGGGTGTGGATGCGGTGCCTAAACCTACTGCTAGACAATTTCTGCCCTGTCCTTCAAGCGAACCATTAGCAGCCTTCCTTAAAGCTCTACACATTTTGCATTGTGTTACTGACGTTTTCTGTTGAAGAGCAGTTCACCCAACTACCAGCTTTGTCTTCTGGGACATGGGGACGGCTAAAGGAAGTCCTTTGTGAACATTATTGAATAATCTATATGTTCCAGTAATTAAAATCAGCAGCCTCAGTTTATGAATAAAATCCTCTTCCATGGCCCCCTTTGGAGCAGTTAGAGATATTCCTGCATCTCGGCTCCAAAGGAACTCTGATGAATTGCCTTTTCTTATAGCAGATAGGACATTTAGGGATGCAAAGGGTGTCCAGAAGTTCCACTAGTTCGGATTATAGCTATTGTTGGGTTATAATTGGAGATCACTGGTTTTTTTAAATCAAAAGGAGCCCAAAGACTGGCAGCTCAACATGGAAAAGAAGAGTTTAAGTGGTAGAAGTGGCCCCATGGAGCCCTAGCCTCTTGTGAGTGGCTCCCCTGATGCGCCAGGAGTGTTTATGGAGTCGGGTTGTGGGCAGTGGAGTCATTTTGGGGGTGGTAGTGGGATTATAGGAGACAGCTGAGAGCTCAGTGCAGAGACAGCCCTGCCCCAAGGACTCTGCCCAGCCCTTGAGCACACGATGTGGAGCCCTTCTCCAAGTGAGGGTACTGGGGAAGGGACTCCTCCATTCTTAGAGCTGAAGGGAAGAAAAGTGTTTGTCATTAATTTGGAATGAATCTCATTTAGAGCATTCACTGCTCCTTTTAAGCCTGAGTTCGATGGACAAGCACCGCATCCCCAGATATCACCCAATCTTTGGGGTTCGTCTTGACCAGACTCGCCCCAGGCGGTGGCCTCTCCCCAGCTGCCCTAGCCGGGGTGCCCTTCCCAGCCTCGGGCACTGCACGGGGTGTTCGTTTGCCCCTGGAGAGGACAGTGTGACCAGAAGACTGAACCAGAGTCTGGGTGGCCGCATGCCAGCTCTCCTTTTGCCCCGTACCATCTTGAACTGGTAAAGCTGGGACAGCACATCTGGGAATAAAACTGGTGCTGCCATGAGCACAAGCTTACCGGCCCTCAGCGCTTCCCCCTGCAGCTCGATTGGTTGTGTAGTGCCTGTACTGCGCCTCTTGTTTGTCACCGTGGCAGTTGGTGAGGTTTTAAACGCTGAACTTGAAGTCCCAGCATGGTCACGGAGACAAGCACTTTGGGTGTAGAGGTGTCATTAGCACCTCTGCCTCGGTCCAGCCAACGACACCTTCAGCTGGGTACTCTAAGAGGAGCCTTCAGCTCGTGCCATCGTTCACCCCGTGTGCCACCAACTCCCGCACGCTGGCGTTTCCCCAAGTTCCACCCTCTGCTTGGGTTTCTGCTTCTGGCTTTTTGTCTCGGAGCAGCTGGTGGATGACAGTGCTGAACCGTTGGCCGACACGGTCAGAGTGTTGGTGGGCTCTGGGGCACCTGTACGGCTGTTGGAAGAGCAGCCTTCTGCTGCTCCTGCAGCCAGGCAGGGAGCAAGCAATTCCACCTTGGCTAACGTTGTTGGGGACGTGGCTCTTTCCGTCCTCCGTAAGTGAAGTGGAAGGCTTTTACTCCTTTAAATACTTAGCAGTGTATTTGTTTTTTCTAGCTGAGCCACCAAGATGGTGAGCTTGTTGACTTTTTCCTTACAATAAGGCCTGATTCCCTTTTACAGCATTTTGATGGCTTTCCTTCTTGTTTCTCGCCAGACCTCCCCTTACAGTTATTCCTCTACTGGGGGACTCAGAAAAGCCCAGTACAGAATTATTCTACCTGACAGTAGTGGCAGAGCATCCAGGTAAGTAAAGATCACAGCCTGGTTCAGAAACTAAGCTGGATCTCAGTCAAATCTAATCAGGGTTACCTCACTTAAAAACATACACGTCAGCATGTGCAAGGCTTAGATACCGTCCCTTCTCGTGGTGAATTGTCAGCGAGGGTATGGTCCTGTGTTATGGGGTTGACAGGATATTTGCTACTGTCTACTGCTGGTGTAGAGTCTGTTCCTTCAGTATGAAAGCCGTTGCTGAAAAACTAGCCTTGGAAACTCTCTACTAAATAATCCCTGTTAAAATGGCAAAAACAGAAGTGATGTCCTTTTCAGGAAAAAAAGTATGAACCGGTTAGAATTCTCAGTTGGATTGGAAATCCATCAGGATGGGGTTTTGAAATCACTTAGGTAGTTTGACCATGTTAGGTTAATGCCTACGGGGACAGTTGGTGAATGGGGGCGGGAAGAAGAGCTGAAGTTAGTCCGCTTGTGTTTGTGCCGAGTCACTTGGGCTATCTCAGCTGTGTCCGGTTTGCTTACGTTGCTCTCAGAACACAGGACAGCAGCTGGTGTACCACGTACATCTTGTAAGAGAAGTGGCGAAGGCGGCCAGACCCCGAGACGTAATGGCCTTGAAGACCAGCACGGTCAGGTAGTTTGAGGTGTCTGGAGCGTTGTCCGGCCTCGCGAGTGTCTCTGACACTACCTGCTGGTTTCTAAGCCAAGCAAGCAGAGCACAAAAGCCTTGGCAGTGAGCTGGCTGAGAGAACCTGGGACCAAATCCCATCGTCATTATCTTAGGAACAGCAAAAACAAGCTTTAGACAGAGAAAACTAGAGACATCTTTTCCAGTGGGAAAAGCAGCCTGACTATCTCACGTGTAGCCCATGCGCTGCTGTGCCAAGCGCCCGCTCCTGGCTGATGAAGATCAGCATGCGACCTCGGCGTGTGCTCTGCGCCCGGCGCTTGGGTCACCTGCGCGGCAGACCCAGCCCTGCTGGGTCACTGCGTGCTTCGCTGCTTCTCTCTGCTTCTCTCTGCTCTCTGTTACTTCTCAGTCCTTGCAATTAAAAGCAGGGCTGAAATAAGCTGGAAGCTGGTTTTCCTTCCAACGCGCTGTGAGGGAACATTTTCTGTCAGGACACAGGTATTTAGGTAGTGTTGAAACTTGGAACCTCTTCTGTTGAAAACATTATTCTGGAGTAAAGTGCTCTGGTGCCTTGGCAGGATAACAAAAAAAAAGTTAAAAAACCAGACTAAATAATGCAAACTGAGGATGAAATCTTGTAACTGTAAATGATTGTTCTCTTCCTGACCTCAGTGAAAGAAAAACCAAAACACACAGTTTCCAGTAGGGACCACGAACTTGCCTGCCATCACCTCCGTTTTTTCCTTGAAACAGTTTTCAGTTATACCCCAGTGTAACAGCGTAAGGAATTCCTCCCCATCTTCCCGTTCACAAATGGTCGTAGGCTGTTACCGTCTGCCCCTCTTGCAGTCCTCTGGCCCTGGAGATACCTGCCAGCCCCCCTTGGACCCGGTTCCGAGCTCTTCTCAGGGTGCCCCGCGCTGCCTTCCAGGGTGCTCACAGCTGTCGGGACACAGCTCAGGAGAGTTCCTGCTGGGTACGGGTAAGAGCAGCGATGTACAGAACGTTTTCAGCTATTTAAGATTCTCCGTAATACTTAGTATTTTTAAATCTTTCAGTGAGAGCATCTCATTAAGTGGATGAAACTGGTACTGTTTTTTAACTCATTGGCTGTGCACCCCAAAATCTGTTAAGTTTCAAGGTTGTCACAGCTGATCAGGTGTAGACGTGAAGGCACCGACCTGAGCATGCTTTTGGTGGTGGCCTTTTCACTACTAGGGTGTGTTCTTGCTATTTAATATGTTCCCAGTTGGAGGCATGCTGTTTTTCCTTTATATTTAATGCGTTGTCTTCAACCTTTGGTACCACATCATGATCTGTTTAATAAATGCAGGCTCGCAAAAGTTCTTCTAAAACTTTGTCATGGCTTTCTACTTATTATTTATTGAAGAAGTAACTTCTGATAAACCTGCAGTTATAAGGAAACTTCCAGGCTGGTTTGATTCCAGATTTGTCTTACTACTTAACCAGCAACCGCTCTGTGCTGGAGAATCGGGCAGCCCGGAGCGGTGTGAACAGCGTATGGTGGGCTCGTACGTGACAGCTCAGCACCCCGAACATGACTCCTTCATGTGACACGCGTTGGTGACTCCTGATAGACGTTAATTTACTTGGCTTCAAGCTTCTCCTTGTCATCTGAGAAGGCACTTAGCGAGTGAGTACCCGGACATAGTCTCAGTGAAAACAGGCTTGCCCATTCTTAGCGCCTGACCGCTGGAAGGCGGTGTCGGTGAAGAGCTTCCCTGCCAGTGGAGGAGGTAAAAGCGTTCTGCACTTGGCCCCCAGATTTTATTTGTATCCAATTGCTCGTGAAAGCATGAATCTTTCCAGCTTCCTCCCTGGTAAATAACAAACTATATATGGAACACGTTATTTCTGTCTGTCAGGAGGCTCGGCCTAATTGTGATGGGATATGTAACGTTATCCTTTAACTTAACATTTATGAAGCGATTTGCTATAGAAATGGGCACTGTGCGATGGCTTTTCAGTCAGTAAGCTGCATTGCTTGAAAATGCACACAATTTAAGAACTGACAAATCCAATTCTGAGGCAGAGGGGGAGTGTTGTGGTATTTTGGCACTGTTTAAATATTCACTCATTTGCTTGCCCTGTCTCTGGAAATATGCTAATGGTTATTGCTGTAGCCTTTGAACTTGAGGGGCAGGTGAAGCCCAGGATGCCACAGCAGCGTTGCCGGTGATCTTGATTACAGTTGATAGATGCAAATTGGTTTGGCTTTGATATTTGTGTTTGATCTGAAATGCGTTACGAGTGTGCAGAAGAGAATAAACTTCTGGTAAAGGCAGCAGGAGCAAAGGGCAGCGGCGGGTTGATCGGCACTGACCTACGTGAGCGTAGACTGTATGCTTTGTAACACAAATATGAAATCGCAAGACGGTAGGCTCATGTCAGGTTTATAGTGCCATTTCTTGAGCAGAAAATTTCAGGTGCATTTCAGCAAACTAGGGAAACCAGATTGCTTATTGCAGTTGCGGTAAACAGAGAAACAGGAGACAGCCAGCCTGTAAGTCTGAAGAACATGGGAGGAGCAGGGGGACAGGGGACATGGCTTGGAGACATGGTTTAGTGGGGGACCTGGTGGAGTAGCGTCAACGGTTGGATTTGATGATCTTAAAGGTCTTTTCCAACCTAAATGATTCTGTGATTCAATGAAGCTGGGAGAATGGTCAGCTAAAAATTTTGCCTTTCTGCTTTTCTCTACATCAGTTTTCTGTCCTACTAGACATTTCCAGCAGTTGGAGAGTCTGAGCCACTCAATGGAGACGCTCTGTTGGGCATCAAAGGGAGCTGGGCATTGCTGTAAAGCTGCAAGCAACCAAGTACAGAAATGTGATACTTTTCCCCTCACCTGTCTGCTTCACCTAGTGTCTTCACCCTTCAGATGGTTCAGCTTTTCACTGCCTTGCCTGCTTCATCTCAATCATGAAATGCCTTTCAGAAATGCACTTTTCATACCCAGTGGCCAGAGGTGTTATTTCTACCAGGATAGATTTTCTGTCTTTTTTTCCCCTGTGCCTCCATGTGTTATTACAAGGCGGAGTAAGTGATACACTGCGTTACAGCTCAGTGGATGAGTCATTGACCTTTTACTTGGGGGATTCTCTTTGATTTAGCCTTCCTTCAAAGTGGAAGTACAGATGCTTCTTCTGTGCCCCGCCGGTGAACACAGTAGCTGGCAAACTTTGGCAGTTTCTGCGCACCCTTCCTTGGGTCTTTGCTCTTTATTGATGGCCTTGGTTTTGTCCTGATACATCTTTTTAGTAAGTGTTGGGATTGCTGAGCCCGGGCGACTCAAGGAAGCTGCCTTCACAGGATCCTAGCGAGCAGTCAGCTTGGACCGCATCTGCTTGGTGGGAGAGGGAAGGGGGAGCCAGTTTGCGTTATTAATTATTTAGCCTTGCTGGTCTGTGCATCGGTTACTGACACTTTGCACTGTCAATACCAGCCTGTAACACGGTGTTGCAGATGACAAGGTAATTTTCTGCAGCTACAAGTCCTGTTAGCCAGAGGATCAAAGTCTCTTGAGGAGAAAGGGGTGCACTTTAAAGCTGTCAGATGCAATCAGAATAACCTTGCTTGTCATACGGATTTTCTTCCTTTTACTCAAAGGCTAAAGACAAACCCTTGAAAGAAACAAATGTGAAAGCCATACTCTTGACTGCAGGCTTGGGTTGTGGTGTTATGGTTTTGGGGGTGGGGATTTATTTCTGTTTTGTGCTGAAACACTGAAATGGAATGCATGAAAGGATCTGCCTGTTTAACCTGAAGCCAACTGCAGAAAAGTTGGCAAAGGTTCCCTATGGGATTTGAAAGGAATAAAGGAGGGCTGTAGTTGAGAATTTGTTACCAAGAGGTGGATTATCTGCTGCAAAAACACTTCTGGTGCTGACGCGCGGATCAAACTCTATAACTCGGAGAGAGTTATAAAGCAGGTATGTTTATTCAGCGCTGGGTGCGTGGGGGATCGCTCCTCCAAAGTACACGCACACCAACAGCACATTTTACCAGAAATGTATACAATAGATAAACATATTCATAGGATTAAACACACATATGCATTAGCATAGGCGGGGTTATTACAAACAGTTCTGGGGTGGGTGTGACTATTATAATTCTTTCCCGGGAACTCATTATCATAAGTCTCCTCCTCTTGCTGCATGCGCACTTTCATCTGGTGGTCGTGGGCTGGGGTCTTTTGGAGGAAGGCTCGTAGTCTTCTTCACCATGTACCTTCACCTTTGCCCCAGAATGCTGGTTTGGCTGGGCTCCAAACCGCAAGGCCAGTCTTAACCAGATGGTTGCTTCTTGCAGAGAATAATGTTCCTGTGAGTAGCTCCTGTTATCTATGCAATTTGCGTAAAGCAAGGTCTGGTTGTTCGCTCCCTTTGTCTGACATATCAGTCCTTGACAAATGCCAGTCCTTGGTAAGTAAGTTTCAAAAGAACGTTTGAAACAAACAGGATTGTTAAGCGATTCAGAAATTGTAATGCTGACAGTTAGTTCCCTATATCAGTGCTCCGGAGTGCTCTGGTGGATGCAGAGGACAAGTCGGTCCTGCTCTGCATTCCTACAGTCTTCCTTAGCTGTTGCGTTTTTCATTACTAGATGTCAGACCCCTTTGGTTGCTCTGGTTAGTTGGGAAACGCGGGTGCCAGAAAAGCGCCTGGGTCCTAAGCCCAGTGGAATCCAGCTGTGCTGTGCTGCTGTCTCGGGCTGGTGCGCAAGGTGTCCCCATGGGCTGGCCCTGGCCCCCCCCGCCCCGGCTCTGGGAGAGACCTTGCCCAGCTGAGGGCTCTGCTGCTGGTCGCAGCACCCTTCTCTGCTGGGTGTCCCCCCATCCCTCCTCTGCGCTGCCTGGGGGAGTGTGGTGCCCTTCACCTCCTCGCTGCTGCCAGGGCGAAGCTCCTCCGCACGGAGCAGGGGACTCGAATCGTTGTGGCTCTGCGGTCTCTGCGTTACCTTGTGCAGCTGCATGACGAGACCAGTGTGTTATCTCAAGAGGACGAAAAGTGTGGGGTGAAGACCAAGTGCTGTATTCACGTGTTTCCCGTTAATTTAAGCCTTGACCCGGGGTCTTGAGATTCAAAAGGGCCTTGAAGCTTAACTATTTGTGTGTTAATTTTGGTATCTCACACCGTATTACTAGGCACAGAATTCACGTAAGCCCAGTTAGAACAAGAGCACTGTCAGACGCAGAGGTTGGTACGGGGGCTGGGTTGGGCTGCTGACTTTCTGGTAATGTCCATGTGGGTCATCGAAACTAGACACAAATACGGCAAGGTCTGTAGAAGTCTTAAGGAGCAAGCGTCCGTTTCCTATGGATATGTGGCATAAATTGGATGTGAGTTTTCTGGCCTTTTCCTCGGGATGGTTTGTGAATCATAGATGTGTAACATACATGTATTTCTGTGGCTGTCCAATGTATTTTTAAATTAACCATATATACACATAGTGACATATGCAGAAGCTTTTTGTGAATTAAAAATACAACTCTCATTGACTTGCTAAATCACACAGGCGTTTTGCAAACACCTCCCAAAATAATTTCAGAGCATCTCTTCCAAGGAATATAGCTAACGTGCATCCTGGGAATCGGTTGTGGCTTACTCATGTTACGCACACGATGTGTAATTTCAAATTCATCCCGGTTATGTGCTGTCATGTGGTTCAGCAGTATCTTTTAGAGATGCTGGGTTTGTGGTGTGCTAGGCTGGGTCAGGTCTTGCTATACGATACGAAGAGGCAGAGAGACCTTGAGAAACTACTTAGTCTCTGCCTTGCCCGGTTGTTATTTATCAGCTTTGAACATGTAAGAAC
This sequence comes from Burhinus bistriatus, assembly GCA_013397275.1. Lineage (NCBI taxonomy): Eukaryota > Metazoa > Chordata > Aves > Charadriiformes > Burhinidae > Burhinus > Burhinus bistriatus. Next base: position 215,333 of record VYXH01009942.1, on the reverse strand, counting down.
TAAGAAACACATACAGGAGAGGGGGAATACAGCTTTCTGAATTATGCTAATTGATGAAAAGGCGATGGAAAAGACGAGAGTTGTCACTGGTATGAATTTCGGATCCTTTGGGGAGTTGCTGATGCTGACTCATCTCCATTCTGTCAGGGAGATAACAAATATATATCAGCTTCTGATTTACTAGGCAGAATGATGACAGAGACAGGAAAGGGAAGTTAAGCATGCGATTTTGCTCATTTTGAAGAGGAACTGCTGACAGTTTGATTTATAGGCTGTGCTCCTTGAAGTCTGAGGATTAGGAGCACGCTCGGAAGGTGGAAGGAGGTGAAGAGAGGGCAGACCTGACCATCAGGTGAATTAATGGAGGACAGTCTGTCATGTCACTAATGACGGCAGTGGCAGTTCATTATGCCGCTGTTGTATCCTGTGGGTGATGCTGAGGGAGGGAGGAGATGCTCTTTTGTTGTGCCAGTGTAACCTGCTGTGCCCATGGCATCATTTCTACTTCCGTGGCGTCTCGCTTCACTTGAGAATAGAAGATTTTCCCCTGTATTATTGATTCTTTCTTCACTGGTTTGGGTCAGGTTTTTTTTGTTACCATTGCAGCTTATGCAAATGCAGGCAGAAAAGGGTAATAAAAATACAAGGCAGGGTTCGACGCAACTGAAGGTACTCTCGGTGAACTAGGACAAGCGAGAGGAAAATCGGAATCCCTGTCAGCTGGCAAACAGCACAGACTGCAAAGCCAAGTGTGATTTACTGCACCTAAGGGAGAATTTGCATGGCATCGCAGCACGCTGTATCGGAAACCCGAGTCATGTGTCCCCCTTTGCAGCTTGTCTCATGAGTCGCGGGGGCCGCTTTTGCTTTTGAATACCTGAATAGCAAATACCTGGTGCTGGGTGGGGAAATACGGCATCCCACTTACTTGCGAAATAATAACAATGACAAATGCGTCTCGGTTAAGTTGCTAGAAATCTGCAGGCATCGGAAAAGTCCTTCCCACATGTATGGAAACGCGATCCTGTTGTACAGTCTCGTTGGTGACCAGAAGCAAGGTGGAGGATACGGAGAGGAAGAGGTGACAGTGATTAGGGTCCTAGATATCAGCGTCCTTTTGTTTCCTGCCCACTTGGTAACATGTTCTATTTGAAATAGTACTTAAGTTACAGGATTGCTCATACCTCATGCTCTTTTTGCTCTTTTTGATTTTGACCCTCTTCAGGAGTTAGTTCTTAGAACAAAAGCAGATATTCTTTTTCCTTTGCAAATAGGACTCCTGGTTAATGATGCTTTGTGGTAATTAATAGTGTTTACCTCAGAAGGCTCAACCTTCACTACCTGAAGTTCTTTTTCATAGGAGACTTCAGATAAGTAACAGGTGAAGAGATGGTGATCTTAAAATACATAAAAAATTCCTTTAGAAAGCCCTGGAATCCTTAAATGGTGTACACGCAAGGAGCAGGCCATAATCTAGAGGAGCCCGATGCGTCTCCTGTCTAGTGAACCCCTACCCAGCTGGTCCCATGTCCTTACACGGGCTTCAGCAGTGGTGCTCCCCTTGGAGCCACGCATCTTCAGCCTGGGAAAAATGGCACCAGTATCTTTGCTGGCTGAAGGATAT
>VYXH01009942.1:53709-208709 GCA_013397275.1 Burhinus bistriatus | reverse complement strand
GATTTGGTTCCTGCACACGGGTACAGTGTTCGTGCAAGTGCTGTCTTGCCCACCTCCTTCCTGGAGGTTGTTAGCACACCCTTCGTTCCCTGGGCGTGCTCTGCAGGAACGCGGAATGCTTACAGCCTGCCTGAATTTCAGGAGAGCTGGGTCTGGAATTTAGGATGTGCTATATAAAAAATTGAGAAGTTTTGGCATCTCAGATTGGGTACTTAAAAGTAATGGGTATTTTCTTTGTAACAACTCTTAGCTTCAGATTCCCCTCTCTAGAGGGACAGGCCTGATACGACCCCCTACGGTTCCAGTGGGGCGAGCAGGCGAGATGTGTTTTTGTTTGGGAGGTATGACTGCGAAGAGCATCTGGGAAAGCTCAAAGTTGCAAACCCTGAGAGGATTTTAGTAAAGGTTCAGTAAATAAAGGAAGCAGCGATGCACCAAACAAACTCTGAACCAAGACACTAGAAAGCAATGAGCGGTTCTGTCCTGCAGCCTTGGGTGAGGCAGGAACATACGGAGAATACAGGGATGGGTCCAATGGTATATTGGCAGAAAACAGACAAACTGAGACATGTTTAGTGTTTTTACCACGTTTATATCAGCAACAGTGTCAGTGTGAGTAGTAAACGGCAAAGGATGCTTGTGCTAGCAGCAGTGGCGCTGTTTGGAGGGTAGCAGGGATGAGGAGAAAGCAGAGCAGTTGTATCTCATGTCAGACCAAAAGTTGTTTGTGGCAGGAACCATCTTCTTCGAATACTTTTACAGAGCCTTGCCTGAACCCCTAAATATTTAAGGAATAATCACCACCACCACAAATACGATGTAGGCAAGTAATGAGGAGGTTGATAGGAGAAATGCAATCTGCAGCCGCTATACATGCTTTGCATGTGGTAGCATGATCTGGTTTGATTTTGGTTCACGAGAAAATTGTTTTAGTTTGTAAGGAAGCGGAGTAGAAGCGTACCTGCCTTTACTGACGAGGCAGTCAGTACCTTCCTATCTAAGAGAACTGAGAGAAGGCATCTTGCTTTATATGGCTCAGTAAAGAGCTAAATTAAAAAAGGGAAGATTTTGTGTAAAAAAGTTAATGTTGTTTCCTTTGCAGACGTGCAAACTGAATTCCTTTCCTTGTCTTTCCACCTCCTTAGTTTTTGCCCTAAGTGTATTTTAAGGGCTGTTGGGTTTTATTTCTATCAAGGTCACGTTTGCAATAGTGTCTTGATGAAAACGTAAGCACAGTTAGGTTTTCTGTGAGAAAATGTTTGGGTTTACTTTTTCTTCTATTGGTAAATGAAGCTATGCCAGTAACAATTTCACTGCTGACTTCAGTCACAGGAGCACAGACAATATTTTACTTGGCAGCAACCTCCGAAAAGACCATGACACCTTGCCTGAGTTGAAGTTTTATGGACTCACATGTGGCACTCCTCTGGTACTGTGATACCACCTCGCTCCCTGTGGAATGGTCTCCTTTCCTCAGTTGACCTGGATGGTTAAGCTTTCTCTGACCGCTGCAGTGGCTGCGGGCTGTGTCCTTTGAACCCCCTCTACCCTTTCTTCTCTGGTTTTGCCTAGTTGCTTTCTGATTCTGCTTGCTTTTTGGCATTCCCAATTTGCTCTGTCAGGGTCGTCTTTCTGGCTATTTTAAACCTTCCACCCCATCATTTCGGTCAATATTGTGATGTTCCCTTAACGTGAGAAATAGCACGTAAGCTTTCCTTAGGCGGCTTCGCTGAGTTTTAAATGGCTTTCTAGCTCTCTGCTGTTCTCCCAGGCTCTTAGTAGTTCAGGAGTTAAGCTGAAGGCAGCAAAACAAGAACAATCTTGAGTGAAGTACTCTTTGCCTGCAGTAGCGTATTAAAAGCATCCTTGTAGGGGGCAAGTATGCAAGCCCTACCCAGTTTCAGTGCGCTGTTGGTTTTAAACTGTCTTAGGTTCTTTTGGAGCCGCAGACAGAAGTGTCCTTTAGGGTCATAAAACTTGGGTGAAGAAATTGGGGCTTTACTCAGTTTGCGACTCGGTGAGCTGCCTGGTTTCGCTGCAGATAGTTTGTGGTGAGTTGGGTTTCTCATTATGTAAATGACCTGGCTGAGTTTCTGTGTTTAGATGGTGTGGGCCAAATGCTTAATGTGTATGATTTTGCTGAGCTCCTGTCCTGGCCCAGTAAGTGCAGCTCTGATCTGTGAACAGGGAGGGAGGTTTTAAGGACAGACCGACCTGAATTTTGTCACTTTTAATGGATTGACAGCAAGGTCCTGCAGCACAACACACCAGGGCTGGCGTCTGCTAAACGAGTTGCCAAGCAAGGCTGAGGCTCTTCTCTGGTTGTGAGGTTTGCAAATTCTGGAGTAAGGTAGATAAAGCTTCCCATTTCTGTACTGGTATCTGCCTTCAGTTTTACAAACTGTGGCTGCCTTCCAAACTAGCAATGCTGTCGCCACAGACCTGTTATTGGAAGTCACAAATTCCAAAGGCAGTCTCTGAAGGTGGTTTACGGTTGTTATTAACGTTTGCAATGGTGTTAAAGCATTGCGAGGCCAGCATAGCCTGAGTCCCGTTGGTTATATGTAGTTACAGGAAGCCTCTCTCTTAATAACCGCTTTCTGAAGTGCAGCCCATAGGGCTCTTAGCGCGTTTTTCAGAATTTCAACATCAGCGGTTCTGGGTAGTTGTTCCAGAATGTTTTGTGGAACTTTCAATATCCAGCGTGGCATACGTAATGCCAGCCCGGCTTTGGAGCAGTGGCAGATGCTGTTCAGCAGAGAACTTTGTTGTAGTTGCCATTGCACTGCGCAACTTGTGCGCTGGAGAAGTTCGGAGGCTGCTGCCTTAATGAAGAAACAGGATGGATACCATCGGTAATCCCTGTGTGGACGTGTAAGCTCAGTCACGGGAGAGTAAGTTTTTCTAAAACACCTGATTAGGTTCAGTGTGATCATTGAGTATGTATGGTGGATCTGATATGGCGCTTTAGCTCGCGGTAATTCTGCAAACTTTATTGCTCTGTGCCTTTAGCAGTTTATCGAAGCAGCTTCACATGATGTTCCTTCATCCAAGTTCCAAACTGTGTCTCCCTGGTAAATGTCCTCATATGGTATCTGAAACATTTTACATCACGCTTTAGAAACCTGCTTGAGACTACAACATCAGTTATTCTGGTTCATTGGTAAATATATTCAGTTTAAAGTACAAAGAAAACCAAACAGGGTATCGGTTCAGATAGAGCAAAAATACTTGGTTGTATGTGTTCTAGGGTACATCCCCAAACCACCAACAGGCCTTGGAATTTAGCAGAATGTTCTTACCGAAGCAGAATCCATGTATTGGAGCAGCTTCAAAACACTGTATTGTTTCAGCTCTAGGGCTCTGGTTGAAACATCCAGTAAAAAAAAGTAGTTACGTGCAAACAGAAGCAGGGGGTGTGGTGAGTGTCCCACCTACCTCAGTCCTGCGGCAGAGTTTTCATGAACTACCACGGCAATGGTAGTCCTAACGGTAGGTGTTGAGCATCCCGTTCCGTTTGGATGCCCGTAGGCTGTGCGGGGAGGCACCGAACACCTCTGCTCAAGCACCTGAACGGTTCTCTAGGGAACGTTACCTTGACCTCCGTGGGCTCTGGCTTATGCTCCTCTCTGGTAACGAGCAGTGCGTAAAACACGAAAAGGTGTAAAATACCTCATTAAGGAGAGTTTTTTTCCCTGATGTTGGGATTTTATGCTTCCTTCCCTCCAGATTTCCACTGCTTTGGTGTACTTTCTGCGGGGCCTGCTGCTTTCAGTAGCAAACGGAACATTGGCAGCCGTGCGCGCTTGCACGCTTCACACGAGGGGTGTAGGGGGCCAAAAACCCATCCTATGTTGTACCCTCTTTCCTCCCACCCCAGGTTCACTGCAGTTCAAGGTGCAGTCGCGTTATGCAAAGTTTAAGCGGATTCTAATGCTTCCTCCACCTTTGCAACTGCATTGCGCAAACCAATTGCCTTCTCGGTCGTGCAGCAGGGAAATGAGCATCAGTCCATTTAATGACACCTAATTAGGTCTACAGACGCCAAATGACTTGTGTTGCCCTGTTCAGACAGAGATGCTTGGGTAATGAATTATCCATTGTCTCGGGCTCACTACTGCTAACTAGGGCTGGGAGAAGAATGTTCCGTGAGTAATTTCCTTGACAAATTTAACCTCTTGTTCTGTTCATAGTAAATCTTTGCAAGTATCCTAGGTTTCCTGCGCCCATTTATGTTTTTGAAGTTACTCCATGAACCTTTATTTGTTTCTCTTTCCCTCATCTATGCCTGATTTTATCCAAATTTCCAAGCGAATTCACTGCTGGATATACTGGCAATTCAAGCTCTGTTGCTCAGTTTAGGTTAGTCAGGTAAGATTGATGGTAGGTGGTTTGTTTCCCTCTTGCAGGTCTGTCGGTCCGTGTCGAGATTGAAGCTGTGGCATAATCACAATAGGAAGAAAAACCTGCCCTGTGCAGACAGTTTTACCAACATACCCTTGCGCGTGCCGGAAAAGCTTATTCAGGGCAGGGAAGTGAGTGAAATGACATGGATGTTGGGTGCCCGAGACCAGCAGAGCAGCTGTGCTGGGGCTTTCAGAGGCGTTAGGATGCTGCTGGCAAGCGTTGCTCACTGCTGTAGTTGTGCTGTTGGGCCTTTCAGCGTGAGGGTGTTGATGAAGATGTTGAGCTTAGCGTTTCTGTGACTCGTCGTTTGCCCGATGCGTTACCAATTGGGGATCCTAATCAGGACTGAAGACTCTAATTCCATTGAAGAACCTCTCAGCAGCTGCCCAGGAGTTCAGTAGGGCTGTGGGTTTTCTTGAGTGGCTTTTGAACTTAACGCTTTGATCCTCATCCCTGAAGAGCATTTTCAGTGCAGGATGGTCTGAGCTTAATTTTGGGACAGTCTTATTGACCGTTTTGTATATGCGTATCCTCTAAATCAAGTATGTAGTCAGTTCTGATGAACAAGTACCTCTGGGTCAGATCAAGTACCATTTTCTCCTTTTGGTACACCAAAATACCAGTTTCTCCGCTGCTGTTTGCAAGCGTCTTGCAGTGAGTTAGAAGAGCACAGAAACTTCGTTACCGGTTTGGTTTGTTCAGTGTGGACCTTTTCTGTGAAGTCAGGCTAGGGCAGATGAGTGTTGCATCCCTTCCCACGCTCCTTGGCTGAAGGCAGGAGCAGAGGACACAAACACGCACCACTTTCCGGTCCGCGCGGTTCCCAGCACCCCATACTACACTGAAGTCAAGGAAAGGAAAAGGTCAGAAGAACTTTAGGCCATTAGGGATGAGAAACTGAGAGTCTTCAGGAGATGCTGTCCCAGGTTTGAAACAGTAATGTAGTAATGAATGTCTGCATTATTTCTTAGTGGGAGGAGGGGTTAGAGGGTTAAGCGTGGCGTATCCTGAATATTGACTTCGCTATTTCAAGTATTGATACAGAAAAGAAAAAAGTTTCAGAGAGAATGTATGCCATGAAGTTAAGGGCTGTACCACACACGGTAACGGGGGGGAACAGTTTCATCTTACTCATTGCAAAGGGAAGAAGCCGAGGGGACAGACTGGCCATGAGCAAAGCATGTTGTCAAACTTGGAGGTGTGCATTGTTGCAGAGGGAAGAGCTGTAATTTTACCTCTTAGCAGCTACGTTTGGTCTACGCAGTGTGTTTGATGAGCTTTAAACAGGTACCGAGATGCACTTGGCATGCAGTGGATAGCCAGATTGCTCCTTGTCAAGGGACTGATCTCAGCAGGGTTCTAAACAGTAAGGGAAGAAGGTTGTGGAAGGAGTATCATCTCATTCATTTTCCAGCAGGATCAACCCCTTGGCGTTGAACTAGTTTTGGTGTGTTTTGAACTTTGGCAGATAAAGCATGCCCTGGGCTCGGGAAGGTGAAATGGTCTAGCGGGTGGGACTCGTGCCTGTGCTTTCACCTTCTGGTGCATCAGAATCCCGAGTGACGTCATGTTGGAGAAAAATATAAACATGCTTCTGAGCTTCAGCAATGGTAGTTTCCATGATAAACGTGCATGGAGTTATGTCTAAGCTTGGCTCTGTTAGTGCGCGGGGAGTAGTGCCCTTCGTGGGCTGAAAGAGAAGGTTGCGCTCGTAATGCCAAGTGGCATGCGAGAATGAAGTACCAGTGGTTGAGCTGGTACAGAGATGCCAATGTCACATGTTAGAATTCATAAAATCTGTGAGAGTTTTTGGGGAAACAGGCCCAAAGTCATGCTGTGAAGACAAACATGTGTAGTTTGCTGGGGTATTGAGCTGAAAGGCTTTTTCTGTGGGATTATAGAAAGCTGATCAAAAGCATCCTTGCTGGGAGCGGGGTCATTCTACCATGGTCCTTGTTACTGGACTGTCCAAAAGCCTGTCTGTTTCCCGTGTCCCGTTTTCATAGTACGTTGCAGAAACACCATCTTCGAGTGTTATTGCCATGCTAAGGAACTAAGGCAGGGAAGAAAGAAGCCGATCGGTCCCACAGGAGCCTGTGGCCAAGCTGAGAAACAGGAGCTCTACTTAAAATCTCTTATAGCCTGACCACTTTTCTTCCACAGGGCTAAATAATGTCACGTTCAAAGTCTAAGTCAGCCCGTTTTATTGCTCATTACAACTACGGAGGCTTATTTAAAAAACGTAATTCAAAGGCAGAATCATAACTTTGTTTTCATAGCTTCAGTTGATCTTTTTTCCTGGTCAAAATAAATATTAGCTCTGCCAGGTAACACTGACTGTACTTTTATCTAGAAAAATATTAAAACTGGACTTAAAGTGGAGCGATGCCGTTGTGCGTGTGAGCGCACGTGCTGTATGGGCACATACGTTAGTACAGGCGTACGTGTACCTAAACAGTGTTGTGGGGAATTGCACGCCGTAGTTAGAGAAACTGAAGGATGTTCCTGTGTGTGGCACGGTAGACAATGATTCATTTCTCCGGGGAACAGAATGACGGAAAAAGAGGAAAACAATTACAATAAAAGAGCAAAGCAAGGCCTGAGGTGCTAATAAACTGTAGCCTTTCTGAAACGTGGAGCAGATTTAGTAAGCAACACGCAAAAGAGTGCCTGTGTCACCAAAGCGTGCCAGGCACATCAGCATGGGGAGCCATTTGAATACGTTTCAAGACGGACTGTTGAGGAAAAAATCCAATGAACAGCAACCCAAATGAAAACCAACGGTAGGATGTGTCCTTTAAATGACTCATCCAGCCTCAGCTGATGCTGAAGTACAGTATGTGCAGAGCCGGTGGACTTGCGCGGAGAGGCATATTTTCCTAAAGCACTTTCTTTTCCTAGCCATCGCCTGAAAGCTGCAGTCAGTGCTTGGAACATCTGTGTTTATTTTGCATGACAAACTTGTTCCTCGGCTTTGACAAAACGCGTGCTGATCTGGGACTTGGGGTTTGCAGTTCTTCCGTAGGGTTGTGCTGAAGCACATGCGGCTGGCCATTGCACTGGTATATAATACATATTACATGATTGCATTCATATTTAATGACAAGTGTGCTATATTTTTAATCTTTATAGCTTTAATGTGTGCAAGTGGTTTTAATAATTGGTGCTGCAGGATGGTTACTTCCCAGAATTACCCTGCAAAATTGCTGTGTTTTCAGCCTTCAGTTGTGCAGGTTGTAAATTATAAAACTTGGGTACTAATAAACTTGGCACCCGCTCCTTGCTCTGTGGAGATGCCAACCGGTAACAATAGTAAAAAGATCCATGCTGGCAAAAATTCCTTCCTGAAGCTTTCATCATCTTGTCTGCACAGCCTGCGTGAGAGAGCGAGACCAGGGGAGTGCAGCAGCCGGCCCTGGTGGAGGCTGGCGGGAGGCACGGTGCTGCTGCCCCGGCCCTGCGAGAACGGGTGGGATGCTAACCATCTCCTGCGTACGGGGTGGGCTCTGCCTCGTGGTTGTGCCCCCCTAGCCATTTTATACCCCCGGCGTGTGCTTCGTCTGCCTGATTATGAGGAGGAAAATAATTCTGAAAAGAAGCAGGGATGGTTGTAAGGAGCAGAGGGGTTTGGGGGCTCCTTGGACCCCTGAACTCCTCCAGGACATTCCTCTATCTCCTTCCCATGAGAAACATGGACTCTTCTGCTGGAATAGCGAGAAACAAGGCTGGTGTTATCCAGATGCCTCTGTTGGTACCTTGAGACTGCATATCTGTGGTTTTGGCCTCTAAATCCGTTCTGGAAAGGGCCGCTCAAGTTGGCTGGTGCTGAGGTCGCAGCCTCGGCGTTCCGTTTGGAGCCTGTGCTCTCCAAATGTAGATCTGGAAACGTGCGTGTCTCATCCACTGGCTGACTTCTGAGGTCTGGGCTTGGGATACTGCTGACAGAGCAGAAGACAAGTATTTTAAGCAATTGTGGGTTAAACAGCACTTTTTTTTTTTTTTTTTTTAAATGAAAGGAAACAACTCAAAACTAGGTGAAGGTGTTCTGAAGGCTTTCTGTTTGGGCTAGTTTTGTCTTGTTTGGCGTTTCCTAATTTTTCTGTTTCTGGGCACGTCCCCAGCAGGAGAATGGCCATTCACTTTGCCCCATCTCCCTCCACGTGCGTTCAGTTGGTGACGGTGGTGTGCCTCCCTTGCCACACTGCAGTCGCTCCTCCGTTGCCACTCCAGATAGCTGCAAGCCTGTGCGGTGGGTCAGCCTCTTCCAGGGCAGCTTTCTTAGAATCACAGAATCCCAGGTTGGAAGGGACCTCAAGGATCAGCTGGTCCAACCTTTCTTGGCAAAAGCACCCTGTCCAGCCGAATCTTAAAAGTGTCTAATGCTGGGGAATCCACCACATACCTGGGGGGGTTATTCCAGTGACTGGTTGTTCCCATTGTAACAAATTCTCTTCTGTCCGATCACATGTACCCATCACCCTTTGTCTTGTCCATGTGACTCCTTGTAAAAAGGGAGTCTCTGTCTTCTTTTTAGCCACCCTTTAAATGCTGGAACGTGATGATAAGGTCTCCCCCGAGCCTTCTCTTCTCAAGGCTGAACAAACCCCGTTCTCTCAGCCTTTCCTCACATGGCAGGCTTCCCCGTCCTGTGATCATCTTGGTGGCCCTCCTCTGGACTCTCTCCAGCCTGGCCACATCTTTTTTTGTGTAGCAGGGACCAAAAGTGAACGCAGTGTTCTAGGTGTGGCCTGACCATCGCCGAGTAGAGCGGGATAACGATGGCTTTCTCTCTGCTGGTGGTGCCCTTGGGGATGCAGCCCAGCACCTGGTTGGCTTTCTTTGCTGCTGCAGCACACTGCTCACTCCTGTTGAGCTTGTGTCTTACGTATCACTTGTGAAGACCTCTGGATAAAGACAGAGTGTGAGTTTCAGTCATTGTCCTGGTTATTTTGGATGGTTTTAAGTGACAACAGTAGTCAAGAGTGACCTAAAAAACAAGCACGCCCATAAAAATTGAGTCTTTTTGGACTATGGTTTCTATGCTACACAATAAATGTGCTTTTAGCTCTTTGTCATCAAACAATGGATTCAAAGTCAGGAAATAAAAAAAAAATAATAAAATAAAAAAAAACCAAACAAAACAAAGTGACAGCTACTCAGTTTAATGAGGAAAGCTTAAAGGTTAACTAAAACAGCCGTTTTGCTAGCTGGAGGACGCGGTGCCTGTAACACATCTGCAGCAACGTGGGAATCGGTTTCTGCCGTGAAGAGCATGTATGGAGGTTTGGTGTCTGCAGGCAAGGCCATGGAAATGCTTGCTGGGTTTCACATACAGCTGGGTTACGAAGGTTACTGACTGCTTGAAGGGTCGGGCTTTGTTAAAATGTGTAATAAACTGAGAGAATACACCATCAGTATTAAAGTTTGCCTGCGAGCATTAAGACTTGCCCTTCTGAGACTCCATAGCTTCCTCTGCTGTAAGTGGGGTGATCTGCAGGGAGAGAAACAGGCTGGCGCTTTAGAAGTATGTGGCCTAGGTAATTAAATTGGGAAGATTTGGATAGCCTTCCTAAAAACCTTTTGTGATAGGGAATAGTTCTGTATTTGATTAGTTAAAAAGGATGAAATAAAATAACTGCACTGGTGTGCACATTAAGGGTCATGTATTGGGGTGGTGGTGGGTGTCTCAAGTGCTGAAAATAAGCCCAATGGCCGCAGTATTCCACAGTATTCCTGTCCTTGGAAAGCCCGTTCTGTCGCTGGAGCCCCAGAGGTGTTTGCAGCAGGGCAGGACGCAGGGCAGCCGGCGTCCACGGGGATCCCTCCCTCCTGCCCCGCTGCCTTCGGGTGTAATCCGGAGCCCAACTCCAACCCCTGTGCACCCTGTTGCACCCGTTGTCCTTCAGGGGTGCCTCAGGGGGCATGGCTGGGTCTCGGACCTCTGTGGGTTCCAGTTCGGGTACCAAATCCCCGGGCAGCAGCTCGAGCCCGTGGCTGTGCTGTCTCAAAGGCCGTGTCCTTGGCGAGTTTCCGTGCAGATGTGTGGTGTTGGTACACAAAGCCCTTGTGCATGGCAAGTCCTCAGCATCCAGAGGGAGACTTTAAGGACAAGAAACAGACTGTGGCTGTCCCTGGAGACAGGAGCAGTAAAACGGCCTAAGGTAGCAGTAGCTCCTTTGATGGTGCATTTTGCCTTCAGCCTCCAGCTGCCGCGACGTTCCGCTGCCTCTCAGACTCTGTTTACCCTTGGGCAATGTTTAGCTGCCGTGGTCCTTTGAGCCCAGTCCATATATGTAAAATATGCTGTTCAGCGCACCTACAGGAGCGTGCTGAGTACCTGATCATCAGCTTTGAGTCTTGAGTTTTGGTGTCAAGGGCAAGGCAGCATTTCCACCAGTCGTACAGGTGCAGACTGCAGCACTGAGCGGGAGTCCTCGGGTGGGGACATGCTGAGATGACTTCTCCTGCCACAGACGTTTTCTTGGCAAAATGCCCCCGCCCGGGGGACCATGTCCCAAATGCTCTCGCATGGCCATCTCTGAAGGCTTTGTCAGTGGGGTGCTCAGGTTGGAGGTCACACCTGAGCAGAAGCGCTCCAGGAGGAGGCGTAGGTTGTTCCACCGCCCCATCTGCAGGCATCTCCGTGCCTCTGCTCCGCAGAGAGCCCGAGGGAACCCAGAGAGCGGCAGCAGAGGAGAGTGAGGTACTTGCTTGGTGCCATCTCAGAATCGCATGAATCGAATGGCAGGAGAGCAAGTACGTGTTCTGCCAGTTTTCAAGATCTGATTTGGCTTTGTTGTGGAAGGAAAGTGAAACCGCTCCCACTTGGTTTTCTGCAACTGGTGCCTGATTTCGTCCTTTCTTTTGAAAGGATGTTTTCAGATCCAGAGGCTGAGGTTTGCAGTTTAGCACTCTCTTTCCCTGTCTTCTCCACGTGCCTGCCTCTGCTTAGAGATGGTTAGGAAAGAGCGGACTTCAAAAGCAATCCCGACAAAATCCTCCTTTGTCAGGAAGATCCCACAAACACTTCATTAAAATTGGATTTCTTATAACCAACGTTATACCAACCAACTTGTTCAGAACAACAACACAAAACCCCCCTTGAATTAGGAGAACTAAGTTTCTTTTTCATGTTGTTTTGACCTGGGATGAAACTTTGTGTCACTGTCAGTGATGTTTTTCAGGCTCCTATTCAAACAACTGGGTATTAATAACTGTAGCAAGAGCTACAGAGACAATTCATAACAAATAAATTACATGGTGGTTTAAACTTTTTTCCTTCACCCAGAAATACTGAAGACAGATGAGGTTCTTAACGAAAATATGTATCTCTAACTCCCCAAGTAATACTTGATGCCAGTTATTTTCAGTCATATTAATTCTCACGAGCTTTTACATGCCAACATTTGCTTTTCATCTCTTGCTACTTGTGTGGTGGTTGTCTACCTAAATGCCCGTGCTACTATGGCTGTTTGCTGACTCGACAAACGTAAGGTTTAGCAACAAGAAAAATGTCTTGTGTTTGAAGTAAATCCTGGCATCGGAAGGAGGAGAGAAAGCGCTGTAAGGAGAAAGCCGCGATGGTGCCTGCAACCTCTCACTTACCCCAGGCAACACTATTTCAACTAGCTGCGGGTGTCCCAGCTTTAGCAGGACCTGGGTTCCTCCTGAGGGAAAGAGGAAGAAATAACAACGAATTTTCTCTTATAAAGTCTCTTAATTTTTAATTGCTATCAAGTAAGTGGTTCTCCAGGTGGCTGTGTACAAAGGGTACCTGTCCACTTGCTTTCTCTGTTAAGCCCCGTTATGGGTGCAAGTACAATAAAGCTTTCGGGGAATCTTTATTATTTGACCAGGTGCTTCAGCAAATGTTTAACTTGGGTATCAGTGGGGCTTGGGCATATGTTGAAGTGTTTTGTAGAATGTGAATGTTAATTAATTGCTTGACAGCCCGGCATGGGTCATAACATGTCCTGTTATTTATCAGTTGTATTAGCACAGTGCCTGGAGGCCCGCTGAGAGCAGGCACTCTGCAAATACACGGCGGTGGGCGGGCTCGCCTTTCGAGGGCTTCCGCTCTGCGAAGACGCGGCTTAAGGGATGGAGAGGTGGTGGCAAAAGGTGGGACGCTACTGGAATTGTGAAAAGAGAGTGTTTATGCTGCCTGCAATGGCTCCAAATTTATTATTCTAATTAGTACCAAAGGTTAAAGTACTATTTCTCATAGGTTGGCAAATTTCTGATCATTAAATGCTTGAGCGTTTTACTGTGGCTTGGTTCAACTCCGCACGCTTATTTTGCAGGGCCGTGACGGTGCCTCGTGGACCAGCTGTCTCCTTGGCGTTGGAAGCTGCAGTACAGCTGTATCTCCCGTGACCCAGTGCAGCCGTGGAACGACACCCAGGTGTACGGTCGGCAGGCGAAATGGAAGATGAAGACTGTAAGGTAAGAGAGACTCAAATCTTACTTACCAGGGAACTTGGTATCAGGTGAAAAGGTAATTATTAAAAAACACGTTAACTCTGAATAAAGTACTGCAAACAGATGGAAATACGGTGATTACAAAAGGTATTCTGTGAAATCCACGTTTTTCAATGGCCGGAACATGCACGCGATTATGTTTTGAGCAGCATTCGACTAAGGAAATTAAGGTAAGAGAGAGGGATGTTTAAATAAATAAAGCCGCTTTTTTTTCTGCTCCACCATGTGCTTTTGATGTTGTTTCCTTTTGTATACTCTAATTTTCATTTTACTTTGTGCCTATTGCCAATTATGCAGAGCACTAATTAAATGTGAATACTTGTCCTAATAAGTATAATTTTTGAATGAAGGTGTCCAATTTGTTTTCAGTTAACGTATTTGTGGGCAAAAGGCTTCATTCAGATGCGTGGTCAAGACCACATAACTTCGTAAAGGCCTTAGCAGTGTTTAATCAGCACGCTTTCTCTGGAAGGCTTTCCCAGGGTGCTCGGATGAGTAGGGTGTGCCGGTGCTAATGCAGTGCTCGGAGCCCCGCTGTGCCGCACACTGCGCTCAGGCTGAGCACTGCTTACCTGGAACGCTTCCAGGGAGTTTTCCCCACTAATTAGTCATCCTATCTGCAACAAATACGATTATATAAGAAATTTAAAACCCTAATGGTGTTGTGCTTGAGGAGAGCGAGCGGGTTCAATAGTCCTCGCTTCCAGTGTTCACGTGTTCACTTCACAATCTGTTCCATGTTTGCAAAATAAGTGTAGTAATCCTGATCGAGAGCCCCGCCGCTGCGCTTTGCCTCGCTCCCCTGAGACGAGTTGCAATACCCGTTTTAACCGGGACAAAGTGCTGCTGGAGCTGGGAGTATCTGCTTTTGCGTTCCTGTCGCTGCTGAACCTTGGAGAGGAACTGGTGGTGGGCATGCTCGTATGTATGGGGAGAGGGGGACGAGAGAGAGGGGGGACTGCAGGGAAGCATGTCAGGAACCAGCAGAAGCACAGGGCCTGGTGGCTTTTCAGGGGGACCAGGGAGGCATCAAGCCCTGCAGCTCCTGACTTCTTCCCTTTCGACAAGGCTACCCTCTCCTGTGAGGAACACAGCATCCTTGTGGTACAGGAGAAAGTTTGAGCTCACACCCTGATCCACCGTTAGAATTTCTGAAAACTTAGTGTGGGTACGGTGTCTAGAGAAAGGAATCTTTTGAAATGTTTCTTCGGAAAGACCTGTTGCTGTTACAGAGGCGCGAATTCTTAAATGGTCCCCTGAGCCACAGAGGCTAATCGTACAGATAAGGACTTCAACTACACTCAACGCTGGGCAAAGGGCTGGTGTAGGGCAGATGTCCCGCCTGACAACAGGCGCTTACAAAGCATCAATAAGAAACCAGGGCTACAAGCACCCAAGCAACAGCAACGCTTGTTACTGAGATTTGGGAGTTGTGCTGTGCAGGGCACAGGACAGTCCCTGCTGTTGGCAGGGCAGCCTGTCCCCTGGGCACGCCGGCCAGGCTGCGCAGCCAGCAGCCATGCTCGACAGGAGATGCAGCCTGTCTGCATGCCACTGTGTCTCCGTTCTCTGGAGGAAAAGCGGGACGGATGCTGCAGGCGAGATAGGCTCCACGTGAGCCTGGTTCTGGGGCACAGCTGCTCCCCCTCTGCCAAGGAGGCAGGAGCCATGCCTATAGGCGGGATTGTCTCCACTGGAGAAGCTACCTAGCAGGTGAGAGCCACGAGGTGCAGGTTTTGTGCAGTGCAACGGAGATGCTGCCCCTCTCGGAGAGCCCGGGAAGGTGTCGACCCTCCACCTCTGGCTGCCTTGCTGGGAGCTCTGGGAGCAGCTCCGGGTGTCGGTGCACGGGCAGGGCGCTGCTGCTGCTGCTGGGAGCAGCGAGGCCGGAGCTGGGGACGGAGAAGAGCAGAGTCTTGGGGAAAGCATAGCTTGTGGCACGCTGGTCTTGACAGCAAGCCTGGTTTGAAACAGTTGAGCAAGAAACAGGAAGTCGGGCAATGAAAAGGGATTCGGCTGGCCTCCCCGGAGCTGCGAGGGGTCTGGGCTGGGGGGCACCCCCAGGAGGTGGGCTGGTGGGACACGGGCTGGGTTTAGAGCACTTTGGTAAACTGATCTCTTAATACAAAAACTGCAAGGGGGGCAAAGGTATGGAGTCCTTCCATGTTTTTAGCCTGGTATGTGCTACATAAAAAAAAAAGCCCAGGTACTGTTTCTCATTTTCTCTTTACAAAAGCATGAAGCATAATTATAAAGGTGTAATTGTATGAGGTGCCAGTCCCTCATAAAGGGGGGTTGTATCCGCTCACCACCAAAATCAGGTGCAAGGTGAATCTCATATGAAATATTGGGACACCACAAAACATCGTCCTTAGAAAGAAGGTTTCTCCTCTGATAGAATGGAAATTAGTTAGTAGTTTCCAGTGAGCAAAAAAGTCATAAAGCATTATTTTAGCAGGAAGGAAGCCACTAGCGATGCCACCACCTCTTTGACAGCTCTTTTTCTAATCACTGTTGCTTTATCAAGAAATGTAAAGTTGTATTTTTTTTATTGATATTTAAGAATAAATTCTTACAACATCATATCTATAAAAGGTTCATCACAGACCAAATACCACTCTAACCTCTTAAGCTTCTACAGTAAAAACTGTCGTCTTTATTTATCTAAGTTTGGGAAAGATACAAATGTAATCATAACCCCCGAGGCAAAATTTTTATGGCGGTTTTCAGAACTCCTCTCTATAAAAACTACTCAAACCTACAAACATAAAAGCTTCCAATAAAATTTGCTTTAGATCCTAGTCATAAAACATGCATTTCTTTCCCTGGTCCTGGAGCTACAGGTGTCCAATTGCCGGAGCTGTTTGCCGCAAGCCTGGGTCGGCAGCGTCGGCTTCCTTCATCAGCCGGCGGCTCGTGGCCGGGACAGGCTGCGATGGGCTTTCTCCCTCCTCAGCGAACCCTGGCTGTCAGCACCCAACCTGCAGCAGGGCGGCTTGACCTGCCAAAGAGAGGGTGGTGGAAGGAGAAACTGTGGTGCCCTCAATTAGGGAGTTAGCCTTTTCAGGCGCGGGGGAGTGGAGGGTCCCAGGGGCGCTGACAGCCGCCCTTGCCTGGGGGGGCAGGACTGGGCTTTTACTGTCGTACGGAGCAGGAGCGCTCTTGAACCTGATGCCTGTATATTAGGATGCTGGTCGTCCCGGTGTTGGTGTACAGGGTGCTTTTCGTAATTTTTTCTCTTGCTTCAAGTCTTTTCTTTAGCAAGGGGGAGATAAGCATTTTGGGAGGGATGTGATATTTCTTTCTTTGCTCTTTGGGGAAACTGGCAATATCAGGACGCTGCTTACTTCCACAAATATATTTAGCCTGTGCTTTAAATCAGATGTCCTGGGCTCCGTGTGTTTGCTAGCATCAGGTCTGTGAGTAGGTAGATACTGCACCCCAGAGCTTTACATTACCTCATGTGAACACACTTCACAGACGCTTCGGCAGCGTAGCGATGACTTGCCCCGTGCGGCTGTTAGCGAGTGCACAGGACGCTCGGTTAAACCGTGACTGGGGACATTGTCTGCCTTTCCTCAAAGTTTTACCCTACCTTTCTGACTAACCCAACATCTTTGGTCTGATATTGAAGAAATCTTTGCATATGAAAAGAATTGTGCTATCAAAATAGTTTCTGGGTGAAGTAGAATGTTCTAGACATGCAGTAATCTAGAACATGCGATTCTTCTCCCTGCTTGCTTTGTTCTTTAAAACATCGGTGATTTGCACTCACTTGGAAGATTGGTGGCACTTGCAGTTTCACTTTGCTGAAATGCCAATGCATGCATCAGATGTTACTTTAATTAAAGGCTCCTTGCTATATAAGCTTCTTAGGTGCATGTTAGGTGTTAGCAGCAGGTAGCAAATTCTTTATTTATGGTTCAGTTGAGAAAATAAAAATATCCACGCATGTGGTGAAGGTGTGCTGGGTTGGAGGGAGGCAGGCTGGCTGTGTTCTTGAAATGAAGTGCAGGAATAAATCTCTGCAGATTTGGGCTTTAGTGGATTCCTGGCAACTAAAGGCTCGCGCTTTATCAGCCTAGATTAATTTGCTTTTACCATCCAGGATGGATTTAACCCTGATAACTCACTCCGGATGGTATCTGATGAAAGACCTGAGCCTTTTCTTTCTGACTGCAATTAGAAGAAAAGTGTACATAGGAACAAAGCCTGCTGCTCGTAAAAATGAAAGCAGAGGCGATTCACAGATTATGTGTTTTGTGAAATAAAAGAAAATCACAGGCTTCTTCCTTTGAGGCACGCACCTCAAAGCGTTCCTGAAAGTTCATTGTAAGTACGAACAACTTAGTTTAAAACTGTGCTTTTACAGAAGTATTTCTTCTAACACAACATAACTAGGATGTTGTTTCCTAAAGCCGATTCCTCCGGTGGCTGCAGGAGGCTGGAAGTCACCCACAATGCCTTCGGCTGGTGGCCCGTGTCTCGCTTCCCCAGGACTTCACCTCGCTTCTCGTTCTCAAGCCCCTGCTGTGCTCCGGCTGTGCGGAGCTGTGAGAAATCAAGCACTTGATGCTGTCAGCTAATGGTCTTTGTGAAGATGGTGGAGGAAGGCTGGTGTTACCGGGTCTGCTCAGCGGGGGAGTCCGCAGCCCGTGTCTGTTGAAAAGCTTCCCGGTGCACAGGTGCTTCCTGAGGGCCTTTTCCTCTTAATGTGCCCTTCCGCTGAAAGACAGGAACAGGAGCCGAGCAGCGTGCCGGTGGGTCTGTCCTGGGCAAGGGCAAGTGGGGAAACTGAGTAGACTAGTAAGTTGCAAAATACATGTATAATAAAAGATGTGATTTGTGATAGGTTTTTTCTGTTTATCTTAAAATAGACTTCAATTACAATTCTGCCTTCCCATTTGTGTCTTAGGTAAGAAATTGGCTCTCAGTATTAACAAGCCAGCTGTTAGTACTTCTTTAATATTTCCCTGTTTTCTGCTCTGTTAGAGAGGGCTGTGTACTTTGTATCTGCTAGGTTTGTTAATTATTCGATAACTCTGCTGTATGGGTATTGTCTAACAAGGGAACCTTTCCCAAGTGCTCATCATTAGTGATCATTTATTTGTAGGGCTGCTGTGTCTCTCCCGTGTCCCAGTTGAAAAGCTGTATTTGAGAGCAAACCTTGGGCGTGTTTGTGAAAAGCGTTCAGTGAAACCGGTTTCTCCAAAAATGTTTAAAGGAGTGAGGTGCCCAAATGCCACGGAAAGAAGGTCGCTGTTGAGATGGCCTGATGTGTTGCTCCTCTTGGGGGCCGCGCTGGTGCGGTTATGAAACTGGAAATGTCAGAAAGACATTGTTGGAATGGTTGCGCAGTCAGTCAGGTCCCTGATTTCGAGAGGATGCTTTTTCTTGGCTAGAAGGCTGACAAAACAATAACTTCCCTGGCTACCCAGGCAAAACTGTATGCCAGCCAGCAGATCTCTCTGGCCTTCCTTCTTCCTGACAGCACTGAGGGAGCCTGAAGTACCGGAGTATCCCCAGAGTCCTAAATGGCCTTCAACAGACACGTCCTAATGAAGCCAAGTTAAAAATCTGTAATAAATTAATGAGAATGTTCCTTTTAGTGGCAATCATCCATACACTCCCTCTTATGGCACCTTTTAATTATTGTTACTAATGATAGAGTTTTTGGGTCGCTGCTTTCAGAAAGAAGCAAATCAGAAAACTATTTTCTTCTAGAAACAAGCATTCTTCAGCTTCTGCGGTACACAGGCTCTAAAGGTGATGTGAAAGATAAAACTGGTGAGCTTGGCAGGTGTAGTCTGGGGAATGTGGTGCTGCTGTTGACTTGCTGTATTTTGTCGATAAGTGAAGCAGTTCGTTCTCTGTGCCTTTGTATCCATTACCTTTCACCAGCTCTAAATGCACTTCATTTTCTTTCGGTTTTGGCACAGGATCAGAGGGTGGCTCTCAGCCTCTGATCTAAATAAAATAATAATGATTTTAGGCGGTGCTGTTTGCATTATTCATTGCTCTTGGCAAAACAAATGTTGATCTTATAACATGGCTATTAATATTTTGATGGAGTAATGAAGCCACCTGGATTTAGAGCAGAGACAGGCTTCTCGGTAAGGTGATCTGTTAGCTCACAAAGCCATGTGTGGAAAACCCAGCAATGGCAAGCAAATTTACCACAGCGTCCCCGCGCTCGAAGGGGGAGGTGTGACATGGTTGTTACCATCCTCTGCTTTCTCCTCAGCTGCTTCTCGCAACAGAGAGCTGCGAATTCTCAACTGTAGGTG
Organism: Burhinus bistriatus; assembly: GCA_013397275.1. NCBI lineage: Eukaryota > Metazoa > Chordata > Aves > Charadriiformes > Burhinidae > Burhinus > Burhinus bistriatus. The sequence goes on along the minus strand of VYXH01009942.1, from coordinate 189,534 downwards.
CCCCTTTGCAGAAACAGGGCTTAATTGTTTTGGTCTTCTCTTGTGAGAATAAGCATCTTTCTAGCAGAGTGTGAGGTAGGTAACTGCCTTAAGCATTAATCCTCGCAAGACTGGGAAAAGGAAGGAAGAAGCTTTTCACAGTCTCTTCTGTACTCGTACTGAGTGGCGGTTTCCACATGGGACTTTTCTCAAGCTATTGATTGCCCCAACTATCCGTGTCTCGGGCTTACGTGGGGCTGTCAGGCGCCTATTGTCAAGGCTTGACAGCATCATCAATATTAGTATTAGAGCTACTTTTCCAGCTTACGAGGACAGGACATGTGTGATGGATACGGAGGCATGTGAAAAATTGTGCAAGGTCGCTGCAATTTTTTTTCTAGGCTTTCACAAAAGCCCTGTTTGCTTCCCTGTCTCCTCAACACGGAGAAATGAATTCATCAGTGCTGCTGCTAAGTCAGTTGGCTGGGTGAGTAAGCAACACCCCACGCTGGCTCTGCCTGCCTGACAGATCCGTCTCGGTCCAAGCGGCGCTTTCATGCGGCACTTCCACGGGCTCTGAGGCTGCTGCTTGGGCTTTTGCCCTCTGGAGACAACCTCGTGTCCCGCCATGGACCCACAGGTCCGTGGCACAGACTAGTCAGGCCTGGAGAGAGAAAGGAAGGGAGAAGCGTACTGGTAAGCCTGTGTGTGTGAGGGAGCTGGCTCCATGGACTGACGTGCTTAGAGCTGCAAGACCTCAACTGCAGGTTTGCAGTGGTTGGTGCCCTCTCAAGACAGAGGTGCAGATGCCCTGTTTAAAGGCACATCTGTGTGGACAGACGCAAAGCGTTCACGTGTTCTTTGAAGCGGAATAGTATGACAAATTGTAGCGTGCAAACACACAGGGTACTGCAAAAATGGGATTGTGTTTTGACTGTTCTCCGATTTCCAGTTTCATTTTCCTTTCCTACTACTACTGGCTGTGGAAGCAGAAAATGGTTCTTCCCCCAGATGTCTCCAGATCGGTACCTGGAATGCACTTGCTGCTGGATGAGCTGATGCAGCCCATACAGATATTCATAGCACCCTAAAAGCTGTGCTAGAGCCTGAGAAAATCGGTTGTATCGCGGGAGCGGTGCCGGTCTGGGCGCTGGGGGCTGCAGACAGTCCAGCCCCGCGAGCAGCGGCGCAGGGCTGTGCTGCGGCAGGAGCGGGGTTAGCAACCATATTGCGATTCCCGGAGTCTCTGTGGCTTCCTCATTGCTCCAGCAGGGAAATAATCTGCACCAGACTTGTTTTCTGGCACCGGCTGCCTTCCCGCTGTGCCAGCTCCAATGTGTAGGCTGGCACATTGCAGAAGTGGGGGGGAAAGAGTGGAAACAGTCCCGGCTCCCTCGCCTCCCGTTTGGACCTGCCGTCCCCTGGCCGTCCCTGGCTCCAGGGGAACCTTTCCTTGTGGTGAGGCAAACCCACCGTTGGCATCGCTGGGCAGCACGAGCCTCCAAGGGAGGGTGCGGACCCCTGTCCCCTCCTTGCCCCAGGGAAGCGGTGGGGCTCTGGAGCGGGCAGCACTTTGGACAGGAGCGCAGCACGCTTTGAATTTGGGGCAGCTGTGCTGCCATCTTTTCCCCCACTCCAGTTTGCTACGCCAGGTACCACAGACACTGCGTGGAGGGAGTGCCCTGATGCTGTGCAACTCAGGGAGTTTGTGAACTGCAGCTTGTAACGTTTAGAAAATAAGTTCACAGCTGCCTTCCCAAACCTGGAGAGATGGTACAGGCCCAAGACCCATAGTGGAGCCTCCCACCTCTCCCCCAGTACAGGCACTGGCTCTGTCTGCTCGTTACGCCTGGCGTGAACCGTCCTCCCCATGCACGGAGCATCTCGGTTATTACTGCAAATAAAGCGTGTGGAATAAATGAGTGGTGGCTGAGCTTGGAAAAAATACCCACCCCAAAAAGCAGCTTGTTATCTCTCTCTTCTGCTTTCCCCTTTGCCTTTACTTTATTATTTACTTATTCATGGAGTCAGTGCCTCAACAAAACATCGAGCACAAGAGACATCTCCTTTTCCTTTTCAGTTACTCTGTTTCCCCATAATCTTCTCTTACTGAGGTCGCTTATTGATACAGAATCCGCCATCCCCAGGTTTAAAGGCAAAATATTTCCATTCTGCCAAAAGCAGTTCATACTAGAATCCCGAAGTCACTTCCACTGAACTATTCCTGAAATTCCACCCCAAAAGCAGCTCCATTTGGGAAGAGCCAGTTTCTATGTAGGTTAGATTTCAGCTGCTTTCTTCACAAGCCTGGGTATCCGTACAGTGAGTGGAGATGTAGCAGAAATGTATGTAAATGCCAGAGCGAGCGCTGCCATGTTAAGCCTTGGAACTTGACATGTAAGTGAATTTCTGCGTTCATTTTGCTTTAAAATAAAGGTTGGCTTCATGCTGTTCCATATGTGAAACAAGAATTTGCCTTGAGCTGCTTTTTTAGTAGCTCTTTAAAATGAAAATTCTTGCAGAGGCGAAGCTGGAAGGCAAGATCTGCCTGTAGTAATGAGGCTGCTGTACGTGTCCTGTAGCAGGACATTCAGCTTGTTGAAAATGACCTTTTTCAAAATGTTTTCATCAGGTTTTTTTATGCTCCTATTCTTTCAAAATATGCTTCAATTCACACGTGGCACAGGATAGTCGATAGCTGACAGGGCGGCATTAGCATGTGCAGTCCCCGCCGGGGTTAATGTCACATTGCCACCACCAGAACTGAGCTATCTGCCCACAGGAGAGATGGTAGGATTGCGCGTTATCTTCCTTATTAACAATGGGACCTTCTACCTGGAGATTAAAGAACAAAAGCCTGAGAAGACAGTTAATTATAGCTTAAGCTTCACAAGCAGAGTTAATGAATTTTAACGTGCCTCAATTAATAACTAATTGGGTTTTGTGCCTCAGCTGTGAATGGAAGTGTAGGGGTGTCCAGGAAAAAAAATGGGTCTAAAGATGAGTTATTTTAATTGAAATACAGTAGGGTCCTGCTACAGTGGACGTGGTACCCTAGTGTTATTTTACATTGGTTAATGCAAAGGGAAAATCGAATGGGAGGTTTTTTCCAAGAGGAAACCGATGGTAGCGTTACAGTACCAACAATACACGGCATTATTTTGTCACCTGTAGTGTATAGGTAGGAGAGTTCCCGATTCAGAGGGGTACGTAAGACTGTGACTTAGTTCTGGCCCGCAAGCAGCCGCCTTGCCGTGGGCCGCTCCTACGTTTGGCATCGTCCACGCACAACAGGGGTAAACTCATCGCAAAGCTGAGACCCGCGGCACTTGGACAAGCCGCGCTGGGGTGCCCGGGGTGTGCTGGTTCGGGGCTGACCCCCGGCTCACACCGGGATGCGAAGCCGCATCCGCACGCCTCTGGCAGAATCCCAGGGCGGGGACGGGACGGTGGCTGGTTTTGAGCTTTCTGGAGCCGACTCTGCGCTGAGGTCCAGCGAGTTCAAGCAGGTGCCAGGAAACCTTCTGATGAATCTGGCCCAATGGGAGTGTTACTTAAAAACTAATGGGAGGTGATGGCCCAGCAGTATGCTAAAGAATGTGTTAAAGCTTTAACTTTTCATTTAGGGTTTTTGACAAGACACTGCAGATTATAAATAATGGATGAATTCCCAAAGTATGTCTGCACTTCCTGGCTAACTTCCCACATGGGTGAACTGTGAGTTTTCTCCTTAATTATCTGTAGGAGAACCTCTGCATATTGCTCTTTAAGCATATAATTATCCTTGATCATTTGGGATGAATTATATGTCCTTACTACTGTATGGATTTGGTCCTAATGTAGGACATACAGTCAAGCAGATAAAAGAAGATGTGAAGGACATAGAACAGTGAAACGCAAGGAGGAGCCTCGGCTGCCTTTGTTTGAGGATGGGGGTTTGTTCGGAAGGATTTAAAAGCCACCGCGGTTTGGATTCTGCAAGCACTTAGTCATGTGAGCTGCTCCTGAGAAGGCCATTTTTTTGATGTGATTGAGCCCCAATTGTAGTATAGTTGCTTTTTAAAATCAAGTACAGGTAGGTCCAGTAGGGAGAGCCTCTGTCCCCTATGGTGTTGGGTGAGTAAGGAACATCTGTGGGGCTGGGCTTTATTCTCTGCAGTCTCCCGTACCTCTAAGCGCTTACCCTGGCAATGGCTGGGTAGTTTCTGCGGCTTCCCTTCCTTAGGTTTTCTTTGCAGAAAGCAGACGATCTGCTCCCACTCCTTTCCGTGCTAGCATTTCTCATCATGGGGACCACAAGCGATGGCTCTGAAAGGAGTTTGCGGTCAGGACAAGGGCAGTGCCTTGTGACACCTGGGCGATACGGTGCTGCTTGCGGTGTCCGGTCCCAGAGCGCTGTGCCCCCCCGGCTGCGTTCTGCTCTTCGACTGCATGGGTAGACGCTGGTGACGCACGTTGAGGAAAGGTTTGTGCAGGCTCTGCTGAAATCCACCCTGGACACATGCCTTAGTGATTTTACACATTTCATAGGAAACGCTGGACAGGAGGGGTACGTGAAGAATAAAAGTATGATGCGTAGAAATCAAGGGTCCGATTTGGTATCTTTTAATCATCCCCTTAATACAACAACCGGGTACTTCCGTAGCTTAGGAGAAGACCTTACTCCTACCCAAGCCCTGCTGTTGATTTGAGCAGGATGAAGCCCTGACAGTCAGCACTGGAGCTATATGACTGTCAGTTCAGCAATGGACTCGCAGCAAAGTATTCCGTCTCCGAGTTCCAGGTGTCAGAGAATTTAGGTAGAAAGAAATGACGCGTAGCATAAATTTTTTTATAGACTAGGATGGATTGTGCCTGGTAGTGCTATTGGTCTAATGACATACTTGATGTCTTTTTCTATTGAAAGAGGATTATTTTTAAGCCCACGGTTAAGGGAATGTCCAGTATTTTTCTATGATTAGCAAGTAATTCAGGCTCCAGTGAGATAAAAAAAAATACCAGAGGTAAAGATAGCAAAGGTTAAATTGTGTTTGTAGTAGTTAAAAAGAACGATAAATCCTAGAGAGTACAAAAATAGAGGAATACTCTGCATCTCAAACAGTAGAAAATTGTCGTCTTTTGAATTTGATGCTCTGAGTGTGAAGGAAGAAAAGAAAATATATATGCCATTTTCCCCCTTCAGTACCGTTTCTAAAGAATATTTATCAGCAACTTCAGTCACAAGGTAGGAGAACACACAGTAGCCAAAGTGCAGCTTTAGTTCGTTTTGTTTTAGTCTGTTTTTTGTTGTATTTGAACACCCTCAGACAGAACACGGCAGCAATAAGAAAAATAAAAGAAATCATTAATTTCTTAAATGCGGCATTGTCACGCACTGATCCTCCAACGACAACTATTTACGCAGGGCTTCTCATCATGCCCTTCACAACTGCCGTACAATAAATAATAAAAGATTAAAATCTTAAACCTGGAAAACTTAGGAAAAAAATATTAGAAAATTTTATTTCAGATTATAAAAATCCTTGAATGATTTACTTTAAGGGACAATTTCATTGCTGCCATGTGCGGGAACTAATGATCACACAGGGCTCCGGATTGGTGAGAAGGTTGCTTGGGAAACATAGTCATAGGTAGGTGATAAAGTCATCCTTTCTCCATCACTGCCTCACTGTCACCAGGATAGCTTTTACCATTTGTTACAAGAAAATGATAGTCCATGTACATATTTATATCTGGATGGCAATAACGTTGGCAATAACGTGCGCTGAGCGATCCATGTTGTTTTAAGGAGCCCAGCTCGCTTCCCGGTGCCAGTGACCCCCATCCTGCATGCGATGGGGTTTAAAATAGAGTTTCTAATGATGGAGACAGCTTCCCCGATCTTGACGTGTGCAGTGAAAAATGCTCTTTGTCATGAAGTGTGTTGCTTAAACTGGAAACAAGCAACAAGCATGCCTTGTCCCCTCTTGGGCGTTATACTAGCAATCCTCTTAATTTGGGATACAGGATCTTTAAGAGCTTTACGTTCCCCTCCAGAGAACAATGTGTCTCCTGCAGTTTCCGAGAGGAGGATTGCTGAAATATATGACTGGTTGGTTACTGCTGTCGTGTAAAAGTGTTTTTGCGATAGCCGTGGGGGAAAGGACGCTAGATTCAGGTCCGTTTCAGCCGAGAACCGCATTACAGTGAGAGTGGATTTGATTTTTTTTTTTTTTTCCTTAAAACCCTGTGAAATTAGCACATTTGTGTACAGCCTATTGTTAGGCAAAGCTGTCAAATGGAGTAGCAGTTGGAGATGCCAAAGCCAAGAAAAAATACAATTAAAAGTGAAAGACGCTGTACAGTACAGAAAGTAAATGCCTGTGCTTTTGGGTGATGAGGAAGGCGGTTGCCCTGTAGTTTTAATAAATTACATCTGTAATAGTTGGTTCCTGTTCTCAGCTACGTCTGCTCGCCAGTGCCTCGTGGTATGGTTAATACTGCTGAAGGGCAGTACGGGAGCCGTGCAGTACGTCCCTGTAACTCCCCTTCTCCTCTGGTTTACACTAACAGCTCATAGTAGCACGTTGCTTCTTTGGTTTCCATCGCTGCAGAGTTGCTCTTGGGGGCAGTAGCTTGGGGAAATTTTCTCCGTGCTTCCCAAACTTGTTCCTTGTCGACGCCTCACTGCTTTTATTCACTCTCCCAGATACCAATTCTTCTTTTTCTTTGGTCAAGATTCAACGTGTTCCATTTACCTGTCTTGATTTCAAGTATTCACCATCTTTTAGCCTGCATACTTCCATGACGCAAGTCTGTCTGTCTCTGACTGCATAGTGCGTTGTTACTTACTTTTTGAGGTTCTTACAGGCTGCGATTCTGCGTGTCTCCCTTCTTGCCCTTTCCTCTGGGTCTCTCTTAGGCAGTCAGGGCACTGCTGAAACCTTTCTGGTTCTTCACCGCTAGCTTCTGTCCAGCCTGTAGGAAAGTCTATATCAAGTTTGAGTTGTTGCTCTTTGCAAGCTTTTTGGCTGGTAGCTCAACTTTGCACTTTTTCCTCTACCAAATACAAAGGAATTGCCTAGCAGTGAACGGAGGTTTCAGCTTCATGGGAAACCGCTGGCTTTCGTTCTGTGTTGAAATGATTGTGGATATGAAAAATCGAAGCCGTGCAGTCCTGTGGGCGCCAGATGTGCACAGTGGATGGTAGTGGCCCGACCCCAGCCGTTACTGGTCCTGTCCCCGAGCACTGGCCCGTGCTCGCGGGCGGGGAGGGAACCAGCCTGCGGGCTGGCTGTGCACCCCCTGGGCGCTTGTCCTTTCCCTGTCAGAGCGCGGGAAGGCGGTGTGAAAGGCAGCGGTGTTGGGTTCCACCTCTGTTCACTGAGGAACCCTGCGCCTGGTGTTTGTCAGACACAGGTAATGGTTTTGCCACCTTCGGAAAATACATGGAATAGCTTTCATGTGAGGTATGTCAAAAATACGAGGATGTACCTTACCGTTAGGGTAGAGCCAAATGCAATCCACGTGAAGCTGTATGTAGAGATAAAACCTTTTCTTATGTCAAACGAGGGGAGTGAAAAATGCCAAAGATAGAAACCTGTGAGCCTGTCAACAGCCACCGTACCCCAAAGCTTATGAGGTGGATGATATATAATTAATGGATGGATGTGTATTTCATCAGGACACAGGTGATGCTTATCTTTTGAACTCCACGTTAAAAAGTGGAATTACATGTAAATTTTTTTGTTTGTTTATATTTGTTTAGGAATTATAGATGACGTTCAAATGACTTCTCAGGCTACCAAAGCCTAAGTGTCTTGGAATAATATTTATAACTGAAAGCCTAGCTTGTTGATAATGTTTGTTTATATTCAGAGCTGTGCCGTTAAAGGAAAATAGCTAAAAGACTGTAAGCATCATCGCTTCTAAACTGGAAACGGCAATCTTTGGGGGCAGAAACGCTCAGCTACCTCTTATTATTAAAACATGGAGTTGCAGGAAAATACGGCTTTCAGTTAAGGTACTTGAGAGTTCTTTGGGGTTTGGGTGTTTGTTTTCTTTTTTACATCCAAAATTTGAAAAGTTGAAAAGAAGAAGAAAAACAAGTCTGTAACTGTGGCTAGCCTAATGTAATACTGCTGCTTCTGCGGTATCCAGGCACACCTTGCCGTGGTTCCCTTCCCACGGCACACAGACAAAGCAAAGACAGATTTTGCATAAGCTCAGCGTTGCCCAGCGAATGAGCGAAGAGGAGAGTGCTTAAGGAACCCCTCATTGTATGCTGTTAGCAAGTCTGAGTTGAAAAAAACAGTGTCAAATGTCTGAAAAAAGGTTATAAACTTGATGCTAGTTTAATAAGCAAGTTACCTCGTATAGAGTAAGCTGATACCAGACTGAATTCTTGGAAGAAAATGACGGTGGCTTGCAAGCTGTGGTGCAGTCCAGCTCTTTACCTTCCCCTTACCATCTGAAACGCATCCAGGATGGCGAGCAGTTTTGGCACCTACCTTTCTGTCTGCACAGAAGGGGCAGGGAGCGGTGCCTGCCAAGTCCGTGGACCTTCAGGAACTGACAGCCTGAACCCCACAGATCACCGGTCATGCGTGCGCGGCGCCTGGGCCGTCGTCTGCCTTCCTTCCAACTCCATCTCCCGCAGCCCAGGCGTCTTGGCTGGCTCAAACATCGTGCTGTCAGCATCTCCCGCTGTTTTGCACGGCTTCCTCCTTGAAGGGGACTTGCAGCCAAAGGAGAGCCGTCAATGTCACAGTCCCGATATATTTATCATTCAGGGGTGGTAACAGGACACTTGGTGATACAAGGGGACCAGTCTACTTCAGCGTGCTCTCCAGAAGTCATAAGGAGCAAGTATGAACGTAGTTGTCGTGGTGTCCTGACTCAGTCTCCTCAGCCCCAAAGCTGCAAGCATTTGTATTTGTTGGGGTGTGAAGTACCACGGGAAAAACCTGTGATTCCCTGCAGGACTCTGGCTTCTGCTCATCACACCTCAGACATGACCGATGGCGCTGTGAGGGGTGCTGGTGGTTCTGCGGATCCACTGGTGATGTGCACAGGCCAGCAGAGCTCAGCTGTCGCACGGAGCGAGCCAGATCACTGTGGTGGGGCTTAAATAACCCCGTCGCAGACACTGCTCTAGCCCGGTTGCTCATCACCTAATGAGCAGTCCTGATGAAGCCAGTTCCCCCTGCTTTCAGGGCAGGTTCAGCAAAGGCAGGTACCTAATTTTAAGCACATACTGATTTTGGGGATTAGGCACGAGGCTGAAGACATCGCAGAACAGCGATGGTCAGGCACGGCTACCTTCGGAAGTGTTCCTTCTCGTCTTGAAAAGATAAAGCTTATCCCTCTTGTTGAGAGCATCACACTGAATGGGGCAGGGCTGCTCAGCAAGAAAGCTCTCAGCCACTCTGATCTCTGCTGTAGGGGGATCGATTTAAACTCGGGTCTCAGTAGCTTCAAAGCACAGAGCACAATTTTTATTGTCCAGTTACTTCCTCTTTCGCATATTCCTTCATTCTCACGTTACCAGTAACTGCAAGTCGATGAGCATCACCCTTTATGGGCACGAAACCGGGTTTTGCAGGATGCTAAGTGCTGTCCTCTGGGAGCACGATAGAGAAGGGTTGAGCGTTGATTTACTGGCTGGAGGTTTTGGGGTGTTTTTTCATCTGGTTGTGTGTCTGTGACTCTTCCCGAACTCAAAGTAGAGAAGAATCGCATATTTAGGTAACGACATTTTCTTCCCCCACCTTGAACCTACCTTTTATGTGCTTTTACGCACATCTTGTAATATGTGTGAGCTTTGTTAGTAGCGTAGTGTAAAAGCAAGCTTGAAAATGCCGTGTTCCACTTCAGTGTCCCGTTAACAGTGAGAAATAGAATCTCTGCAGCAGCTTATCTTAGTGAATCTTCCAAGAGAATAAAAGAGGAGCTTTCCTCGCCCGTTCCCCGATGGCTGTCTCCCGTGCTGCAGAGCTTTGTGGAGCGTTTCCACTCGTGTCTCTGAGGGGGAGAGTGTCGCTGTTAAACGATTGCAGAGCAACTAGTGTGTGCAGCTGAGTTGCCTGGTCAATAATAGAACAGAGAGAAATGTAACGGTGAGACAGCTTATTATAAAAACATAGCTAAAGCTGCAGTGTGAAACTGGAAACCAGTTTGGGTTGATAAAAGGAACTCTGGTGGGGGGGGTAGGCCCTTGTCTTGCAGGTACCTGCTTCGAGCATCACGCAGCCTCGTGGAGTTCTGTTTTCCAGACAGTCGCCTGCGCTGAGGAGTCCTTTGACTGGATGTTGTACAGGTGACCGCTTTCCCCACCTCTTTTGTTTCCATTAACTTCACGTTGCTGCGCTACTGCTTGCTTCGCTTCATCCGCGCGCAGGCCTCACACAAACTCCGGTGACGTCTTGCTTCCCTTAGTGGGCTTTGGCTCAGCCGCTGACCACACCAGAGTGGAATACTGCATCCGTGCTCTCCCGCCGTCAGTCGCACGGTCCCCCTGTCTCTCCGTGTCTCTTGGTGTGTGCCGAGCCCAAGTTGTGAAGAGGCACAGTTGCATCTGCATCAAGAGAAAATCAGTGGCGCGGAGCGTGGTGTGAAAAGATGCTGAGCGCGCTGGGATCAGCTTCTTTCCGTGGGTATTTTCTTAGTGCGCTCGTGTGCCATTTACGCTTGGCAAGCTAGCCTTGCGTCAGAGCTTTTCACAGCTGGTGCTGCTCTTACTCTCAGACGTCGAGGGTTGCTTCTCCGTGAGCAGCGCAGTTTCAAAAATGGAGTCTAGGTAGAACGGCTGAGCAGAAATGGGACTCGCTGGTGCTGCCCCAGCTCCCCCAAAGGCACTCTGTTAGAAAACACAGAGCCAAAGTTCATCTTGCAACAGTAAAAGGCTTGGTCGTGAGCTAAGAAAAATTATTTTCAGCACTGGGGTAAGCCATCCCCCAGTGAACTCTGCTATAACTATTTTAAATATGTATTTCCTTGATAACACTTGTATAGGAGTAGAAATGAGGCTGGGGACAGATGAGTGTTTATTTGGAGAAAAACCATTTTGTTCGCACCGTTCAAAACACCTTGTCACCTGAAAGAAAAGGAAATGCAATTAAAAACCAACCAACTAGGACCGCATCCAGTGCTATATTGCCCTCGTAAAAGCTGCACCTCACTGTTTTCTGTGCTGTGTGAGAACGCAGTGTGCAGCAGCACGAGGAGATTTGCTTGAAATGAGTATTTTTAGTTGAGGAAATGTACAAGGCAGATGTGGCAGAAGAAACACGGTGTATGGATGAGACGAGAGAAGAATGGCCTCTACTTAGTAAAGGTGCTTCCAGCACAGGGCTGAATCATAACGCGGCAGATCGTATAAAGAAGTTTTTCAATAGTTATGTTTAGGTTGAAAATTATTTGAGGCAAGGTTTGTGTTTCTGTTGTTCTTAATGAATCCCTTGGTTCCAGTGCTGACTTAATTTGAGCGTTAAATGTTCATTTACCATTTGGAAGTTTGAGTTTGGTGAATATTTAAGGGTAGCATTCAGTATTTTTCTCTAAGCAAGTCTGCACATCTGTGTTTTCACAATGAGCAAACATGCAAGATCTTTTAATACGGCCAAACTGCAAATTACATTCAGAGTCAAACCAATATGCAGTGTATTTTTGCCCACGTGTTTCTTCTGCTTCACTTAACACCTCCCAAGCGTTTCAGGAGAGGCCCTCTGTCAAATGACACCATTTCTCATGGGCCACCACGCATCCTTACCCGACAGCTTCTCTGCAAAACCACCATCCAAGTGCTGCGGTCCCCAGAGCCCCTCCACACCACTTACCTTCGGTACCTGCAAACCTGTCAGATGAATGCCCTGTACCCCTCTCAGCACAGGAAGACTTTATACTTCAGTCCCTTCCGTTAAAGCCTTCTCTTCTTTCACGTGCGTTGGTGAGTTTGCCTCGTAGTTTCTGCGTGGGGGAAGCTGCTGCCTGCAGCTCCTTTTCGCACAGCATTGGCCCGCGTAAGCGGTAGCTGGTGTTTACACTGGTAGAGCAGTTTGAGCTGTGTAATTTCTTGGCCTGACCACAGGGTTAAGCGGAGCTTAAGGAGCAGTCAGTCTATTATTTAGTCAGTGCAATGTAATGCTATATGTAATTTAGATTTGTACTTAGACCAGATGATCATAGAATCCGTAGAATAGTTTGGGTCAGAAGAGACCTTTAAAGGCCATCTAATCCAACCCCCTGCCATGGGCAGGGACATCTTCAACTAGACCGGGTTGCTCAGAGCCCCGTCCAACCTGACCTTGAATGTTTCCAGGGATGGGGCACCCACCACCTCTCTGGGCAACCTGGGCCAATGTCTCACCACCGTCATTTTAAAAAATGTCTTCCTTATACCTAGTCTAAATCTACCCTCTTTCAGTTTAAAACCGTTACCCCTTGTCCTATCGCTGCAGGCCCTGCTATGATCATAATTCAATTTTAAAAGAAGTCGGAGAATGATATTTCACTAATTTGCCACGTACTGCACTTGGCTTCTTTGTCTGAGAGCTGAGCACGTGGCACACAAACATTGTCCTTCGCGTGCGGTAAGGCTCCAGCACTTGACCGAAGCATCGGTTGTATTTGCTTAGCCATTTTCTATTGTGAATAAATTTTGAGCTTCCCACCCCTGGAGAAGGAAGTTTTGTGTCCTGTAACAAATAAGCTGGAGCCATAAAGACCGAGAGGTCGGCAATTCAATCCAGACATGACTTGTGTTGAGGGCTTGGGCCACCTTCTCGAGCTGCTGTCTGCACAGATCTAGAAACACGGGCTGTGTGGGGCGAGGAGGGAGAGGAGTAGCTGGAGTGGGAACTGCGCCCTAACCTGGCAACTTGGGATAAGGGGTTGAGGAAAGAGAACTGTGCGACACAGGTCTCCGGTACAGCGCAGCGCTCCTGGCACGGTTACCTTTCCGTGGAGTTAACGAAGCCAAATCCCGAGCAGCCCCCCCAGTTCTTGTTCTCAGTCACAAACTTGCAGAAGGAGCATGAGTATCAGTGGCAGAAACATGTGATTCAAAGTAGCGCTGGTATAAACTTGTTTTAATCTGTTCCACTGCACTGGTAGAGAAACTCTTGTGGACATTTATTTTAAACCTGTCTTGTACTGATGTAACTTAATCTGATCCCTTGGTGATTTAAGCTATATTTGACATAAACTGGAGTGAAATTGATTTCCATTCACCCACACAGACATTTCCAGCAATTTAACTAGCTCAATTTTGAAAGTGATTTTAGGGCACGGGATCTTGGATGAAGCTGGGGGAGAAGGGGGAGAGGAGAGCCCTGTGGTGACTGAGGAGTCCGGAGCTGACGGTCCGTGAAGGGGGATGTTGCAGGGTACCTGGGCACCCAGTCCAATGGAGCTGACAGGTACTAAGGCACAGCCCAGTTTGCCTGAGAGGAACTTAGTGCTGTTCCTGCACCGTCGAGTAAACCAGCGCTCTCTGTAGGAAAAGAAACCTTATTCAAAGCACAGCAAATGGGAATATTGTGCCGAAAGTATTTTAGGTTCTTTTCTCTTGTTATTACTCTAATACTGAGCAGAGATTTACAATGTACTCCAAGATGGTGATTGAATGTATCTGTGCTTCAGGACCTAATCATGTAAGCAGAAATTAAAAATGGTATTTTTTTAAGAGGAATACCAACTCTACATCAGTTGCCAGAGTTATCAGGGAATCTTTCAAAGCCTACAGCAGAGCTGCGTTGGCTTTATTTATTTTGATATCCAAATGTACTTAGGGAAAGAAATTGGTTCGATAAAATCTTTATAAAAGGGAAGCTGGAGAAAAGACCTGCAAGTTCCGCACCTGAAAGATACAGCATTGGAGGTAACTAGAGTTCCTGTAGTATTTAATGTTTTACTCCCCTGTCTCGTTCCTGCTCTATGCAGAAAAATGTCTTCTCTGTATGTCAGTAGGGTGGCAAGACAGAAATGCCACCAGTCCCTTCGGAGGAGTGGAGAGGAGCCCTGTGCGGTACTTTGCAATGTGGGGAATGCCAATGAAAAGCGATGAGGGTGGCTAGCGTAACTATCAGTTGACGTTAAGTATGTGTACCACAGTCTATACTTAATGGCAGGAGGCGTCTCTGTCCTCACAGCTGCCTCAGCTGTGCTGATGGAACCGGAGCAGATGACAGCGGTGCCCCTTCTGGTGTCTCACACTTGGCACCAGCAGCAGGGGTGATGCTGCGGGTGCCAACGGGCCCGTGGTGGGAGGGCTCGGGCACCGGAGGTGCTCCCAAAGGGCAGATGGCCCCAGGTGAGCGGGAGCTGTGGCCTCCTGGGTTTTTGGAGTGCTGGTGGGGAGGAGCGGAGCCATAGCTGCGAGCGTGGGGGACTTCCCCACAAGCACCCTATCCCCGAGTTATTGAACACCTCCTCGAAGCGAGATGCACGTGTAACACAGCATCCCATCCGGAGCCCTCTGACTCCAGCACCGTAGCCAGTGTTATTTTCATTTGTTCTTTGTTCCGAGTGTGTCTTGAACTCTTTTGTAACTAAAGGCAGGGTTTTATTATAAGTTGGCGAGTACCACAAACTAGAACAGCTTTTAACCTAGGGGTAAGGCACTGCTGTTGCTACTTCTGTTTTTCCGACTGGAGTAGCGTGACTAGGGGACTTTGCTGAGCCCGGACAGGAAGGCTCAGGATGTTGGTTTGTCCAATGGGCACTAAAATGTGACCTCTTTGTGTTTATCTGAAGTTGTTGGGTTTTTTTCTTGTTGAGCTAGAGTTCGGGTTTGAGTTCAGCGCTCTCCTTTCGTTTGTAATCATGCTGTCGGTTTTCAAAGGGCAGCTCTCATTACACAAACTCTTGGAAATGAGAGAGCCTGAACATCAGTGGGTTGTCAGGGCCAAAGAAAACTACGGAGCCAGCTGCCAAAGTCAGACATGTGTAACGGACTCCTCTCCCAGCACGTGTCACGTCCATCCCACTTCCACTGCAGCGGGGCGGAGGGGAGCGTGCTCTCAGGAACAGGAGGAGGTGGGATTTGGGAGTAACAGGGCATGAACCCCTTCCCCAGGAGACCTCCCTGCGTGCTTGAGACGACAGCTTTTTAGGTGTGGCCGGCTGTGCTGCACCACTGCCGCGTCGTCACTCGATGCTGACCAGCAGATGCAGCAAGAAGTTCTTGTTTCCCATTTTCCGCTGCCATTGCTGCCTCTGGAGGAGGGGTTGCTTTGTTGGGTTTCCCAGGCTGGGAGGAGAGAAGTGTCTCCAGCTCGCAGCTTGCTGACTGGCGTGAGCTCCAGCCTGCGAGGCATGCAGAACAAGCCTCAGCTGTTACACAAAGCCGCTGCGCTTGGTAGGCGATACAGGCAGCAAAGCATTGTCCTCCTGCGGAGTGGCTACAGGGAATCCGAGCAGCAGAGAAGCGGGAAGAGTGTCCCTGTGTCAAGTCACGGAGCTGAGTCCGTGCAAGATGGCTCAGGGCTGGATGGAAGATGAGCTGTAGCGGTTAAAAGGAACAGCCGTAGGGCAGCCCCTCTCATGTCAGCAGTTTAGGGAGAAGGTGTTTTGCACATCCCCAAAAGTAAGGTGAGCTGAATGCTGTGAACGCAGCCAGGAGGGCACTAGGTGTGTTATTCTGCAATGATTATACTTCGGAATGGGGTGTTCTGGAAGGCCAAGAACCCCACCTCCCTTCTGTTGTATCGATAGGGTTCCCTGTCTGGCAGTACTGCTGGCTTCCAGTTCAAAACACTTTTGTAGTGGTGCTCAGAGTGCATCTCCCATCACCATTTCTCAGTGACTTGGCACCAACTTCATTGTAAGAGCAGCAAATTTCATACGGTATGAGATAGATCTGGTTTTTACTAAAGTCTCTAGGGAGAAATTCCATTCCTTCCCATCTATACTTGTGCAATTTTGAGAGCTGTGCTAACTCTTCCCTTAGAAGAGTCGGAAAACCTGAACTTTGAACGACCAATTTTCTGCAGTCGTGCCGAAAGCACGTATTGCCAGATCTGCATCTCCTGAGCTTTTCTGACCACAGATCGCAAAAGCAGGTGTTTATGTCCCATATCAAGTTATTCGTATGCTACG
The DNA here is from genome assembly GCA_013397275.1 of Burhinus bistriatus. NCBI lineage: Eukaryota > Metazoa > Chordata > Aves > Charadriiformes > Burhinidae > Burhinus > Burhinus bistriatus. Next base: position 173,478 of record VYXH01009942.1, on the reverse strand, counting down.
AGCTGCAAAATGTGCATCTGGAGGCAAGTTTCTGAGTGTAAATGAGATCTGACCCTAGGTGAAGTAACTGCTGCATGAAACCATGCACAGAACGTACGTGTAGGGGACTGCCTGGCTTTCTGGTAGATGAAAGATCTGCCTTCAAACTTGTTGCTATAGCCACAGGTCAGTACGAACTTGGAGCCAAACTACAAGTCCAGCACAACTGGAGAAATTTCAGGAAAGTTCCCCGGTTGGCCTGGATAAGCAATAAAGGAAGTCGTTTAGGCTTGCTGACCAGCCAAGACGGAACTGGAAGCACTGGAAAGGTAAAGTTACATTAAACTATGAGTCATTAGCTGCTGCGGAGTTCAAGCTGTTGCAGCCTGGACCTTATACTTGAATGGCGCAGTACTTAAAAGTAATGCACTTCTACTGAACGCTCCGAACTCGAGGAGACTGTGATGAGGGACTGTGTTTCCTCTCTAGTGCAAGCGGAGTTTGCCAGAGCGTGTGTTTTGCCACAGCTAATGCAGTCCTTCGCAGATGATCTGACCGGGACTATCTCTTGGATTGCTCTGAGCGCCCCGATTCTGCCAGGTGCTGCTCTGGTTAGGAGCCTGCCCCTTGGAAATGGAGGTAGTAAGTGTATTGTGGCTGTACCACCCCACCACCAGCCGTGTAGCCTGAGACCAGGTCCGAGACCACGTAGGCACCAAGAAGCTGAGAAAGCCCTTCTGATGAAAACAACTGAAAGTGAAGAAGGAAAGAAGACGTCAGGCAGAGCCGAATGGCAGCTCAGACCTTGCTCAGCTTTTGGGAGAGACCTATTAAAGGAGCCAAGCTGGAGAAGATGAAGCGTGAATAGCAATGCAACTCAGTCACAAGTCGCGGCAGCAGTAACAGGCAGGAGAGCAATAAAAAGGCTGAAAGAGTTTGAAAAGTAGTAAAGTACGTTCCTATTTTGCTGTCCAGAGCTGAGAAAAGTTTTATCGAGGCTGCCATCCCAGCAGTCCCGGCAAACACCTGCTGCTGCCTGCTGGCTCGGGACGTAGCCCTGTGTCCTCCCTGTGGCTCTGAGACATGAAGAGCGCAGGCCCCACGTGCTGGAGAAGAGCCCCAGCTCTCAAACCTGGCACGGAGCCTGCAGGCTGGGAGCCTCCCTCTTGCCAGCGTGACCTGGCTCATGGCTCCCCCTTCCACAGAGAGCTGATCCCCAAACGCCAAAACTGTGAGCTGCGTGCAAGTCCGTCCTTGCCCCCAGGGGAGCGCCTGCTCCACCACTGCCCCGTGATGACCCATGGCCCGCCAGCCATCCCCGCCTGGCCTGCCGGTTGGTTCGTCTTCAGAGGGAGACAGAAGAAAGATTTCTAACCCTTCTGCATCCAGCTGGCAGTCTGCTCACTCCATTACCAACAAGCTGCCAGTCCCTCCACATTACTTGAGTTTATTTTTGACTGGGTGAGCACATGGACTTGGGCTGCAAAGCGGGCAGTTCTGTAAAAATCGTAATTCAGAAGGTCACGGCTCTGTGGTTCACAGTATCTGAGCCCTAAAAAAATGTGGTACGTGAACAGAGGTCATCAGGACCTCGTCGGTGCATGGAGGGGAGCGTTCATTGCTGCCCGCAGGTAACCGTAGTGCAAAGCCCCATCAACACCAATTGCCAAAAGGTCAGCTCTACAGAAATCAAGGGCTAGCTGAAGAAATGCTTACAGGTCTGCGGGTGCAGCCGTGGAGTGAAGCTGTCCCCTTGCTCACTATTGTCTTGAGGTGAAAGAAAAAATTAGCGTAGCAGTTGCTTTCCCTGGCCAGTCGTGCCGCCAGATTCCTACAGGTAGTAGTTATGGACTTCGGAGTCTGAAGCCAGTGACCGAGGTGGAGGTGACTATTTAAAGCATTTTGCATTTTTTCTCTCATTTGGTGGACTCTCAAGCTGAAAGCAAAACTCGACGGGGAAGGAGAAAGCAATCTTGACACCAAGCGAACCTTTGCATGAACCTGTCAGGGGTAAAAGGGATGAATTTTGTATACCTGGAGAGGCAGAATCCTGTCTGATGGGCGAAGAGGGCACAGGACAAGCCACTGCTCATCTGTTTCTCTTTTGGGCACAAATCTGGAAAACCGTCTTTTTCCGCTAAAAGTCACTGCTGCTGCTAGCACTGCACCTATTTGGGTCAGATCTGAGCTAAGTCTTAGGAGCCCCTGAAAAAGAACAGTTTACGTGGTTTTTCGCTGTTGTGATTGCAGCCGATGGCTCGGTTCTGTGGAGGGTTTCCAAAAGGTCACTGCGTGTAGCAGCGTGACTCACCGTAGCCGCAGCCCGGCGAGCATTAACAGTTGGAGCAACTTCCAGCACGGAGTTTTCCAAAACATGAATGTTCGTGAAAGGAAAAAAAGACACGGAGTGTTTTTAAGGATTCAGTTTTGTAAAAGACATCTGGGTTGGAGGATTATGTTACCTAATAAGTGTCTAGAACTTTCGTGTGCTGGCATTTTGCTACATATGCTGGCTCCGTCTTTCTCTGCATTTGGATTTCCTCCCTGCGTCCCTTTTTTAGCGAGCCTTCATCTTTTCAGAAGTGAAAAAAGGTTGTACCCTTTGCAAGGACTCCTTAAATGTTCTCCGCCTCCTCCCAGCTGCTCCTTTCTCTTTTGGCTCTGCTTTAGGGATGTTATGGAAGAGCTGGGACACACGACCTTGCTGAAGCTACAGGCAGATAAGCTGCGTTCAAACAAGTCCTTTTGCACAGAGGTAGGAAACAGCTGCTTTCCCCGCCTGGAGATGAAGGTGAAACAAAGTCCCAGCTTTCAGCAAGGTCCTGAGAAAAATCCCAGCCTCCCTCCGAAACTGTCATCACGCTAGTGACATGTGGCTTTTCTCGCACCGCTAATGGTGCCTATTCCTCAAAACAGTCATGTCACAAGAAACCACTTCTTGGGAAGGCAGGATATGATAACGTGCTGGGATTTTCTTCTGCTAGCCACATTTTAGGATGTGACGCCGCCTTTGTGGTCTCACCACTGATGAGTCTGACATGCAGGACTGGAGCAGCCTGGCTTTCCTGATAGCCAGGATGTTCAGCAGACCAGGATGTCCTAAAATAGATGTAATCCCAGTTCCTGATTTCTGGTGCCCGTTTTTGCTCAGTTGCTGACCTGTTAGCCCTGTCCTCCCTCCCTTTTCTCCAAAAGGCCGTGCCCTCATCAGGTGCATCTTGTGTAGATCTCTTGGCACGTTGTGAGCTGTGGGAGGGTGGCGAGACCCTGCCCCTCGCCAAGTGGGGCAGCAGCAGCCTGTTCTTTCATCAACCAAATGGACTCTCACACCCGTTCCTTGCTGTAACAGAAATCATACTCCAGGCAGTGCAAAGGTAGTTAAAATCGGCTCGGGCAGCTGGGTCTGCCTGGCGCCCTTGGCCCCAGCCCAGCAGCGGCTCCTCGGGAAGCGGTTGGGTCTGCCCCGTTGTACGTGGCCGAAGTGCCGCCCTTGTCCCACGTGCTGGGACGAGAAGCGGAGGGAGCGGAGAGCAGCGAGCCCTGCACAGGGGCTGCTGGCGATGCAGCGTGTGCCTCTGGCACCGGGGGTGGGATGTGGCTGGGGACCGGTGGGAGGAGGTCTGGGGACGCTCTCTGCAGGGCGCACGGACGTGGCTGCGCACCAAGGCCGGAGTGACTTGCTGGCTGTTTTCCCTGCGCCCTGCCTCTAGTCCCTGTTAACTGCAGCCACAATCTAATAAAACATGCCAGCTTAAATACTGGCCCGTCTGCAGCCCCCTTGGTTTCATTACGCCCACGTAAGAGGAAGGAAGGAAGGGAACAAACCTTGCTGCACTTGCGTTACATGGTCGGTAATTAACATAGCACAATGCTGTTACAGGTCCCAATAAAAATAAAAAGTCTTTGCAGTTATAATGAGATATTCATGCATGGCAGCACCAGAGTATAAACTCAACTTTTATTGTATGCGTTAGCTATGGTAAATGAAGCGAAACAGGGCTAAATTCATTACGTCCCATCTCAGCTGCATCTCACAAATAACGGGCCTTAAACATTTTCATCAGAAAGTCCATTTCCTCTTGTTGCCAGCAGCAGTTAACCAGCGCTGAATGGTCTTTCTGCAGAGATGGTTGAACCTGAGGGTGATATAGGACAGTGGTAAACATTTGTTAAGTAATTAATATAACCTGTTTACAAGGAGTACCCGACAGTCACGGGGCAATAAATAGCGTCTCGCACCTTTTGTCTCTGCTGGAGGGAGGGGGAGCTCTGCAGTGGGAATGCCGACTCTGCTGCAGCGCCCAGCGGGGAGGTGGTGGTGGAGGGGGAAGCTGAGGCACACTGGGCAAAGGCCAGAGCCACACAAGTGTTTCAGTACCCGCCGCTTCCCGCTGCAAGGATGCCCTGCTGACTTGGTGACCGTGGGCCTGTGACCAGAGCCGTCGTATCATCTGGAGCAGACCACGGGGCCACGGGAAGCCGTAGCGGGCAAAGAGGAAGGACGGATGGTCTCTGGAGCTGTTGGCCCCTCGGTCCCACGGGATGGTTGGTAGGAGGCAGGGGGCTGAAGGCCACTCGCTCATCTGGGAGGGAGCTGGCAAGGAAGGGTGCCGGCCTTTGGGCTGCATCGCCGAGGTGTGCCTGGTGACATCCCTCAGGCCCCCTTCACTCAGGGACATTCAGCTCGTGGTGGCATGTGGCAGCTGGGCTTTTTTGTTGGTTTCTTGGGGTTTTGGTGGGGGGCGCTGTTTAAGCGAATTTTCCAAGCTGACTTTACAGAACGAAACCTGGCGTCTTCGGCACTTTTTTCCTGTTGAAGTATCTTGCAAATTGAAGAGCACTAACTAAACGGTTGTCTAGTTTGGCGCTGGTTTCGTTAGATAAAGCTAGACGTTTGCTGCTGATAATACTTGCACAAATTCAGAATTAATCATAGCATAATAGAATCTGGTAGCTTTGGTTGTTAATTCTCTATTGAGTCTGCATCTCCATGTTTATTCTCATTTGTTCTGATAAGGTCCATTGTCTCTAATATTGCTTCGTAAAGGGTAAGAAATAAATCAACGGTATTTAGCTTTCCTAACCATCTGGTCTGGCTTACATCCCAAAATCAATTTTTAAGTTGGGCACAGTTTGTGTGTTTTTGCCTTGTAACGGAGAACGTCTCTGGGGAGAGAAGGGAAGGAAAAGTCGCTACTAATCTCACCCCAGGGATTAATCATTTTATAGATACTACACTTCAAACTCTACGGGTTTTTGTTGTTGTCATAGCTTCGGTTGTTGGGCTGAGCTTTTGCGAAGTGCCAGAAGGAACTTCTTTCTCTCTGTATTAATGGGATTAATACTTTGAACAGCAATGCGTTACTCTGAAGTATAAAAGCACTTGTTTTGGATGTGGAGTCGATTTGCTCTGGTAGCATTTGATCTCAACGATGTTAATCTTCAACATGTGTATACATTATAATGCACTTCTCGGGTCATTATAAAACCATCCTGTGGAGTTAAGCCAATTGTTTTTAAGAGGTGTTGTTAATGTTGTGAAATTTAATGCATTTGGGAGCTACTGTATTGCCACAGATGGGAAATATATCTTGCAAACTATAAATTTTTAAAAAGTATTTAGCAACTCCATTGCTTTGTGGGGCCATGTGGCACCGAGCACAGGATAATTCCACAGCTTTCATTAAAACACACAGTCATAAAACATTTAAAGTTCACGGACGATGTTTTTTGGAACTATTATAATAATTAGAAGAGGAAAATGGGTTTAATAAAAGTTGTAAACAGTTATCATCAGCCAGACCTTGTCCCTTTCTGCAAACCCCATCTGCATTGCACATCTGGGCACGCGAAGCAGGGAGTGACAGTATTCCGTCTCAGCTACCCTGGCCCAGAAGAGAAGGCACGCGTATTTCGGGGTCAATCTGGGATACAGCAGTGACAAAGAAACTTGAGGAGGACCAATCTGTAAAGTACGCAAAGAACCTAATAAATACCCTTCTAATCAGACGTTAGCGTCCTCGCCTCCTGGCAACCCATCACTGGATGCGTGGGGCTCATTGCCACAAAGCCGTGTAGACTCTCTGCTTTGCCGGGTTGATGCAAAAGGATTTCGACATCGGTGGAGACTTAGGGCCAGTGTTTATTACAGCAGATGGGGCACAGTGCAGCGGGGCCGCGCGTTCTGGCAAGAGGAGGAGTAATATGTCTGAAAGGAATGAGGTGTCACTGGCGTAAGCGAGAGGCGAAGGAAGATGACAGGGTCTGACGAGTGGTTTAGAGGGGTCGGTCTGCCGGTCCCTCCCTCCACATCAGGGTCTGAGAGCGCAGGCACGACGGTGCGGGACGGGCTCACCTCCTGAAGGAGAGGGACCCCGACGGGAGCGGGTGTCTGTGGCTGGGGCCGGCCTCTGGTGTGCCCGAGCGCAGCGCAGCTCTTGAGCATCGCGTTTGGGCGGTCTGTTGGCTACTGACCTAAATTGAGACTGAGCAAAGAGAGCAAGCAGCTGCCCCACCACTGTTGCTCTGTTTTCAGCGTGGATCGAGCCTCCCTAATCCCCTCGGATTTTGTATCTACCAAAACAGCTTGGGCCCATCAGTAAATTGCAGTGGCATATGGTCCAGGTTTATGAGTAATCTGGCACACGCTTAAGGCAAGGAGGACGTCATCCTTCAGCAAATACAGAAAATATTGTGGGGCTTTTTTTTATGACTATATTTAATATAGTTGATGAGAAAGCTGTGAGAAATGTTTACCTTTTAAGCCAGTCCTATTTAAACTTCAGCTGCTGGTTGAAGCAGCTACGTAAGGGGAAACAAATATAAATAAAAAGGGAAGTCCTGTTGTCCTGCAAACATGTTGTTGCTTTGTACTGACCCCATGAGTGCATTTGGGGCTAGAGGAGAAGGCGGTCAACTGGGGCCACCAGCCACCCCCGGCAACAACATCTGGGTGAGGGAGGTACCCAGCATCGCATCGGCCACTTAAAAACTCCTCATCACCTCCATACAGGCGAAGAAGTTTCTGGAGACGTGGCATATGCCGAAGGGCACAGCCTCATCCCTGGAAGAGAGGAGTAAAATGCAGTTTGGGCTGCTTTGGGAGAAAAAGGTCTGATCTTGGACAGCTAGGTGGGCCTGACCCCATTAGGTGAGGGCAGCAGATGTCCCTGCTCGGTTTCCAGCTGTTCTGCAAGGGTGTTGAGAGACACCATCCAGTGTGCGTTTACTCACCGTTGGCTTTGTTTGGGCAACTCAGCTTAAAGATTTCCAGGTTCTGGTCAAGTGAACCTCTTTGCTACAGTCCTATCTGGGCAGGAAGATGAGCGCTGTGAGTGGTTTCAGCGCGACAGCAGTTCTGGAAGGCGTCGGCAGGGCTGGAGGCGTCCGTGGGCTCAGCCGGCGCTCCTCAGGCATCCTCTGCCCCCTTCTTGGCCCTGCATCAGAACTGGGGAGTCTCTGGGAGCGTGCGGGGGGACATGAGAGATGGAAGTGGCTTTGTTAGGTAAAACGCTGCAACAACATTGCGAGAGCTTTTCTGTGGCACTGAATTTATCCTGGTCTTACCACTGACGCAGCTTTTGCCTTCAGCTGGGAAGCAGAGCTAATAGCTTTTCTCCTCTCTTCCCCTTTCAGCCTCTGTGGGCTCTGGATCCCTGTTCTGCAGAGGGCTTGAACTTCCTTTCACTCTTCCCAAGATTCATCTTTCCTCAATACCTTTGAGAGCCCAGCGACAGGAGCCCTCACACTTGCCAGCTCTTCCCTAATTCTGTATTACCAGCCTCCCCGCGCTATGTAGTACTTTGGCAACATCAAATGTTTTCTTTGGTTGCGTAGACGTGGCCTGTAGCTGCAACATCAAAGCAGTAAGTCATCTCCAAGGCGAGGGTTTACGTGTTCTTTCCTGTGACCTGGTCGGCAGCGTGGGGAATGGAGAAGAGAACACGGCTGGCTCCAAGCTACCACGCTTCTCCTGCGTTTAGGGCCTGCTGGGCGCAGGTCGGACATCACCTTTGCAGAGCGGATGATCTGCAAAGTGCTTCCAGCCCACCGCACCCCCCGAGTGCTGAGCCAGACCGGGGCTGCCCCAGGAGCGGAGCAGGACGCTGTGCTCGTCCGCTCTGCCGGGGCCAGAATCGCCCGTCACTGGTCTCTTTGGGCATGTTTGTGGCTGCTGCTCATCACGAAGAGATGGTCGGGGCGAGCCTTTAACTGTGCAGACCAGGGGCTGTGCAGGGTGCGGCGGTGGCGAGGAGCCGCTCTGAGCTGTGGGGGCTGCTCTCTTCCGCCGCTGCTGACCCTCACCTGGAAGCACCCAAAACTTCAGGAAAACTTTGGCCTCTCAAATGAAACCAAAGAAAAGGGATGAGCAGGCAGGCAGGATGGCAGGCATTTGAAGTGATGAGTTTGCACCAGAGAGTTTACAGTTCTTATAAAACAGAGAAATTAGATCTCAAAACCTAAAATCGTTATTACGTAGTCAGGCCAAAGTGTGTTTACTTTCTCAGATGCTTACTTTTACTCTCCTGCTATGCGTAATAGCAGAACTTCACCTATTTCTCTAGCTGCTTTTAAGAAAAAAGGAATTTTCCATGTGAAAACAGAATACCTTGAAAAAATAGGTTTTATATCGTTTTTATGCATCAGAAGAAGCAGAAATGGCGTGTTTCCCTTTCTGGAGAGAGCCTTTAACCTCAGCACTTCTACAGCTTTGAAAGCAAAGTTCAGCAACCAAAGAAATAAGTCTTTGAGTGCATTTACCCAGGCTGGATTGGACACAAACATTGTGTCAAATAATACCCCCGTATTAAAAAAAAGGGAACTTTTGGCGGTTACCAGATGGCCTGTTCAGAGGAAATTATTTGAAGTAGCAAAGCCACTCCAACAATTGGTTTCATTTAGTTACAGGTACAGAAATGTTAGGGGCTGGTTTCAGAGAAGTCCTGTGGTCTATATGTTTGTGGCTTTAGAGAGAATTACCATAAAGCTTGGTTTAGAGGAACGTGGGAAGCTTACCACGATCTCTTTGTACAAGGAATGCAGAATATATTGGCATGTACATGCCTCACCTTAAAGGGCTGAGGCCAGGGGGCCTTGGCCCAGTACATTCATCTCCTCTGGTTTTCCTGCAGAAAACAGAGGGACCTGATGCGTGCATCAGGGCAGGTTTCTCTGGGCATTGCCGGTACCAGCGAGGATGCCCTGGGCAGCCAAGTCCATCCCTCAGCCCCGTGGCTAGTCAGGCGGCAGCCGCAAGGAGAAAAGCTGCAACAGCACTTCAGGCACTGGGTCATTGCGTGCACGGTAGTATTTTATGTGCTAATGTGGGGATAATCAAACCTGGCGTGTCAGGGAAGGAGCCAAACCTTGCGTGTGCAGCCTGTTCGCATGCTGCGTGCCCTGCGTCATGGTGCTGGAAAGGAATGGCTGCGTGACTCCCAGGGAAATACAGCACTGGATTTTTTGACCTTTTTTTTGCAGGCAGGAAAACTAGTTACAGAGCTTGGTTGGGATTTATGATGTGCTGTGGCCACCTCGTCCTCCTTGAAAACTGATTATGGCAATCAAAAATATTCCCCAGTGAGTGCAACGACCCCCAGCTGCCATCAGTCCCCACGCTCGCTTTTCCTGTGCACTACCAGGGAAAGTACCAGGGGATGCACAGAATACGTCACACAAATTCCGAGGAATCTGTTGTACAGAGTTTCTAACCACAAAGAGAAAACACTTTGATAAACCTATTTAACTAAGAGCAAGTGCGGTGCTAGCAAGGCCGGCAGGGCTCTGCGCAGAGCTGCTGAGCCATGTGGGAAGGATATGGAAGGCATTGGCGCCGCAGAAGGGAAGGAGGATTTGAGCGTCAGCTGGGGGACTTGGGTGCTAAACACTGACCCTGAGCGATCTCTGCCCCTGCTTGCTGTGCGGTTTGTGAAGAAATTCCCATTTCTCCCAGGAAAGCCTCCATTCTGCCAGCCCCTTGCTTTCAAACCCTAGTAATGGGTCCTCAAGCAGCTTATGAATAGCTTAAATCTTGGGTTTTTAAAACTTGAAACAGTGCCTTTGGGATTGCATTGGTTCAAATCTTAAGTATCTTGGTGGCTCAGATTTTTAGCTCTTTGCTGCAATCTTTGAAGTAATACGCTGTGCAGTTCAAAAAAAGCTTTGTTTTTTAAGTGGAAACTGATTATTTTAAGGCTGAGGATTGTGGTTTTTTTTTTTTTTGTTTTGCATAGTCCAATTCTGCACCCTGGAAATTAAAGAAAATATCTCCTGTTAAAGGGTGGCATTGAGACCGTGTGATCTCAATGATACAAAAACTCCGATCTCTGGGTCAGGGTATCCCCGAGCCGCTAATGGTGGCCTGGGAGAGCATGCAGGGGAAGTACATATGCTGGCACTGTTGTCACAGCCTCGTATTTGTATGCTGCTCCTGCCGTGTGTCACTGTGACAGCAGTCTGGACTAGATGGATGTTTGGTCTGAACCATTACCACCGTAGTGGTATTTTTGAGGGTCTTAATAATAACCAGTCTGTGTAACTTGGAAGATGAGAGGTGATGGAGCTGTCCCTGAGCTCATTCTCTTCCTGCCAGAGCACTTGTCGTCGTCTCTGTCCACCTCCTTTGACTCTGTAGATGGCAATATATCTTGTTATGTAGGGTTTGGAGGAAGTAGGTTAGCCACGTCTTGCTATCGTAGGGCTTTTTGGGTAAGATGTACCGGGGATCTCTCTATCGAGCAAAGGCAGTGATCAGCAGTAGATACCTGTAAGAGGGCTGGCAGGGACACCTTCTTTGCAGAAGGGTCCGATGGCATGGGGAAGATGCTCTGATATGTTCTTGCTGCTATTTGGACCGTAAAGAAGAGGGACGAGTTCCCTAGGTTTATCAGCTGCGCTGGCAACAGGGAACAGATGGGTGCGTGCCTTTGTGCCACGCTACTAGTTCATGAATGGCATGTTCCAGCTGAACAAAAGACCTCGTTCCAATTCAGCCGTTTTGCAGCAAGTGCCTGAAGAGCCAGCCTTGGAGCAGGGGGTGCAGAGTCCACATGGACATGCTCTCCGCTGCGGGACGGGCGGTCTCGTCTGGTTCTTCGGTTTCTGAAGCAAATTGCCGGAGCCCCAAGCAAGGAGCTTAAGTTTTCTGTAGTCCCTAGAAAGCCAAGGGCATCTGCTCGCAGTTCTTATTTTAAGTGTGTGTTGACAGTATCTTCACATGCTCTGTAGCTTTGCTGCCGATTCCGTGTTTGCTTGGATTGATCGGGGACACGGCCCCGCCTCGCCCTGCCGGCTCCCCTCGGGCACGGCAAAGGCCCTTCTTGCCCTGCGCTGGTCGCTGAGGGGGGCACAGGCATCTTGCGAGGTCCCTGCCTTACAGCTGCCTTCTCCCTCCGTCGGGGCGGTTGCTGCTGCTCAGCGCCTCCGTGCACAGGAGCCGGCCCTGCAGCAAAGGGGGAACGCCGAGCCACAGGTCACACCTTGGGCAGCGAGAGCGGGATGACTTCACACCTGAAAAACAGCCACCACATTCTCTCCCCTCTTGCTGCTGCCGTCGGTGCGAGGAAGGGAAGCAGCATCGTTTTGCCAGCGCTTCCTAAGGCAGTTTGTGTCTGAGCAGGGGGAGGCCTGGAGCCGCAGGTATGCAGCAGAGCTGTCTTCTGTGGCTGTTCATGCAACTCTCCTTCCTTTATGTGGGTGGGACGTCACCGGGTGATCTTCCCAGCTGCGATGACAGGGCGGTATTTCTTCCCCGGGACGTTTCAGTGGCGGTGCGAAGCAGTGAGTGCCTGGTGGGGTGAAGCAGCACAAGCCAGAGAGTGAACAACAGGCACGATCTGTGCCTCCCAGATCTCCTAGAAGCCTCTCTTGATGTCCGACCTGCGTTTTCCAGTTATTTACTTTGACCCATTGCTCCTGCATTCGGTTGTCACTAGCCTTAACGAGTTGCAGACATCACCGATCTTTGCATCCTTCAGTCATTTTTAACCGTTAATACTCGAGACTTGCTATTGCTGATAGCAAAATTACCAAGACAGGTTTTCACTAATTAAAACTCTAGATATGATGAAACTGTAGTCTCTCTTGAGGTAAGGAAATCAATCATCACAAGTGCTCAACATGTATTTAAGTTGTCACGCAGTGTTGTGTGAGATACTGTGGTCAGTGCTCCCTGTTTATTCCTGAGGAAATCATGGAAACTCAGTCGTTCCCTTGGGCATTTATTGGAGGAGATGGAGTTTAAAAGAGCCCAGAGATCTTGACGGTATCACACATCAGTTTAGGGAAAACTATTCCATTGGCTCAGTGAAACCAACTCATGATAATGAGAAATTAGATGATGGAGAAGAAAAATGGATATGCAGAAGAAAGGCAGGGACAAGTGTTATTTACTGTTGTCTCTGTTGTATACATAAACAGAGTTATCATAAACATGATAACAGTCCCATGTGGTTTCATTCGTGCTGCTGATAGTATTCCTGGGCAGCACCTGGAGTGCAGCCTTCCAGCTGGATCTGGTTGGAAAGCTGTCTTCCCATGTTGTGGTGGGATGTGGCACCTCATCGTTCCGGAGCCGGTATCCAGTGCTTTGTGTCTGCAGGGAATAAATGCCAAAGTGGTGGAATCATCGCATGTGGAAATTTTAGATCAAGGGAGAGTAGCAGCAGTTGCAGTTCCTGTGCGGACAACCTCGGTAAGGCCGAGTCTGCAGGAGCACCGTTGACAAGGGGTCTCTGCGCACCCCTGCAACGGGGCGTTTCCCTGCTCTCACCTTCACTTCTAACCGCGCGGGGTCCGGGGCGCAAGCTGACTGCTCCTGCCGTGGCGATGGAAGCCTCTTTCTTGGGTTTTTGGGTTAACATATGGCAGGTCGCACCCTGCAGAAGAAATTATGCTCTCCTGCCGTAAGAGGATTAAGAGTGTAGGAGGGTTATGCCAACTTGCGTGGCAGAATGGGAGGTGAGTGGGAAGCCTGTGACTTGGGGGGCATCTCTGCCGTGTTACTGAGCAGCCGGCGGCGGGGTGCTGTGGAAGGCGCCCCGACGGGCACGGGCTATGGAAGCAGCTGAGCACAGGGACAAAGCGCCTCTTGCCCAGCTTCCTAAGAAACGGGCTGGGGGCAGAGACGTTTAGGAACACAGCCCGGAATTGCACATGGGCTATCATCACAATCCAACATAGGAGCACGTGCCTGTGTTCCTTCAGGCCGCAGGAGCTCTTAAGCCTGTGGGTTGGATCTCCAGCAAATTGATTTAGAAAATAAAAAATCAGGAGGCCCGTTTATCAGGGAGGCTGAAGGTATATGCGGCTTATTTGAGGAAAAGTATGTCTCTAGGGCCGATTTAGGTGCCGGCAGATCACTATGAGACCCCAGAATTCAGTGTTTCATAATTTTCCTTCTGCGTTGTTGTTCTTATTCTCTGGAGAACGTAAACAGGAAAAGTCAGTATTTAGTGATACCGAGATAGCGGTCTTAGCCAGCTCTAGTGTCAGCCATGTGTTGCACAATCACGGCAACCCGCAGCTAAGCCTGGTCTCAGTTTCTTCTGTTTGGTGCTGCTTTCTCCTGCGTATTGCATCCGAGGACCACAGGTGAAGCCCACGCTCGGAGCATGCCCCAGTCGCAGCGACATGTGGCACTGCTCACCAGCTAATGCACTGCAGCCATGGTCAGTGCCGATGACTTTTCTGCTTGGCAGGGTCAGCCCTAAGACAGCGGAGATGAGTGAGTCACTAGTGAAACCCCTCCCAGCCTGCTGGCCGTCGGGGCTGGATCCGGCCGTGCTGCCTCGGCGGCTGTGTCCCCCTGTCCCACACCTTTGGCAAGCCCCTGGGCCAGCGCCTGCGGTGACTCTCGTAAGAAACAGGCCCCCTGCACCAAATTTTGGCCTGTCCCCGTGCAACAGGATCGATTCCAGTCCTGAAAACTATGGAGCTCGTGGGGAGTGATTTTCAAGAGCTCTTGGCACCCGTTTGCCTGTGGGCTGATGTCAGGGATAAAGTCCCATTTATTTCCAAGCTGCAGTGTTAAGCTTTGGTGAAAAGCTTCCGAATATCCTGTCTGAAGCAGTTTTTCATCAACACCCACTAACGGATTGTTGGGGTGGAGAAGGGAAAGGGAGGTCTCTGCGCCACGGGACTCCCAGGAGCCCCCGGCTGCCCGAGCTGTCCTCCAGCTTGCCTTGGGTAGGACCTGTAGGGAGCGGGGCTGGCGGAAGGGGGGAAGGCGCAGTCCCTTTGCTCGTGCTGTCCTTCTGGCCTAGGTGTCATGGGAGCCACAAGAACAGACTGAATGCAGCTCCAGAGAGGGTCGGAGCGTTGTCTCCCTGAAGCTGGCACTGCAGGCCCCCTGCGCCTGCTTGGGCCTCAGGCAGTGCCGTGGGAAGCCCCGGCACGAGGCAAGAGCCGAAAAGCTTTTCACGAGAGGAAGCAGAAGAATAGCATTCCCTTAGGTGCAGGGAGAGAGGCAGGCTTTCCAGCCTCAAGTCAACTCAGAAATCCGCTTTCAGTTACTCTCTGTAGAGGCTGGTTTGGATTGGGACCATCTCCTATGCAATAGGTTTAAAATGAGGTGTTTTCTCCCTTCCCTTGGAAAACCATGTGGAATAGGAGGGTAAAATAGGGAGTCAACACGCCCCTCGTGCTGAGCGAGTGACTTACCTTGTGCTGTGTCGTTGTGCGGCACGGTATCGTGGCAGCCTGCCACGCGTAGACTTAGAAACCCTATAGCTGTGCGGGAACTTGCAGCCTTGTAATCCCACCGGTTCAGCGGTGGGACCCAGAAACGTGGCCTGGAGAGCCTCTCCTTACATCGTTCTCTTCTGACAGCCGTAACTAAACTGCACACCTAACCGTGAGCTGAGAGCAGCTGAAGTACGGAAATAGCTCCCCGAAACGCAGCTGTGGTGGCTTCACGTGGGAAAGCCCCCTTGTTGCTCTGCTGTGCCCAGAGTTAGTGCAGGAAGGGGGGAAGGTGGCATTTCCGCAAGAGTGTGGGAGCTTCTGAGTGGTTCTGGCCTTAAAGATACTCTTTTGTAGGTATCCTTGTGTGAAAAAAATTTCTCTTTTTTCAGATGGGCGTGTCTCAGCCTGTGCCTGTTGCCCTTGATGTTCTGTTTTTGTCTCACAGCTTGATGACTCAGAATTTGTGTTTGTCGCTGTGCACATGCGCAAAGTGCCCTGCTGCTGCTGCAGGACACGCGCACTGGATCCCTCAAAGCTGAAGGAGTTAAACTGCTTTCAAATTGGCCCATCCATGCTAATAAAGTACCTTGGAGCTGGTCCAGCAGGCAGACACCTGGGTATTATTTGAGCATCTGACACCCCTAGAGAACCAGAGCCTTGATGAGCTTTATACACTAACAGAAATCTTGGAAAAGAAAGGAGGCTTTCCATAGAAAATGGATTTTCAGGGCCAGCTGAAGGACATGACGTTCAAGATCATTGCTTTAAAATAATTTCAGCTGCAGTTAATGTGAAGCAAAGAGGAAAAGAAAACCCAAGACAGTGAAAGGATAATTAATTCCGAGTTTGAACTGCAATTTGAAAGGGCTATATTGTGAAGTGACCCTTTACCAACTTATATCTGAACTGGCTCTTCTCATAAAACCCTTTTACAGATGAAATGTAGTGTTGTTTTTCTTTTATACCATATGTTTGTTCTCCCCTAGTATTATGGAGTGACCTTGAATTCAAGCCTTTCCTAGAAGGGACGGATGTCACGGGGGGCACTACAGCAAGCCCGAGGGCAGAGGCACAGGCTTGGCTGCGCCAAGCTCTCTCCAGAGCCAACCCGAGTTTCCCCTGGTCTGGCCGCATGGACAGGAGCTCTGTCCCCTGAGCTCCTCTCAGGGGTTGAGCCGTCATCCTCGCTTCCTTCTTTCTCCTCAAATAACCATGACACACGCCTTTGCCAAGGTGAGTTTTGCAAAACACATGTGTGACTCTTGAGCCAGTGTCCCCGCTCCCCAGGGCTCTGGCCCTTAAAGCTGCTGTCCTCCAAGGCAGCTTCCAGCTGGAAGTGAACTTGTGTCCATAGGTAACGCCCTCTGGCTCCGACCTCGTCTACCTACTGTGTCGCCTCCATTGCTACTACGTTTTGCACTAAATTTCTGTAG
The DNA here is from genome assembly GCA_013397275.1 of Burhinus bistriatus. Taxonomy (NCBI): domain Eukaryota; kingdom Metazoa; phylum Chordata; class Aves; order Charadriiformes; family Burhinidae; genus Burhinus; species Burhinus bistriatus. The sequence goes on along the minus strand of VYXH01009942.1, from coordinate 157,384 downwards.
AAGCTTAGAAATAACTTTTTATGAGGAGACGTTCAAGGGACTAAAGCCTGTACAGAATATGATGTTTATTACTGGGCAGTTCCACTGTAATTTGGAAAAAAAAAAAAATACATATTTCTGGCCTATTTAGCCTTCCTCAGCTTACAGAGAAAGCAAATAAAGAGCATCGAGGCCCGTGCTCTAATGAGATTCACATTTTGGACATCGTATTAGTACAATAATGCATTTCACACTGTTGTTTCCTAATTTGCTTAATCAAATAAAAGGAGATCAAGCATTACATAGCCCAGCCTACCCATTCCAACAAGGTAACACTGAACCCATCAGTTTTGCAGTTCAATTAATTTTCCCTACACAGGTTGGCTAAAGCACATAATTTAATCAGTGTTTTGCGGTTCTGTCAATAGATGCAATATATTCTGGGTGTTGACAATACCCTGAGCAGCTGTCCTGAGTACCGAGGAATTGCTGAGTGCGTGGATAATGTGGAGAGGTTTTTGGAAGGAGTAAAGGCATCTTGGGCTGCTGGATTACAGGCTGTCACGTCAGTATGTCGTAGTGGTACAGGTTCTTTGCTGTGCTGTTGGGCTGCCTGGTAAATCCAACGCTTTGCTCTGGCACTGTAGTCAGATTCCCTGTGCTGTCAGTAGATTACCCAGGGGAGTAAGGGACGTCACTGGTGCTCAGCCAGATGGCCAGGGCTGGTGTGGTACTTGGCTTGGGAGGTCTTGAGTAGATGCTAAAGCAAGCGATTGGGTCAAGGAGGAATCTCTCCACGGCTGATTCCAGTCTTGTAAGTAAAATCCAGAAATAGACAAGAAGTGTCCTTCGGGTACGCCCCTTTCTCTAAAGATATCTTAGGAGAAGTGTGATGTTGGGAAAATGTTTTCATCTTTCCTTCCCGTTACCAGAGAAGGCTTTGCTGTAGGAGTGCCGAGAGGCCGTGGGTGTTGGTGCCCTCGGCAAGTCCTCAGCCAGCCGTCAGCTGGGGATAAACAAACCTGTTGGCCACATTTCAGCAAGTCAAGCCTCAGGGAGTCTGCAGGGAACGTAAGGGTTAAAAATGAGCGTCATCCAAGGTGGCCGAGGTATTACAGTCCATCTGAAGAGTTTGTAACGAGCCGGTTCCCTTTCTGATTGCCGATGTCCACTGAGGGGATTGTCCTGCTGAGCATCCCAAGCAGCGCCGCAGGTAGCGGAATGCTTTTTTGGGTACTGCTTGATCCACTGTACAGAATACAACCGTTCTACATATACAAATTGTGTGCTTAAATCTGGCGTGCCTCTCTTGACTGTAGAGCAAAACTGAGAACTTCAAAATAAGCTGCAGTATTGTTGCCATTGCAAGTATCTTTCTCCTTCAACATATTGGAGAACTTAGCAGAAGAATTTGAGACTACATTCTTTAAAGGAAAACTAACTTATGGGTGGGGCTTGGGGCTTTGTTGTATTTCATTGTGATTTAGGAACAGCATTTCAGTGCTTGTGACATAATAGCAAGAGCTAAAAATCATAATAAAAAAAACCCCAAGCATAAAAAAATGGTTTAGTTCTGTTTCCCAGGAGATTTGTCCCCAGGTTTTGCTCTGCTGTAGAGCACATCAAACTGGTTCTGTGCAGATGGGATTTTTGCCTCAAAAAGGTGCATTTGTTCCCAATCACGTTAATGAGATGTTTGTGCAGTTAGTTTTAATCGGCTTCGGCAGCAGTGCCGGTGGCAGCGCGTGCCGGGGGTGCCAGGCTGGGGGTGAGCCAGGAGTGGTGGGTGTGCCGGGGCTCGTGCGGCTCCGGGCACAGGGAACTTCTCGCCGAGGCATTCAGGCATCTCCTCGGGACTGAGCTGGTCTGCAGGGGCCCATTGTGCTGTGGCGGCCTGCAAACTTGACTGCGTCTGTGCTTTATCCGATGTCCTCCTTCCCTGGGACCCCTGGGGACAAGTTCTCCAAAGCGTGTCGGTAGCAGAGGTCCTGGGCCTGGCTGCTTCTGCTGCTTCAGCTTGGTGCTGGCGCGCTGGCTTCAAAAGCCAGGTCAGCAACATGCCAGCAAATGGGACACTGGTGAACGTTTCGTTTTCCTTGGTAGCTTTGCTCAGCAGGCAGCGCCTGTTTGTCCCTGTGGGGAGTCTCCTGCAGGGTCCCCGTCCCCCACAACGGCACCCTCTCAAGGCAGTCTGTGCAGATGTGCGCAGCTCCCGGGGTCTGGAGGTCCCTGTTGTGGGTCTTTGTTGTCAGATACATTTCCGTTGTCCGTTACACTGGACTTGAATAAATAGTGCTGAAACAGGCATCCGAGGCCCCATCCGTACGGCAGACAGGCCCGCTCCTACAAACGCTTGCGCTTCACTGCCGCTTGGTTCAAGACTTGGTTTCAGCACATGGTCCGAGCAGCTCCACGGAAGGCAGCAGCCACAGCCATAGGAAACCAGCTAAGAACAATCCTATGGATTGCAGTTCGGGAAAATAAGCTCATTTACAAAATAAGGCAGAACAAGTAAATGAAAAAAATAAGTGTGAATTAAATAATATGACTTTGGTGCAAACATGGAGATCAACTGTTTGCTTTTCCATAGGATGCAGAGCCATCCTTGTAACACGGTAAGAACGGTTCTAAGTTTACTGCCAAAAAAATAAAAAAGTCATTGAGTATAGGCGGTTTCTTGTATCCAAAGTCCCTCATTATATTAAAAAAATTACTGCAGCAGAAAATTTACAAGTGCATCACAGGACCCACTTGGACTGTTAAACAGATGGCACCTACACAAGACCCAAAAATATATAACAATTTTAATTGAGCCAATGCAAAACAGATTTGTGAAATAAAATAGTACATGCCAGGTCTAGTAAGGCTCTTACTAGAAATTTTGACATTAAGTAATTTTGTAACAGCACAAGAGGTATTTAGAAGATGCTCATTAGCGAATGTATCATTGACTGCGCTTGCCTGCTGTAATCTCTGAAGTTCATGATCAGTACATTTCTACCTGCTTTAATTTCTCCTCGGTATACTTGGTGTGCCTCCCTTTGACGTTTGAGGCTTGCCGTTTTCATGGTAGCATTTTCAAGTTCAGCTCCTCGGGCTGGACCCTTTTCTCTTCGCTGAAGACCACGGCAAAACCTCCCACCCCCTTGAGCAGTCTGGAGGGAACGTTTCCCTCTTGTAACACTCGGGCTTGCCTTCCACAGCAGTTGACCTCCTTATTTCTGCCCATTCTGCTGACAGTGTCTGGCTGAAATTTTGACATGGAAGGAATATTTAACCTTTCTGTGTCACCCACCACTGAGCAAACCTACTCTTGAAAAGGGAAACCTCTGCCGGCAGCAGGCTGCGGTGGAGGACAGGTCTGCGGAGCCTCTTGGTGGCTGACCTCATCCTGCCCGCTCTCAGAGCTCTCCGTGCGGGGAAACGCCAAGCTGAGCTCCTGACGAGTCGTACGTTTCTCTGCCTGACCGTACGCACACGCAGAGAAGGTGTCTCGCACAAGGTGCACCCCTGACTTGTGTGCTCACATCTGAAGACAGCTACTGTATATCTAGGTCGAGTTAGTGTTACGTCGCCTGCTTTCTCCCAACTCCTGGTGTTCTTTTGGAGACCCTCTGGGCTGTGGGCTGCTTCCCGAGCCACGGTGACCATAGGGTGGAGAAAAAAGTCAGTGTTGCTTCTGCAAGCTGAGTACGTCTGGATGAGCGACTGGGAGGGAGGCGTGTGCCTGGGAACGTCCCGGGGCATCTCGCAGCTCCTTAGAGATGGGAAACACTGAGCAGCGCCGGAGCGGTGGGAGTCAGACCCTGCCTCCCAACGCTGCGGATTGAGTTTCCAAAATTCTCCTCGGAGGCTCCTCTTGTAAGTGAGAAGTTCCAGTGAGCTAAAAATCTCAAGACAGATGGTGACGGCACCTTCGCTGCTTCCCAATGAGCTAGAAAAAAGAAAACCGTTCTGCAGCAGACCAGTGTTATTTTAGTCACGAGGCAGCAGTCAATAACCACAGGATAGAATGTGTATTTTACCCACCTGGAAAAAAAACCTAACTGATAGCACTCAGTTTCTTCACCCTTCCCTCCAGCCTAAATCGTGACAAAGAAAAGAGGGTTCTCGCACAGCTGGAAAGGGATGTTTTGTCTAAAATGACAGAACAGAAAACTCCCCAGTCCCTTTCCACGTGCAGGGAGGAAAAGCAAAAGGTAAAACCCACCCTACTTGTGGCTTTCACTTTTTTTTTCTTTTTTTTTTTTTTCCTTCCCCCTCCCTTGAGCACATAAACATGATTTGAATTGTAAGGACATGCTTAAAAGTGAAAACAATGAACAGTGCAGTCTTGTGTCACCACGAATTTTGAAGAGGCTGGATAACTGTGTATTCGGAGTCTATCGAAATCACGGGGAAGGGATGCAAACATGACTTGCATGAGGTACCGTTTACTGAGATGGTTAAAAAATAATGTTATCTTTTGCCTTTAAAAAAACCAACCACCGCACACAAGAGCTGGGATTGCACCCCCAATGCGGGCATGTTAGAACATTTTAATGTGATGACGTTAAGTGAACATCAGCATATAAAACCCAGAGTTGTGATGTCGCATTAAGGACGATTAGAAGAGGAGAGATGCGGCACGGTAATTTCCTGCAGGAAAAATACCAGCATGAATTTATACCAACCAGCATGGGCTTTCATGCAGTGCTCGTGACTCGGAATGAACCTGCACCGTGGCACTCGAGAAAATTCCCTTACCTTTCACCTTAGATCAGCCTGACCTGTCTCCTTTGGTTTAAGCCCAGCAGATTAATGTTTGATGAAAGCTGTAGTTCTTGTTAAATTAAAAAACAATTGAAAAGGAACACTGAAAAATTGATTTTAATTTTTATTTCATATTAACTCCAGTCAATTAATTTCTGCTGTTATTGAAATGTATAAAATAAAACCAGCCTTGTTATATTTAGGACACCCTATTGTCCGCAATAATGTTTCCTGTTCCTATAAATCCTGCTTTGTCTCAGTTCTACCAGGAGCTCCTCAGGGACTGGCTGGCGGTATTTCTGTGCATTTTGTACATTGCTCTTTAGAAAAAAAACATTTTCACCAACGTGCTTTTTGGTGCTGGTGACACTCTCGTACGTGGTGAGGTATGCGTTCTGTTTCTCAGCATGATTGAGTAAAAGGAGCATCAATAAATCTCTTAAAATTGAGAGATCATTACAGAGTGCTGCTTATGTCTCCCGCAGACCCAGTTTTGTTTAAACGGCTTGCCTGCGAACAGTGTTGCAGACATCTGGGATTACCAGGGAGTAGAGCATAAAGACAGCGAAAGCAACTTTCCATTTTCCTAACGCTTCAGGTTTTTTCTGCTTGGTTGTACTGCATCTGAAGCAGGTTTCAGGGTAGCTCTTGGCATCTGGGTGAGAATCCGTTTACACTTTATTTCTTGTCCCCTGGAATTGATACTTGCTTCCCCATAATTACCTTCTCTCGTGTTGTGCATCCACAGCGCGTGGTCAGCACGCTGTCTGTGCGAGCAAGGTGTGCGCCGTTCACAAAGCTGCTGTTGGGGCAGAACTTGTACTCCCACTATAAGGAAAGCAAATGAGCGCTCGGCGTCTGCGCAATATGAGGAGTTCACCGGTAAGCGAAATAACACACCCCTCGGGAGCAAAACTTGTGCTCATTGTCACCTTTCCAGGCGTTTGTAAATTGCCATGCAGCAGGGCTTTTTAGGTTTTATTCTTTTCTTTGCTCTATGTTAATCTTCATGTCTACAACGCACAAACCCCAAGCGTGTTCTGTTTTTCAGGGGAAGGTCTCTAGAGACCAACCCCATGTCCCATGGACTGACCGCGGGATCCTCACGGCAGCGGACACACAGGACCGTGGGGATGCCCTTGCCGGGAATGGTCATCATGGCTCCTTCACCAGGGCCCGGGCAGTAACCGCCCCCTGTACAGAACAGGAGCCCAGAGCACGTGTTCCTGGAAAACTCTGCGCCTTCCTGAGTAGGGACGCTCCTCTGATGAAATGTTCTTTCTCCTGTTGTTTTTTTTGAGACATCGGAGGTTTCCTAAACTGGTTTAACATGCGAAGGGTCGCACCACCCAGTCCCTGTAGTTGACAATCTGTGTGTTGAGGATCTTTTTCACATGGAAATAAGATACTGACATAAGAGCAGGCATCTTGTTAAAGAACCATTTCAGACTGTGGAGTTTATGGATACTTCCAAGTAGAGTGTTTTCTGGATCGCTCTTATGTTCATTTAATTTCTCAGGAGACTGTTGCTTTTCTTACGTAGGCTACAATAGCTACCAGCACTGTTACCGGGACAGGGGCTTTTTGTAAGGCGATACCCAAGGTTTGAAACCGGGCAAGGGATCTACTCTGTTAACCCTCCCGATCGTAGTTTTCTCAAGCGTTCCGAGCTCTCGTGCCAAGGAAGTCTTATTTTGTGTCATTTTGAATCAGTGGATTTTAAAGTATTATTACCCTATGGCTCTTGCCCCCCAAATTATTTGTGACAGATACTCCACACTGTATCGTAATGAAACTCTTAGGGTATTATCTTTAGCTAAATGAAAAGTGTAACATACTGTAATATCATGCCAATTAGGAGGGAAAATCAATGTAGATACCTGAAATACGTTTTTGCTTGGTATCAGCCACTCTGTGAAAAATTGCGCGTTCCACGGTTTTTAATGAATACGGATAGACAGCTAGAGAGGACAGAAGATTATTAGTGGATATCTATTTCTGTGGCTCTATTTGTTACAGATATTCTTTGAGAGGCAGCAAATACATGTGAGGGGAAAAATCCTCTTCATCTGCATGTTTTCCTGTTATGCAACACGCTGCTCAAAATGCAAGCTGACAATTCCAGCGACGTCTCAAAAGAAGTGTCGCGTTTACATTAAAAATGGAGGAAAAGTAAGTAAAACAGATCAGAGCTTATTTTAACTTGGTGTCTGCGGAGATCGGTGTTTCTGCCTGTACCGCCTCAGTATCTTGAGGAGTGGTACAGAACCTCACCTGTGTCCTCGCAAACCTACCTAGTTTTGGTTCTTCATCTCAATTTAAGCTGGAGAGTACACAGAGGTTTAATCAGTGGCTTGAAATAAGCCAAAGACTTGTGATGGTTGGGCTTCGTGGATAAAATCAACCTTTTGTACGCAACTGGGCTAAACCGTCCCCAGCCAAGGGCCAGCGGTATCGAAGCTGCGATTGCGCGAGGTACGGGAGCGACAAGCCACCTCTGTGGGCACTCTATTGTTCTGTTTACGTGACTGACGCTAGGTCCTGCACAAGCCGGTGTCTGACGGGTTCTCCGTAGCTGCGGAACGGTCGGGAGGAGCCCGCGTTCGGCTGTGGCAGGCTTTCTCGGCACGCTACGCGGGGCCACGGGAAGGTGGGCTGTCTTTGGAAGCTGGTATCGAGGGTGACCGTGTAGCTGGCAGAGTGAAGGTGTAAGTTGTGAAGAGGATGGGAGGCTAGGGGGGAGGGGGAGAAGAAGGAAATGATCACTGAAACTTAGATAATAATTTTATTTGTAGTCTAATGTGCACACATGGCTGTTGATGATGAGGCTACCAGTGACATAAATAAACTCAAGCAAAAGATGTAAGCGAGTGGATATATGTAAAGGCTTCTTTGGGCAGTGCCACGAATTTGGACTTCGACCAATAGAATTATTTATGTCCCTTGCAATTTCAATGAAGAGCACAAAGGAGATAATTAGACCAGGATGCTTCGCATTGCTCTTTCCATCTTGCGCACATTCATGCCCACCAAATGTGAAATGTTCGCCTTTTCCCCTCCAACATGATGGTTGTTGAACTTATTTTTAGTGTCATTTGATAAGCCTCCCTGCTCGCAGAGAGACATCCCACTGACCCAGCCACTGGTCATTGTCTATACCAGTTCCCATCAAAGCGGGCGCGCTTTGTCAGGTTTCGACTCGAATATCCATTTTGCATCTGAAGTACAGTATCGAAAGTGACTGGATCATTTGAGCCTTTTTCTTCAGCTGCTCCCTCCTTCCTCCCCCACAGTGTTTCCGCTCACGCTAACATAATTTGGCATCGTCGACGTGACACGACACTGGTTTTTCTAAAAAATTATAATACATACATTGTCAATGTTTTGTGATGGCCGGCGCTCCCCTATATTTAATTTCTAAATTGATGGAAGGAGGTCTTTTTCTATTGCTGGATCTTAACCAGTGCTCGGTGTCCCCTCAAACCGAGTAATGCACATACAGTAATAGGTCATTCAATGTCAAAAGGCATAAAAAAGATGAGCAAAATCTTCACAGGCTGCTGCTTGCTGTTGCCTTTAATTATATTAATTAAACTTTGAAATTCTCATGCAAAGAGAGTTGCTGGCTTGTGACGCTGAAGAGCCCTTGGAGATTTCGGGGGGGAAAAACCCTGAGATACCAGCTTAGTGGCTACTGCTTTTTTAATCTAAAAAAAAAAAAATACGTAAGCCTACGACTGCTAGGTATGTTTATAGATGATGATGTTTTATGCGCTACTGAACTCTGAATGCAGGAAAGGGGAAAAAACCACCAGCCACAGTGTCAAGGTCTTGAAGCATCAGTCCCTCAAACTCTGCTCAAGATCTCTGGTTACAGGCTGTCTTCCTGTGGAATAACGCTCTATTAATTTTCTTCCTGTCCCGGGTGCATAATGAAAGAAAGGTGTCTTCAGAAACTAAAGGGCAAAGTCTTGCTTGCTACCAATACCTTGAGGCATCCTGTCTACATTTTGTCATGCGTGTGCACTTTTCAGTGTTAGAATGACAAGACTTGCAGTCAGAAGGTTCCCGTAAGGCACGATGCGATGGGAAACTCGCAAGGGTTTGTGATCTGACATCGCTGTAAGGCACTCAGCTCTTGCGCTTGCTTAGCCTGGTGGGAATTGTTACCCTCCGCCTTCGGCTAGCAGTCCCTGCTTAAATAGCACGTGCCATCTCTGCATCTGAGAAACTTTGCATCTCCTCTAAAAGCACATTACATCCTGAGAATCTGTAGTCGTTAAAAAACAGAAGAGTAACAAAAATAGAAAAACATTATCATCTTTGGTGTCGGTATTCTCCCTTTTGTGTTCTACGAAAGCATAGGCATGCAAGTCAACGCTGCTCTTGTGGTCGCTGCTGCAGATCAGGGTGTCGAGGCACTGGGGTGAAGCCCGGGAGCTCGGTACGGCAGCGCTGGCTCCTGGGAGCAGGGGACGCAGAAACCTGCTGAGTTCGGGCTTGAAGATGATCCAAGAAATGCGAGGAAGTGCTCGGTTCTCTCGGCTTGGTTGAAAAGTGGCAATGTGGCTGTCTCTCCTCCTGGTATCCTCTTCTCCTCCTCTACTGAGACTGAACTCGGGTGAAGTTGATGCATCGGCCCTGAGGGGGGAAAAGAGAGAAGCTGTTATTGGTGGAGTAATAAATGCGACCAAGGTTTTCGAATGCTGAATATTAGATGCTAGAAGGCGGCTGTAATTGAAATTCAGATGTTTGTGAAAATAACATACCCATGAAAAACCTTTTATGAATTAATGGAAATTACCCAGAGTGAGGCACCACATTTGACTCACAAATTTATAATGTTCGGAAAGCAGCGATGACACAGAAGACACATTTTGAACACTCTGAGGTCTTTTGTGAGGATAATTTACAAATTCTCCGTAACTATAGTGAGCAAACTGAAACCTATCTAACCATGGTAAGGGAAGATCACAGCGAAGACGGATGCTCCCCACAGGGCTCCCCCAAGACAAATCCTCACGCAGCGCCGTGCGGAGAAATGTGACTGTTAGTTAGCAGAGCTGCTGCCGATTTGAAACTGTATTTTATTAGCAATAACTGGAGATCTGCATCTATAAACTCTGTTCTTATGTGCTTTAAAATTGCTGCGCACCAAAAGGAAAAGCGGTTCTCTTGGTGTCATACCAGAGTAAATAACATTCTCCCATAAACGGGCCCAGATTAAATCTTGACAGCTTTTGGTGTAGCTGAATGAAATAACTCCACTAGCAAAAATTGCGACCCCTTTTTATTAATTTGGGATAAGCACTAAAAATTGCCAGTCGCTTCTCCGAGCTTATTTAAATGCCCAAACTCCAAATTCATCATGGGTGTTTGAAGTAGGGTGTCCACTCAACAGAGCAGCTCCCCTCCTTGAACAGCTCTTCTGGGCACGGCAGCGATACCTTTCCTTGCCGTGATGGAAGAGGCCAGCTTCCGTTGAGCCTTTGTTCAGGCTTCTCCACCCGGAGACAGCGGTTCTCCAGGGAACCACATGGAAGTATAAAGTGCTTGTATGAAAAGGCATGTGGTACAATTAGGGAGTGCCAGCCAATGTTGCATGTTCTGGCCTGAGGTCCTACATGAACTAGAAAGTCTCTGCATTGGGGCGGGTCCCGCAGCACCCCATCCTGCACCGGGAGCGTGTCGGTGTCTCTCCGGCTGTCTCCGGAGGGTGGGGGAGACCTTGCGCAGTACACGGGGGTGCAGGTCTCACACAGGTTAGAGGGACTTTACATGAAAGCCTCCTCGAAAGGAAAAAAAACTCAGCGGGTTTTCTTCTGTGTCATCTTCAATTCCTACTTGAGGACTTCGAAATTGCCATGTCTATGAAGCGATTTATGAGAGAGCGGTAAAAGGTGGTGCCAGGTGACCTGTGCTAGTTTTGGAACAGGCAGCTGTGCTTACGCTGTGAATCCTTATTTCTTTCTAAAGATGCACGGTTGGGGGAAAATTACTGCTCTGTTCTTAAGACATTATGACATTACCGAATGAAATTAGGGCTGAATTTCATATTCCTTCCCTTTATTTATTTTGATCTAAATGCGTTACCGGTTAGCAGGGAGGGTGATGGCAGACAGCGTTACTCAAGCAAGTCTCAGCTGGCACCTGCCCTTCACCGGCACGAACGGGGCAGTGTTCTGATCGAGGGGTTTTCTTCCCTAATGCTCTTCTAATGATTCTGTTTCTGTCAACTGCACGACAAATAAAAAACTGGTGAATAGGTGGGTACAGAAATTGCAGTAACTTCTAGCTGCTACCATCTGTACTACAAATGCAGAAGAGGTGCAGAGAGATTCCTTTAAAGGCGAGGTATAATAGGCCTGGACATCTTGATGTGCCTTTACATTTGCTTGTTTTGTTTGTTGTTGTTTTTTTTTTTTTTTTAAATAAGCATATCAAAATGAGTTCTGTGGTAGAAGCAAAGTATTTCTGGAGCATTTCAGTGCAACTCGAGCACTTCTGGCGACAGAGCTCATGTTAAGTAAACGCTGACAGCAAGGATGTTTACGTCCGAGTTAATGCCACAATGGAAAAACAAGAGTGTGAAACATGAGCAGAGAACAAGGAATGGGGAATCGCAGTAGTTCCCAGCTGATGTAATTGGTATTACAATTTACCCATCAGTACAAAATTTCTTCTTTTGTTTGTAGCTTTCTCACTGTTCTTTAAAGATAGTTACCAGTGCATGAATGTATATTAATTTGGGGCAAATGATTTGACTATTACTCATTTTGGTGTCTGCATTCAGTTTGCATTTAGAAGGTGTTCTGGCGGCTCAGTGCTTTACCTGATGTCTGAAATAATCACTGGAATCAAAAACAAGTTCTGCAGGGTCTGACTGCGTGAAGTCAGTAAACGCACCGCGTTAAGAGGGGCTGGGGGTGTTTGCAGCCCTTGAGACTGGCGTTAATGAACTATATAACAAACGTCGTCAAAGGGGCAAACTGGCCCCTTAGTTCTAGAGAGCACGGTGTTCTGTGGCCCTAGGAAGGATTTCCAGTTGAAGAGTCGTGTATAGAAAATCGGGAACAACTTGCACCTTGAAATCTCGTTACCAAAGACAGCGTGGGTTTCCATCTCTGCCGTCACTGGCATCCTACCAGGTAGCACGCATGTAACTGTCGCTTCCAGTCCACCGAGAGCAGCACCAGCAGCGAAGGCTGAACCGCCCTGGGGTTCCCGCTGCCCCCTCTGCCCTGGCCTGGCCCCAAGGGGGCACGCGGCAGTTCTGCAGCGCTGGGCCCTGCTCCGCTGGCCCGGTCCCTTCTCCTAAGTGCCCTGCAGTCTTGGAGTGTCCGTCGCCTGCTAAAGGCTGACCGTGAGTGGTAGAGGATTTGGAACTATATAAGGGGGAAACTGAGGAGGAAAGGGAACATAAGCTTGTTCTAAAATAAATTTGGAAATAAAATTTAGAGATGTCATCGTAGGAGTCACACGGCATAGCTTTCACTAGAACTAAGAAAAAGACTTTCTGTTTTGTTCAATACACGTCTTCTCTGCCTGCCTGGAGGAAGGGTGAGAAGGCTTTTGGAAGTCGCTCCTGTGATGCTTCTTTTTTTCCGTTCTACCTGAGGTAGAGTCACTTCCACTCTGAACCTACCCATAGGCATTAAGTTAGTGAGTATATTTGATGTATGATCACATAGTGCTATAACTTCTGTGAATTTATGTACTGGCAACTTTGACTACCTTTTCTTATTTAAGAAAACTGGAGGATGAGAGATTTCAAATGAAAACAAAGCCTTCCATATGAGAAGCCATTTTTTTGTGAATAATGTGATGCTCACAGAGGACAGAGCTGAAATAGGGATGTTGGAAAATACACTGGAAGTGCTAATTAATGAGAAGGTCAGGAACACTGTAGTGTCATTAATGGAACGGCAAATACAGCACGCCGGCGTGGTAGAGAACAGCCTTTACGTTTAGGTAATGGGATGTGACAAGGTGCCTGGTTTCACAATACCTACACATGAAACGCATTAAAAAGTAGCTTTCAAGCCAACATAAAGGGCTTTGAGCTCTCACCATGCTTACAATTTCAGTCTAACTTGCACAATTACCAGCTATACCTTTCATATTATTATTTCTTAGCAAAAATAGATACGTGTATCAGCAAGCTTCTCTTTTGGTCTGTTTGCCCCAGTTCTTGTCAGGTACGTAACTCTTTCCCCTAAATGCTGGCTTGGAGAGGGTTTTTCCTTCCAGGAGGAGTGGTTCCAGACATAGCAGGGATGGATCTCCCATGGTCTCTGCCCCCACCCTCCTGACTCGAGGACTCAAGGGGGAGGAAGGAGAAAAAGAAGGCCTTGTTTGGTCGGGCAGACCCCTGATCATGTAACCCATCCAACAGGCAGACAAAACGCCGTTAACTGGAGAATCTCAAAGCACCGAAGAAATACCAGCTATCAAAGCTCTGTCAATATTAGACAATAATAGATAATAACAAACACACTGCAAGTAGTTTAAGTGGTATTTTTAAACCATTCACCTTCTAGATGGGGAAACTGAAGTAGGCAGAAGATAAAAGACTAATTTTCAGTTGTTAAGGACTTATCGCTCCAGATCAAACCAATACAAACTGTAGGTGTTCATCAACTAGAAAACCGGGTTGTATGTGATGTAACCAATATCAAGGTGGTTTTGAGAAAAAGATGCACACTTGTGTAAGTCATCCTCTAAATGAATTCAAAACTTCCTATGTAGTGATAGCTCCTTCATCATTAAGAGCAGCTTTTAGAAACAGAATATTAATTTTTTTCTTTTGATTAATCTGAACTTTACGAAAAGGACTATTTACTTAAATAGAAGCACTGTGTTTACCAAGCAGTAGACTCATCAGTCTATTTTTGGCCTTCACAGTTAAAACATGCTTGTTCTATGTAACTAATTACACCAATGAATTACCATCCTAGCAGCATTGCCGTGATCCACCGGTTTGGTGAGTTAATGTTACACTCATGTCCCCGTACTCAATTAAACAATCAATACAACCAATTTGAAATCAGATGTATCATGCCTTGTAAATCACTGGATCATAAACCTTAACAATACCAACATGTAGTCAGTATAAAACTGAACTAAATTAGTGGTTTAGGACTCATTAAAACATGAGTTATGCAAGCATTCTGTGATCTTTGTGTGGAATATGGGAGTTGTCTTCATGGACTGGATTCGGGGGGGGAGGGGCGGTGAAAAAACCCCCACCCTTAACTCTTAAAGATGCACCACAGGTACTGCAGGAGAAGAACATGGCAGGTATTTAACAAAAAAGAAAGATGAAAGAGATCTAGGGCAATGTTTTTTAACTAAGAATGAATAATTTTCTATTACATCAAAGCCTTTTCTTTAATTGTTGAATATATTACTGAATTTAAGCTATGGGGCAACCCAGATAAAGTCCTCGCAGGGCACAGCACCTCAGGGGAAGTGGATGCTCACGCTGCCCTGCAGATTAGAGCCTCACACGGCAGTGCCCTCCAGAAGAGGCACCGAGAGGTGCCGCAGAAACAGCGGAGTTTGCTGCTCCAGCGTGGCCTCCCGCGAGCCTCTACAGCTCTGCCGGGACACTGCACCGGGCGCGCCGAGGAGGGGACGGTGTGGACTGCGCTCAGCTGTTGCTGTTGCCTGGATAGGCATGAAAAGCACTTCAATTTAGGTGTGTGCATTTGTCAATGAGCAAACACGTGACGCAGGAACGTACGCTGGGCTCTTCCACGGAGGCAGTGAGGAAACGGCACAGGCGCCTCCGGAGCTGAGCCCACCTCTCGCACGGCCAGAATGGCCTTCCCTGCGCAAGGCGCCGTACAAATATTCCACTGTGTACCTCTTGTGTGATCGGAACACTAAATCAGGTTTTGCTTCTTTGCTGCGGTTTTTTTTGACCTGAACTATAGACTTTCTGCTCTTTCGGTTACAAGCTGCAAACACGTACTGCCATAAAACTTTATGTCCTGGTCAGCCATTTAAACCTGTCTGTTGAGGTGGGTTTTTTCCGCTCCCCTCGAGTAACACAGCCAGAAGACACACCGCGCAGCAAAAAGAGCTTCAAAATGTGCAGGGGCGAGAACGAGAGGCAGCGCTCTCCCGGAGATGACGAATAAATTTTGCTAGATCTTTCTAAACTGAAATAGATGAAAGGCAACAAAGGTCTAACAGTAGATTTAAAATGAGTAGCAGGATGATAACCGGCCGCCACAGAAGTTGTACGCTTTGTGTTTGCTGAGGTGAACGCACAAGTCCCTTATTGAGGTTGTGGGCTGGGAAAGCTCTTCGCCTTCCCTTACCCGCACATGGTGGTGTTAGGTGGGACACGGGCTAGGGGCCGGTGCCGTAGCTGCCTGCTTGGCTGGGGAGAGCTCTGCTGCCTCGAATCGTGTCGGAGTGTAACTTTTCCTGTTATTAAGTACCATCTGGAGTGCCTAGAGCTTTTTGTGAAGCGTCTTTTTTAGTATACAACATATATGCAAAAGAGAGACAAATGCACAGATACGGATATATGGGCTCTGTTCTTGGTATCTCAAATGTGGACTGGGCTTGCCACAACAGTGACAGCAGTCCTCACAGTACTACCTCCGAAGCGGAAGTTTGGCAGTAGAACTGTTCCTCTTTTCCTGCGTGATAGGCTTTTTGTACTCACGTGTGAAATACTAATCAGTACCTTCTGAACCTAAGGGCCTCGCTGCATGGAAGGGACTTCTGCAAAATGAGTATTTAATCATGGGTTGGTTAATAAATGCTTTAAGTTTTTTGGTCAGCTCTCCTTCACTGTGTTGTGTGATCGCCTGAAAGGATGCAATTAAAGGAAGTCAGGTTCTCCATATAAAACCTTGAACACAGCATCAACTTCTGGATGCTGTCACAAGGGTCCCGGTGAGACGTGATCTCCTTGGAGACTGTGGATCCTTCATCACAGCCTTCCTGCAAATGCCGCTGAGCTGGCAGGCTCAGGCTGCCTGTGAACTGGAAGCAGTATGACTCGGAAAGTTGAAGGGACAGAATGCCCTCAACTCGGAACAGGACTTCAAATCATTCGCTTAGCATTTAAGTAGGTGGCTGCTGCTGGGTAGTCAGTGCTCTTAGGAGGTAGCTTTTAACCTACCACCTTCAACCCACTGCCTCTGGCTACTGTTTGCTTTGGTGTGTTTGGCCCTGCTTGTAGTATGCTTCAGTAATTCAGAAAGGGCAGGTGAAGCAGTCTATAAAATCGAGGAGGGTGGAGGTGAGATATGATGATATCCGGTCACCCAGCCTGCGCTGCACCGTCTGTTCTCATGTACTTTGTCGCTCAACCATACCTTGTCCTTGTGTATGACTTAATTTCTTTAACACACTGAGTAACTGAGTAAAAAGGTTCCCTGTACACTGCTGAGTTGTTCAGCATCCAATTTAGGACTGATAAGAACACCTGCATTTTCCAGAGGAGCACTTACAGCTCTGTTTTGTCCAGAACAGTTGTATGACCCCCTATAATACAGAATGGCATAGAAGATCAGCTCATTTTGGCCTTGGAGGATCAAGGTCCTCCACTGTCTGTCCCTGACGTACCAGCAGAAGCTGAGAATGGTGTGCTTCTACCCCCAGCTGCAGCGTCCCCATAAAGAGAACATACCCTTTTGGGATTTGTCATTTATATGGCTCTCGTGAGCTCTGTGCCCTCCAGCCCAATTGATCAGTGCCCGCACAGCTGTGAGGAAGGAGAGGGTTTTAGAATAATGTCACTCCTGAGACGTGTATTTAGCGGTGTCATTTATGTTGGCCCTGTTCTTCACAGCATTATCAGAGCATCTTTCATCTCTGTGACCGGTGCATCCCTGTTAGCTCAGCTTCGTCGTTCCCCAGAAAGCTGTCTTCTCACGACAGCTCTCCACGACAGTCTGCCGAGACTGCTGGTGCAGTCTGGATCAGCAGACGAGAATCTGCTTTACCTGATTCTATTTCTTCTTACGCTTATGTTCCCTGTGGCCCAGCCTGCAGTTTGCCTTTCTGTAAGGAATCAAAATTGAGAGTATCGGGTTCTTCCCTGTAGTGCCTGCAGTAAAGGACAGGACTGTGTAAACCTCTTCTTCTTTGCTAATGCAAGAGAACAGGCAATTTCCTGCTTTCCAAACCTCTTTAGAATCATTAACTCCCAGTACAGAGCTTACCGGGGATAATGAACTCCTACACGTGCTCCTGACCTGCACACTCGTGTGCAGCTGTGACAATAAAAGGGCCTTTTAAAGGAATATAACTGGCAGGGGTTCAGACTTAGGTGCTGAGATGCCAGCACCAGCGGCACCTCCCTTGAAGTCTCGTAACGAGAGCTGAGCAGCGGTGGCTGTTTCTATTCTGGAAAAATCCCACTGTTTCCCCTCGGCAGAGCCTGGAACCACAGAGTCCATGGAACAAGACAGCAGCTTGTGCCGACACACCTGCGTCGGGCTCGGGAGCCAACCCTCACCGTCTCACAGCCTTCAGAAAGGGCCCTCAGTGATCTTCCCTCGCCGTAGCCAGCAAAAGCGACATTAACTAGAGCTAGTGTCACCTTGCCCCCATCTCCCGGGCATTAAAATTCTACTGGCACTAACATCCGTGCGCTTCTTTACTAGCTCCCCCGCTTGGGATGTATTTCACTGCTATAACCGTTATAATATTACACTTGCCTCATAAATATCCGTTGACAAGCTGGAGCATTCAACTGAAGTTAAGTTGATATTTTTAGTTTTTGTTAAAGATAGCTGATTTATATGTTTACTCTGGAGAGGGGTTACTAACCCACCCATGTCCTGTGCAGCTCTAAGCAGCGTTCAGAGATTTAAAGTGGCATCTCTCTTTCTCACGCTTGCTCTTTATCCGTGATGATCAGGTAATCCCTCGTCTCAGAGACTCGAGAAGCTCAGAACATTATCAGAATTTGGAATTGGCTTCACGCTTCTGCTAACACAAACCTGTGTGCTCCATTGCCAAACTTCTAGGGCTCAAGCCTCATCCCTGCAGATGTGCATGGCTACCAGCATGTTTATTTTATATAAAGCAAAACCATTTTAGATTGTTGGAGTTTCCTGTCCTCGCCTATGTCACATTCTTGCCCGCAGAAGACCACGAACAACAGGTTTCAGTGGCTGTGTGCTCCCTGGCTGCTGTCCTAACGCAGGGCCATTAGGCAGCCGCACAAGTAACAAGCCAAGAAGTCCCCGTCGGCATCCCTGAACCATGCTATGGTGGTAGATATTTAGCACCTGGGATAAGATGACTTGCAGTGCTACACGCTGCTGGAAGTACCATTTTTCATGGAATAAATCAGCAATGAATCTCTTAGAGGAATGATCTTGAACTGGCGTTACTGCTACAGAACCCATCGCTACTGATGCAGACATCGGGATCATTTCTAGGGCTGCCCAAGGAGGCTTCCTCCCCAAAATTACTTAATTCATGGCTGAAACATCACTGACAGAGATGAGCTAAGCTCCGAACCCCAAGAACAACACTGGATGGGCTCAAAATCCTCCTGAAGTAACAATGATGTAGTAAAAAGAAACAAACCACAGATGAATGGCGCTATATATTTTTACCCGAAGAAAGATATTTTTTTTTTGTCACTCTAGCAATTTTGCCAGTAACTTGAGATAAGTGGAAACACGTATAACTTATTTAGCATGTGTGCATAACTCCTTAGCATGTGTGCATGAACCTCATGATCTTTCCAGGCAATCTAGCGGTCCTGTAAGTCAAATTGCAAAAGTTACAGAATCTGAATTTCAAGAACAGTAGTTTCCCAGTGAAAACTGGCAGGAGCTGCCTCAAAACATGACTGCTTTGAGGAGAGTGTGCCAGCACAATGAAAGGTACCTCAGGAGCTGAGTCTGGCCTCACAGCCACCTTTCATCCCTTGGTCCTCCTTTACTTGTAGGCAAGTAACGTGAATATGGAGTAAAGTGCAGGAAAGGAAGATGGGACTAATTTCTTTTATAAGAGTGTTCTTGTCTTTCTGCACCAAACAGATACTGTATTTTAGAGTATAGGCCAACAAAACAAAACTGTCAGTAGTAAGTTCAAAAATAGGTATTTTATAGATGCTGTCTAAAGAAATAAAATGTGTAATGGGTGGTCAAGAGTCCGTAGGTGCTGTGTCAGACAAGTATTTCTTTGCAGGAAAATACGCAGCTCAGTTGTAGCCATCTGCCTCAAACTTTTACCTTAATGTAAATATTATACAGTAAGTATTAATTTGCGGAGAGAAACCCTGCAGGTATCTTAAGCCTGTTTATGTGTTATATCTGACATAGTCGCAATTCAGCAGTTCCCTATCCTTGAACAAAGATGCTAATTTCTGGTTTGTTGGGTTTTTTTCGAGCACCGGTGATTTAGGCGTGTGTTTGGTGTATCTCGTGTCAACATGGTTTGCTAAACGTTCGGAGCAAACATTCTCTGATGCAGAGCAAGCATGCGTGTATGAAATGCTGCTGCTGGCACCTGGCAGGGCTTGGTATCTGCTTCGTATGCGCTTTGCGGACGTGTAAATGGCAATACTTGGTGCACTGCAGTGAGGAGTCAAGGGGTATTATCTGTGGTATTTTTAGTACACTGGCGGCTTTGAGGAAATGCTATTAAGAACAGCTTTTCACCCCACTAATAACGCTTATTTTGTAACTGGACATATGGACATTTCGGCACAGTTGCTACAGCGAACAAAATCTTCCAAGTACACGTTTACCAGTGGTGTAACCTTGTGAAAGCCAGGACCGACGGGGCTGTGTTGCTCAATATGCTCCGTGGCCCTCACAGGAGTGCTTCTGCCAAGACTCCCGGGACTTGACAGCAAAGATGCCGGGCTAGACTCTCAACACTGTTTTCCCACCTTTGAAATTCCAAGAAACTTCCGCAGAGTAATCTGAAAAGCTCCATCCCCGCTGAAGTCCTGCTAATCGAGTCAAACACGAACAGCACAGGCGCCGTACGGCTCCTCGCCCGCACCTGCACGGACCTGTGGTCGGCGGGGCCGCTGGGGAGCGGGGCCACCATCGGTGCGAGCAAGAGCTGCCGTTATTGTTATCGTCGGTGCTCCCCTTGTGTCGGAGTGCCGGTCGCCCGGTCAGCTAGACAGCAGGGAGGCAGCTCCTGCCCTGACTGGCTTCCAGAGAAGGACAAGAAGGCGAGTGGACTGCAGAGGTGTGCAGGCAGCCAGGGAAGGGAAAGGAAAGGAAAGGAGTGCTCACTTCGCAGGAGCAGTTGCCATCCTGCCTAGACAGTTTTTGGTAATGAAGAAGGGAGGGATTTATCTTCCTTTGCCAAGTTTTCTGCGACTGCTTTATTCAGCAGTTCTCCAAATAAACTACTGCCTTGAAGAAGAGCGGTTGTGACAAGCTGCCTCTCCTGCGAGTTGGCCTTCCAGGTCTGGGAGAAGAGAGCACGAGGAGCTGCAGAGCCGGTCGTGTGGGCCTTAGGGGAGAAGAAAACTGTATGCATTTGTAGCATCTGCTTCAAAAGGAGGTTGTGGCAAATATTTTATTCAGCAGAGCTGGAGGTCTCCTGTCTCTAGAGGGCAGGAGTTTGTTGTTTTCCTCGTACGAGGCAAGCATTGCTTATGCAAAAGGAATGGATGTGGAAATGGCCTGGAGTCCCTGTTTTTCGACCATGGATTCTTTGGAGCGAGGGCCCCGGCGCACTCTCTCCATCTGACCCCTTGGCAGTATGCCTCCCTCACTTGCAGCGCTTCTGCCTCTGTGGAAATACACCATGGCCTGGCAAGGTTTGACCCTTCTTTCCTGAAGGACACGTTCTTGTTTTCCCATTGCAAGCGCCTGCCAATGGAGGGCTCTTCTCCTTCAGCTCTAATTACGCCTTGGAAGGCAGATCAGCTTGTTCTCACTGCCAGAGGGAAAGTGATCTCTGTCCTGGCTGCCATCCCAGCACACACCTAACCCGGTGCTGACGCTCGCTCACGTGGGCGCGATAACCAGGACATTTCTTCTCCCACCATCCCGGTGGCAGGCTGAGCTGTCACTGGGAGAGCTCCCTCTCCTCGAGTGCGAAACCGGAGGGGTGGGACTGCAACACTCCCTTCCAGGTCGCTCTTCCTTGATTTCTGCGCTGTATACGCATCGCTGCGGCGGGGTGGGGGGGCTGAAGAACAGGAGGGAGGTTTTCTCTGAGAAGTCCCTTGTCTCTTTGAACTCTTCTGAAACTTTCCGGGAGGAATCCTTGTCAGGAGTAAGTATGACTGGGGATCCCACTGATGTTATGGGGGGACTCCAGCCAAACTGACAGCAGGCCTGATCTTTAGTGCCAAATGATTTCCTCCTGTTAGCATCCTAAATGACTCCTCGAGTCCGCTACATCTTTTATAAGAAGAAAAGAAAGAGAATGTGCTACTAGACGCATCACATTTCAAGCCCTGTAAGATCAGAAAGAGCCCAAATTTAAGCCCACTAAAACCTACGAACATCAAAACTTGGTGCTTTGGGGACTTTTCATCGAGAAACGCAAAGAAAATCAGAAATTTACAGTTCCTAGAGATGGCATCACAAAAGCAAAAGTCAAGTTATCTTCATTATTATTCCTTCCTCCTGTCTGCGCAAAGTGAGAAGAATGCAGTTTATCTTTCTCTGAAATCAGAGGTGACAACAGATAAACCATAACTGTCAGAAGAACTCTTCAAACTCCTTTTCTCCTCCATCATGACCTCAACTCAGGAAAGTCCCCTTCAAGCTTCTCCTAAAATCTCCTTCCTTTGGGAGTACTTCCCAGTCTTCTTTTCCCGATCGACTTCTCTAACCTGGGCTTTTCTGAAGAGATGTTGTTGTCTTCAAATGGCTCATATATTTCAGAAGCAGATGCTCTACAGCTGTAAAGCCGTAAGTCATCCAGGGGTCACGTTCTCAGCTCGTAACAGAGCAGTAACATGGCATTCATACCCCAGCCAAAAACCCGGCCCATTTGATTTTACAGTATCTGACTGCCCTATGGTAGTTACTCGTAAAGACAGAAGTCACTCCCATTACATAGCGTTTAGGATGCTATGTAAATTATTTTAAAATAATTATCACGCTATTATTATGAGGAAAAAAATCCACCTAAGAAATTCTGTGGGAAAATGTGAATCTATTGGAAGATGTAGCTTGGGTTTAAGCGGATTCTCTTTGGAGGGAGAGTAGAAAGCCCCAGCACAGCGGGAGGGTGCAGCTCTACCGCAGCCGCCAGCGCTTGGATTGAGAGGGCTCTGTCGATGGCAGGAACCGCGCTCTGCCACGCGAATGCCTGCACACACACTGCGTGTAGCAGCCCTCTAGATGCCACTGTGATCCAGCTGTCGCTTCACCAGCCGACGCCTTGACAGCGATACCGGATAGCTGGATCCTCCGCAGTGATAATGAATTCAGCATTAATGACACTGACCGCTGGCCCAGGAAAGAACGCGGGTGCCAAGCCGTCTGCCCACCCCTCAACCCGTGCTGGCTTCCCCCATACAACGAGTACACGTCAACGAGTCACCTCTCCTTCCTGCAGCCAACACCCCGCAGCACATCGGTAGGCTTTTGTTTTAATTCAGATGGTTTAGTAATCATAAACTTCACAGATGTTTGGACATCTCTCCCCCCATTAATAACCCTTCTCTGTGCAGAGCAGTGTTAGCAGGGGCAGCTCCAGAATCCTCTACCTCGGACCAAGGCCTAAATCCTTCCCAAAAGCCAAACCTTCATGCAACACCATAATTAAAATGACCGCAGAATATATTTTCTCCTGTGGCCTGCTACACATCTGATTGAGACCTTCTGGATTATGAGAGAGGAGAATCTATGAAGCTGTCTGATTCATGTTCATACACATCTCTTGTCAGTCTGCCTTGCTCTCAGTTTGCAAAGATGTCTATTAATTGTATGTCGGGCATATTTCAAACGGTGCTAATTTATTGCTATTGTTGCTGGCATTACTGCCAGTTGAAGCCCTAGCCGTTGACCCACGATCCACTGTGCTCAGAGAACACAGGAGAAGAGACTGCTGTAACTAGTCCGTGAGGATAACAAGCGCTGATTTCTGATGCTAATCGATGGGGACAGAGGTGAAATGCCAATATGTGTTTCCACATCTGTCTCGCATTTGAATTAGGAGTCGGTGCCTCTGTCCAGGAACACAGACTGGTACAAGTGAGGGCTGCACGTCTGGCCCCCTTGCATACAAAATTAAAGCTTACTCTCTCATTCGGACGCTATAGACTGCCGAAGTGACAGGCTGGGGGGAGTTGCAGTGCTCTGGTGAACTGTAGCTACTCGTAGCAGTCACGGGTCAGAGCAGCCTCTGAGCTCTCGCGTGATGGAAGATGAGGATCAGTCAGTAGCCAGCACAGAAGAGAGGAATGTGAGAGTTCTCCTTGTACAAGAAGTTATTCCAGCAGGCAAGACAGGGTGGGCAGCACACATGCAGCGGGTTTCTGTAGGAATTCTTTACCAAGAGGTCTGTAATTTAGGAAGACTTACGTCCTGGATTACCTTGACAGCTTTAGCAGTACTCTCCTTACTTAGGACTAGCCAAGGCGTTTGGTACCGATTCACTCGGATGTACTAGTGTCACCGGTACCGGCTTCTGTTAATTTTTAGGCACTGCTTCTGATCTCGTGTCTTGCTGAAAATTAGAAATAGTTTCTTTGAAGTCAGCAGCGTAAAGCTCATGGAAATAAGATCCGAAGCTGGTCCTCAGATTGTATTATGACAGTGTGGTGTCTATCACGGGCTCCTTTTCAGGACTACCAAGCAGTTGGCCCGTCGCAAGTGGTGCTGGCAGCCTCTAGGATGTGTGCACTGCAAAGAGATACTGCTGGAGTCCTGCAGCAGTTGCACTCTTTTCTTTCCTTGTGGACTGCGGTATGTGCGGTGAAGTTTGTATTCTCTGAAATACTTTTTCCTCATTGGAAATCACTGCTACAGATGTGCTTAGTGGAGATGCTAATGTTCTCCAGAAGCTAGAAGTGTCCCGTGGGGACACAGTCAAACTGCGTTTATTCTGTTCCCTGTAAGTTTTTCCTAAGTGTACATTACCAGCTACTACTGGAAAAAGGATTTGGTATGGGTCTTTTTATGCTCTGAATCCTGACGAAGGATAAGGTGTTTATGGTCTACAGAACTACCCACGTGGGATTTGCTTCTGTCGCTGCCCAGACACTGTCTAGATCACTTGACTTATAAGCACCTCTATGCTGCCCATCTTTCCTCTTAGGAGCTTTCCCGAGAAACGTGGGGGAATGGGTACACGGTGCTGGATTTTGTTCTGCTTTTCAGTTTCCACCCTTCCCTTTCTCCCTTCTTTTACATTGATCAGTGTAATTTGTATAATGAGTTTGGGTTTTGGTGAGGCTTTATTATACATATACCCAGAGATCTTTGTATTAAGTACATTTTATAAATTAATAAATAAATATGCTCATTTGTTGTAGAATTTCTATTGTTGATTTGGGAACAGTAAGCTCTCGCAAATCTCAGCTTTCACCTTGCCAATCACTGTATTCCTGTAAGTGCGCTGCAGTTATTTGGAACCTTTTCTGGGTTGGTGTTGGCATCCTTTTGCTAGATTACATTTATGCATTAGTACCATCTGTGCCTGCTGTACCTTCTGTGAGTTAGCCCTGGCCAAATGACTGGCATTTATCTGGAAGTGCACTAAAAAAAAAAAAAAAAGAGAGAGGAAAAGAAAGGGAGGGAAGGAGGAAGAGAGACAGTATGGATGGTACCTAGAGCTTTATGCTTGCTGCTGGCACTAATGGGTCTTGGGGAGGAAGACACACTGGTGAGCACAAATACCTGCACTGATGTCTCTCATTTCAACTGCTGATGAAATCTGCCATGTCTTTTCTGAGTTTTTCTCTCTAAATAAGAGCTGCTTCATCCTGTCGTAGTATTCAAATAAATTCTCCCTACCTCTGCGTTCTAAAGGAAAGACAAACTGGTAAGACTGAAGAGAAAAAACTACTGCAGTCTGAGGACAGTTTTGGATTGGTGATGGTCTTTTTCCATTGCGTCTTGTTTCAGTTTGGTTAGAGTGACTTCGGACCGCGTGATGCCTATAGCTTTGATCTGTCAGCTAGTACTGAAGGTTATTTACAATATTGACTGCATATGAGAATGCAGATGTCACTATGCTGGGTTTATCATTTTGCTTTCTATTCAGTCTCATCTGTTAGTCAAAAAAACTTAGGTGTGAAATAGCCTCTTAGGGTGTCTTTCCTATAAATAACGGGAGAGGTGAGCATTTTCTTCTGTTACTGGTTTTTAAATGTCTGTTGTCTTGTTCATCATAGTAAACAAAAAGTGCTCCCTGTTGAAAGTCAGAGAGTACTAATAAGCAGCAGCATAGTAACCTTCTTTGAGGATTCTTGAGAATCGGAGCATTTGCAGAGGCCAAAGCTTTACTCCTACCCGTCTTAGAGCAGCAAGCAATACACCACTGGTGTGCTTTCACAGCTAGTCATGGACCAAAGCTGGTCTCCACCTTCTGCCTCATCCTGCCTTGGCTTCCTTCTCCCGCTGCCCATCTAGGCTGAGGGAGCTCCAGGTGAAGGACCTCTGAACCGTCTATCTCTATCTGTGAGACAAGGAAAGCCTTAACACTAGTACAGGGAAGGGAATTCCTGGCAAAGCCAATGAAAGCATCATGGTCTAGGTCTTTCCACACCTGTCTCTGGACACAGACTGACAGGCAGCATCCAGAGCACCCCTCCAATACTTTTTCCCCAGTACAGTTAGAGCTGCGTTATGAGGTAAATAGCTCCTAGCTCCGCAGCTCCCTCGTCCAAAGGAATGGAGTCTGGTCATTTAAGAGATTGTGAACTAAAAACAAAGATTTCTTCGTTCTACTATGTTTTTCATTTCAGACCAGTTTCACTGAACCCAAGAAAAAGAACTTTTGTGCATACTCTTAGTTGATAGCAGTTTGGATCAATATGTCCTAAGTAGGTAGGTACAAAATATGAAGAGCAGACAAAAATACAAATGAAGGCGTTCTTAAACAGAACATAACTGTCTGCTAAGAATTCAAAAGAGAATTATCTTGCTTTAAAATTACTTTAATTAAATCAGTGCAATGTCAGTCTGTCAAGAAAAATAATGTGCCTTACCCAGCCTGACCTACATTAGAGCACGTAAGCTTCTGGCAGAGGGGTTAAGGAGCCACCTCTGAGCTGAACACGGTTCCTGCCGAGGCTGATGAATCAAATGTTCTACTCCAGAGAAGGAATCATCTTTGTGTTTGGCGGGACAGCGCCAAAACTGATGGAACTCTCTCTTACTTGTAACGTAAGCATTCCATGAAATTAGGATGACCTTATAGAAGACCCTCTCTGCAAGAACAGATGTTGGGGGTATCGGCAGTTTTACTTGCACGCTGTTTGATGCACAGTCCGTTCCTAGTGTACTTCTATTGAGATCTGATATTGTAGAGTAGAGCTTGTGGTTGACACAGACACAGCATGTCTCCTTCAGGGGCCTGCCTCCAATGCCAGTTCTTGCTGCTTAGTGATCTGCGTTCAAGGGGCAGGTGTCCTAGTGTGCGAATACAAGTCACATCCTTTCACCAAAGATACTCTTTGGTAAAGGCAATTTATAGTTAAGCTAATGGCATAATCATAATTTATACGGACTGCCTTTTGCTGTGGCTTTTCCATAGCACGTAGCACAAAGAATCATAGAATCGTAACTGGTTTGGGTTGGAAGGGACCTTAAAGATCATCTAGTTCCAACCGCCCTGCCATGGGTAAGGACACCTTCCACTAGACCAGGTTGCTCAAAGCCTCATCCAACCTGGCCTTGAACACCTCCAGGGATGGCGCAGCCACAACTTCCCTGGGCAATCTGTTCTCAGCGCCTCACCACCCTCAGAGTGAAAAATTTCTTCCTAATACCTATTCTGTATCTCCCCTCTTCCAGTTTGAAGCTCTTACCCCTCGTCCTATCACTACATGCCCTTGTAAAAAGTCCCTCTCCAGCTTTCTTGTAGGCCCCCTTCAGATACTGGGACTTAACAGCAGGCTCTTCCCAGCAGCTCCACCAAGACCAGACAAGTTGGCGATGGTGCCTGAGGGAGGCTCGTGGCTAGCCTTGGGCCTCTTGCCCACCCTGGGGGAGACCGGCCCCTGCCCACCTCGGCCAGCCTGAAAGAGGGGAGGACGGTCCACCCTGTGCTTGTGGAGCCCTTCCCTGGGGAGCACAGCCCGCTGATGGCCCAGAGGGTAAAAAACCAACAGCAGCTGCTCTTGGTCTGTTGCATGAAGGTCAGTTTTTCAGACATTCTCTTACAGGCATACTGAGCTGATCTGTTCCCCAGAAATATCTGTTGGCATTCTCTTCTTCACGCTTTGTGCCGTCTTGAACGCCCTTACTTCAGATTTACATCAGGATGTATGAGAAGAACTAGAGCTAGTTTTATAAATGTTTATATAAATACATTTTCTTTGTTTTGTTCTGAATGACCACTTTCACACCGTGGAATCTTCTTCTTAGTAGGAATATGATATTTGGAATTCAAGATTTGCTTTTTCTTTCTTTCCATATGTTCTGTGTTAAACATATGCTACGCTTTATATTTAAAAACTAGCAGCAGACTGAAAAAAATAGCCCACGCCACAAAAATATGTTTGCTTCATTATCAAAAGCTTCTGGTTTTTTGTATTTTTTTTTTTAACACATGGGGGGAAAACACCCTTGAGGACAATTTCAGAATGTGAAACTAACTTTGAAGAGCTGTGGAGAGAGTGAACATCTGGTTCTTCATTTGCAGCCTATATAAGGCTTGTCAGAGCTTAGAGCTATACATTGCCATGTAGAGGTAGTGATGGAGTCGTCAGCTTTGTAACGAAGGAAGGAAGCCTCTCCACTTAGTGCAGGAACTTAAACTGGCCTCTACTGAAAAACTGCACTGATACCAATGAAAAATGCCCAGCCTCTGGCACCTATGTAGGTTCCCACCTTCTGACCTCCAAGACCTTCTCTCTTACTTCCCGGTCTGGGATTAGGCAGGGTTTTCCTACTGATCCTCTGCTTCTGTACACAGACGTCCCCATCGCCTACCTCATGGGGGGCAGTGACAAAATGCAGCGCAGAGCTGGGCACAGGGGAACGGGAGGTCTGTCTGGCACGGCCGGACCACAGCCGTAGCAGGATGGGTGATCCACTGGGCAGCACTGAAGTGTGAAGCAATGTGCCACCAGTTATTTTATATACGCCGCTGTTGTTTTATATAAGCTCAGCCTGTGGTTTTGGTTGGGGGGGCAGGGGATGAGTTCAACTGCATCATGAGCCAGATCAGTGTCTGTATCCAGCCGCGTCCGTGTCCGGAGCCGGCTCCCTCTGTCCCTTCACCAGTCTGGGAGGAGGAGAAGGTTCAGGCGGGGGCCGGCTCCCGTTTGCGCAGGGACAGCCACGCTCCGGGGGATTTATAGAGCCCGGTGTAGAGCCGGGAAGCGTCTCCTCAGAACAACTGCCGAGCCACTGACTACGCTGCGCCATGAAGAAGTGCCTTGCCAAGTCCTCTCCCTCACACAAATGAGCTCTGCCCAGTCTGCCGGCGCGCGCTCTGCCAGGCGCTGGGCTCGCAACCGCGCTGGGGTGCGCAGGTGGAGGCGCGCGGCCAGCGCAGCAGACCCCGCCACGCATCTCCAGGTCGCGCTCTGCTCCGAGCCTGCTCCCGTCTCCCCGCACGCAGAGACGCTTAGAAACCTCCACAGGAGAAGGAGGAGAAAGTTTTAAGGGATCTGAAAGAAATTACAATCATCCTTCTAGTCTAGTTCAAGATTGCTGCCCTAAGGTATGCAATTTTTTTAATTGGTAAAAAGAAAGTTAACAGTCGCTGCAGAAAGATCCTTGCAAAAAGAGCAGGGAAATGGTATGGTATGTTTAAATCGAGGTAAGATTTAAAAATCCTGTGACAAATCTAACTGGTGAATTTAGGAAAGGAAATGGGGTTTGTCATTTGTTACATAAAAATGAAGTTATGTGGCTGTTGCTATGGTGACGCCGTGTTTATTATACAGCAGAGTAAACTGTGAAAATCTGCTGCCTGAGAGCGCTTCGAAGTACGTACGTCCCCGTCCCCGTCCCCCCCATTGTTTCAGGTCTTTTTCATGAATGTTTAATTTGCTGTTTGGGAGGGGAGGAGGAAATGCCCAGTCATCCTCTAGCTATAGGTATGAATATTTTAAACTTTATGAAATCACTGGTAATTTAGAACTTGTCTCTGAAATTACCTGGTAAATGACCACAGCAACATTCAGAAGTAAAAAGCAATGAGGTGTGCACAATTACCTTCTAAAGCTGGAGACACACACGTACTTAAGCATGAATTTAATTATAATACGGGTAGATTGCTGCCTTTTTAAAATCCTAACTGGTAAGGATGACAGCTATTTCTGCTTGAAACCATAATAAAACAAAAGCCTACACTGTTACATTATAAACTTACAAATAAAAGTTCTCTTGCAAAAATAAAATATAGGTTTAATTATTGTAATTAGTTGCATATTTCAAATTATATTTTCAAACAAGTGTAGTTAAATTAGTAAAGATAGCTTTGTGAACCATCTTAAAATGGCTTACATATATTTAGCCACAGCTAACAAAGGGCTGATTTAAGCTAAATGGTTTTTAAAATTTTAAAATGACCCAGGCATGTTGATAAGGGGTCTTGTACCAGTTGTAATAGAATTTAATCAAGCCAGTCTATCATTTGCATACGTAAGGCCTCACTGAAATAAACAGCCCTATTACGCCCCACTTTGCTTGTCTAAAAATCCTTGCTTCTGATTGTACCTTTGCAAACCAACTGAGGTTTTCAGAGTTCGTGAATTATATAGCATAGAAGTACAAAAAATTCAAGAGCCACTATGGTCACTTAAGGCCGGATTAAGAAAGCACGCTGCTAGCATTATTCCTTGCTGGATTAGAACTATACAGCTTCGTCTACCGCTCAATACTAGTATATAATCTTTCTTGCTGTAATGGACAAATGAACAGCCCAGGTTTTTTGCTCCCATAATCTCTAAAGGTGTAAACTGAGCACAAAGGACTTCAGCCAAAGAGAACAGAAGCTGCCATCAATGAGGTACGTTTTTTCCTTGGCTGATCCTCTTAAAATCAACAGGGCTACATTAAGACACCATTAACACAGGAAGGTGTACAAAACATTGTTGGTGTCATATAACACTTCATTAAAACATGTGAAATGTAAAGATAGAGGAAAATTTTGTTAGGAAATACATCTGTAAAATCTATCCAAACAATAAAATTAAAAAAAAAAAAAAAGGACACACCACAAACCAAAAACTGACGTGAGAAGTTGGAACGTGGTCAATCTCTGTATTCAATCAAACCTGACTTCAAAGCAAAGTCTTTTTAAAATACACGGTCTTCCTGCAGTGCTTGCAACCCAGCTATCACAGCATTACAAATTAATGCAAAAGATGCCAAAAGGTCCCTTAAGCAGAAAATGTCAACACGCAAATGTTAAGCAAGAGATTACAGAAGAACTTGGAAGTCTCCAAGTCCCACTGAAAGGCTTCACATCCCATAACCCCCTTTGGAAATCTCAGTCCTATTGCACTGAAATAGCCAGATTTGCTAGTGGGAGCACGTCCTCCTTCAGGCTAGACTGGATTTATGGGGATGGCTGCTTCTTTTCCACACGCATCTGTGGACAGGGTGTGTCCGTGGAGCTCGGTGCACGCACGCCGACACAAAACCAGGTTGGAGTTGGACCAGAATCACTCCCACCCCTCTCGCCTCCCTCCCCTTTCATGGGAAAGGTACAGCAGCGGTCTCGGATCAGCACGTGGTGGTCTGTACCATATGTGCTGCAATACCTACGCACAAGAGGATGAGTTAGGGACCGTGTGTCAGCCTTAATTGGAGTAAGCTGTCGGACCAGAGATGGGCTCACATGTTTGAAAGTCTGCCACTTGGACATTAAAACAAGCACATGCCAGAGCTCCTTCTCTCCCAAAGGATAGCAGAGATTAAACTCCAATGATGAGGTTAATGTGGAAAGAAGTGGGTTTTGTTATGACTACAAGAGACAGGCTTTTTAAAAACAAGTTCTTGGTAAACAGCTGATTCAAGTAAAAGGAGTGCCTCATGTTTCCGTAGGGCAAGACGTGGAACGTGCACTTACGAGATTTGAGAGCTGCTTCCTAAGACTCCTTAATAAAGGCTTCATTAATAACGTATTTTATAGACGCTAAGGAAACTGCAGAAGCTGCCTTTTGTAACAAATAGGAATTACGAAGTTGCATTACAGAGGAAATGTCGGAATTTACCTTGGATTGAAATCCTACCCCCACACGACACAGACCAGATAAAAAGCTTTGGCTGAATCCAGACCTCCGAAGGCTGAAAGCTAGGAAAGATTCCATCCTGCAGATGAGTACGTTAACTCAGCTATAGTCTCCCCAAAAAGAGCCTTCTTCCACAAATTGTAGCTTTGGAAGAGGCTGCTTCAGGCAAGCGTAAAATGAATGGGTAACGCTGAAAGACGACCAAACAAAAACCCCTTCACTGCCCTAAGTTACGGATTTACTCTTCACTGACGGCAGCATTTGATGTTTTAGGAGAGCTTAGTACAAACTTCTCATTTGTTTGGGGGAAACCCTGTAATCTGTTTAACGTTTGCTGTGGGTGAAAGACGAGCAGGAAGGAGAAGCGATGCTTTCGGGGGAAGCACGGGGAGGTGCCGCTGAGCTCAGCCTTTCCGCCAAACCTGCTTAAGATCGTGGTTGCATCTGCAAAGCCAGGACAGACATCTGTAGTGTACCACGGGCCAAATCTGCTACTAATTCTCCATTTCACTATGATTTATTGTTTTAGATGGAAGCAGTATTTATTATAGGCATCATATTATAGGCATCAAAAACTTATTGCTGCATTGTGTCATCTCTTGGTGTCTTAGTGAAGTAAATAAGAACTGTAGAAGCCGGGTGTGAAATTAACACCAGGAAGCACTCGAGAAAAATATTTATGTGAATTATTGAGGCTTCCTGTATGACAGCACTCTTTTTAATGTGTTATCTTTACTCTCGTAAGAGCCCGGCTGAGAAGCTGACTAGAAAGCTGATGGTGCTGATGACCAAGTTGCAGCACACAGCTGAGCACGGTCGATGCACTCAGCTGGAAGGATGGCTGTTGGCTTGTCAGCTGGCTGCTGAGCCCCTTCCCCAAGTACCGTCACACCACCGTGGTGGCAAGGCTGTAAAATCAGAACAGCCAGGGGTGTTACTTTGTGCGTGACTCCTGGTTCTTACCAGGACCTAAATGCAAAATCCAGCTGTAGCTGCGCTCGTCCATGCTCCCTTGCTTAAACTTCTCATGAATGAAAGCGTGCAAAGGATTTTTCTTAACCTGTGAGCAGAGGAGGGAGAGGAGACGATGTAGCAGCACCTGGTATTACGGCAGGGCACGGGCGATGGATTGTTTTCTCCTCACCAGAAACATGCCGTGGGGTCTTGGCAGTTTCTGAGGGCAAGCAAGGAAAGGGGTGTCTGTGTGTGTGAAGAACGGGCACTGGCACCGTGTTATTCCTCTGCCTACTATAGCCACTCCCCCCCGTGCGGGACCCTTTGATCAGTCTGTCTTAAGCATAGCTGCTTTTTGGTCCGATAGCACTCTGCCACCAGACAGGCGTTGTATTTGTTAAAGGGAAAGCCTTCGCCGTGATGCTTCTGCCTGCGTGTGCTCTCCACCTAAGGTACAGGTCACCAGCTGGCACTGTCAGGCGCAGTGGGACGAGGCCGAATCTTTATCAGAATTCCCTGGGTAGAAGACATAGGATATAACTGCATAGCAGGCTTATATTTTGCGGGAGGAATAAATTCTTAACATTAGTAAAAAAGAAAAAAACCCTCTGAGATCTCTTTGAGAGGCTATTCTCGCTAAGGCTTCAATATTACAAGTACAGATCAGAAAAAAATGTTTCTGCTCTTTCTCTTACTTCTTCCCACAGACAAGTGATTTGGCTATACCTAATTATAAAGAAGAAAAAAGTGGCATAAGCTTAATTAAGATTTTAATTCAGTTACAGGCTATAGGAATAAATCATTGCCGACTTGACAGTGACAATAAGAAAATACAGTCCCTATTCTTCCTCTGTGATGGAGATAGTAACAAACGATGAGGAGTCCTGAAGAGGAGAAAGGGACGCGAGAGCTCCTGTCCCGTTTCGAGCCCCCTCAGGGACGATGCGGTCGCAGTGGGGTGACACCACCTGTGGTAACTGTGCTGCCGAGGCGGGGGGGCACACAAAGGTAGGGTCTGCAAAAGACCGCTCCTCCTGTCTCATGCCCTTCTGCCTCCTATGGACTGGCTGCTCTGAGCCTGCAACGTGCAAAAGGACAGGAGGAGAAAGAGGCCAGCTCTTGCTCGAGAAGAGCAGGTAATGGGTCTGTACTATGTGCATAACTTCTGTAAGGGATTAAGCAGCCAGCGGTAGTGGCACATTATCTCAAAAATGGGCGTGAGCTTGTCCTGGCTGAATATAGTGCTCTAAACACAGCAGGAGCTCACACAACATACCGGCGTGGGGGACTGTCAACACGCACCTAACCAAAATAGCCCTGGGGAGATGCAGCCTGTTAGCAGCTGCGCCCAAGCAGAACTTCGGAGCTGCCAGTAAGAGCTTGCACGTTTGTTAGCTCAGACATTCCAGTGGGATGTTTTTAATCATCCGGCTCGCTCACCCACGGCCAGGGAAGCACAGTCCCGCTGTGGCCAGGAAGCGACACCCCGTTCGCACCTGCATTGGCACTCGGCGGTGCCGAGCCACAGCCACACGCAAAAGGAATCCCAAACTTGTTGGACCACGCGAGTGCCGCTCTCCCTTAAGCTTTCTGGGGCAGGGCATGGCACAGTGCTGATAGACCACCAGCGGGACAAATTCCAGCTCTGCTGAGCATCGGCAGGTCTCCTGCAGCCAGCCACCGCTGTGTCAGGATATGCGTTGTGCCTAATAGCAGTACTTAGCTAGTTCTGGTACCAGAAACAGGCCAAGTATTTGATTGCAAGCCCTACCATTTCTCTATCAAGCCAACATAAGCTTAAGTATTTATTTCTGACCAGCGCTTAAAGGTCCAGATGGTTCTCTAATTCAGTTAACCCTACGTTTACACCTACAAAATCTGGACCACAGTGCAGAGAAACTGGCTTTCTCAAATACAACTGTAATTCCTAACTCTAGAACCAGCAGAAGTGTTAGAATTTTTGGCGGGTTTTTGGAACGTGGACACATTCTTTGGAAATGTAGGCAAAAAACTGGGAAAATGTGCACCACTGGATTTTTTCCCAAGCTAAATAATGGCTTTCCTTAGCATTTAGCACTGGTTGCAAACGCAAGAATGAACTGCAAACTCTTCTAAGCTATATGGCCTAATCCTTGCAAGTGGGGTGGAAATGAATCAAAATGAGGCCAAGGCAACCTGTCTTCCAGAATCTACACAGAAATCCTTTTTTTCCATGTTCAAATCAACCTAATTAAGATCCCCTGAAACAGACAAAGTTTCTTTGAGTAGCACCTCAGCTTGTACGAATTTTTAAAGCAAAAACCACGGTAATTTTTAAAAAGTAGTTCTATGATTTTATAGGGTTTTTTAAAAAAAAAAGGACAGGGGGAGAACATATTTTTACTCCTTGGCTAGTAAGTTCTCTGAAACAAGCCTTATTCTCAGACTTTTCACATTAAGTTTTCAATTCCAGATATTCCTTCAGAGGAATTAACATAGTGTTAAAAAGGAGAACTGACTGCTTTATGTTCAGGGCTACTTCTTTCTTAGTCAGGATGCTTAATAAATTGAGCACTATGCAAGAATAACTACTCATATTACAATCCTTAAAAAAATTGTATCACCTGAAGATTAAAAAAAATTCTGCAGAAGGAGAAAAAAGTTCTGAGCTTTAAAATACTGCATTTCAAGGATTTCAAGAATATATATAACTAACACAGGCAAAATCATCCTCGCACACATCCATCTCCCTCAACATTTGGGCCCTGGAAAATGCAAGGTTAAAATATGTTGGTCAGGGAAATACAGGCAGGTTTGTACCGTGGGGAATACCAGGGAAGGCAAGCAAACTGGTAGCTTGGAAAGGCAGTTCACAGGACTGTTGGCAGACAGAAGACTTTGGCACAATACATTTGCAGTTTAATTTCAATAGGCCGTTAAGCTCTTAAACACATTAAGCATATCCACCACTGCTGGCAAAATCTTTCATGTCTTCGGCTCCGCCACTTCAGTTCCCTGCTCCTGGCCGGGCTCCGGGGCCCCGCTGGGGACTGACCTCCAAGCACTCTGCGCCTTCAGTCCTTCTGTTCCTTTCCTCAAAGGCAAGCGTGGGTTTCTGTGCGCACATGTATGTATATATAAACATTCAGCCTTACAAATATCTAGCTTTTTCCCTTCTGAACTTTTGAGATCTTCGGTGAATGCATAACTTTGCAATTCTGGTCTTCTTGCTGTCCTTTTACCAGGCAAAATTAACTGTTGTTGCTTATCTGGGGGTTTTTTGCATTATTGGCTCAAATGCTGTTTTAAAGCTCCCGCTCTTCCACAGTGGTCTCTGTCTGCAGCAGGGGTATCAACTAGTGCTTGGCTGGTTATCGCGCTCAGCTGCCAGCTGGACACACACCTCGTTTGCCGCCGTCCCAGTTTTTAGAGCTATGCCCTAGGTACCCGCTGTGTACCCCGCAGAGGGGGCTCTTGCCGTTCTGCACACGCCGGGCATTCGGAGGTGGCTGTAATGCTGTACTTGCAAGGGACTTCTGAAGCACGCGCTGTGAAACCGTCGTGTTTTTATTAAGTCATGAAAAGGCTAAGAAGGAAGAAAATGGGTAGTAGCGTGTTGAACGGGCAGGTGAAAAATGCAATTCGGTTTTCCTGATCTGCGAATCGGGCACGTCACTCGAATGCCCTCAGCTCAGGTTGAAAACTTTCAGCAGAAGTAAACAGAAATGAAGCCAAACGGTCGCATATCACCTATGCAGTATTAATGGGAAGGGCTAAAGCTCTTCAGCTTCACTTTCCAGCTTACACACTGTTACTTTGAAAATGCTAATTCTGGCACGTGATCCTTGCCAGCAAGAAGTCATTTCAGACAAAGCCGTGGCTGAACAATTAGGCCCCAAGTGGATCGTGACATGGACAACATTCTCAGATAAGACGTTTCCATAAAGAAAATGCTGTCCCTGAATACTGACAATGTTTTTTTAAACTGCGTTTTTTAATTTGGAATCAACCTCGCTGCAGTTTCAATCACACACTGTCAGCTGAATCACAAATCACAGTTGGCTGGGGTTTTCCCCCTCTTTTCCTTGTTGAATGAAAGAAGAAGAGTCACAGCAGAAAGAGAAAAAATTGCTAAATAAAAGCCAAGGATGGCCCGATGCCAGAGATGCTGGGAACTACCAATTCTTCCGCTCTTACCGTACCCTCTGATGACTCCACATTTATTTCCTTAAAAACAAGCAGTTCCTCAAGAAATCAACTCGGCGCAGCCTGGTTCTCTACGAACTGATACCTTGAAAGCACACGAGCTCGGATACCAAGCGTGTCCTCAGGGAGCTGCCTGTGCCACCACTTGTCCTTCCAAGGAAACACCACAACATCTTTTTCTCCCTGGCCACTTCTTCCATGGCACTCACAGGCAACGTGACGTCTGCAAAACCTCTGCTTCGCTGTCAAATGTGCCAGGCTCGTTCCCAGCTGACCGGCGGTCAGCATGTGGTGCTGCAGCCTGTCCCCTCCGTCACCGCACGGCACCGTCGCCTCCATCTCGGCAGCAGAACCAGGCCAAAGCACGGGATGTGCTTGGGCAGGCTGCGGCGGAATCCCGGCTTGAACACCTTGCCCCAGCCGCTGCTCCCGCTCCGCGCGGCTGGCGTTGAGCCAAGGCCAGCACGGCGCTGGGACTCTCCGCGACGCCTCTGCCTGCCTCCCCACGGCCATTTTCAACAGGTGCCACCCCGGAGCCTCGCCAGAGGACGGGATGGAAACAACCGGACAGCCATTTTAGCGTGGCCATTTTAGTTAAGTGTGCAATTGCATTTTCACCATAATTAGGTGCCTAATTGCGCGCCTAGGCCTAGCTGATGTATGTGCACGTGTATCTAATTATGATTTATCGAAAAGCTCTCTGGCCATAATGGCTCGCTCTCCAATCTAACAGAGGCATTCATAAAAGTGAGAGATGAATTTGAGCTGTCGCTTTTCCCTAGCTTTCATTTTAAACGGAATTCCTATTTATCTTGGGTTTTTTTAAACAATTCAAGCAGACTGAGCAATGGGAGAACTCCAAGCAGCAGTATTCCTGGAAGACAAGCGTAGTGCTGCACAAGCAGCTGTGAAAAAAAGAAAAATTCCAGGGGAAAAACCGGGGTGAGGTTAATAAATGAAATTTCCCTGCAAGGCTTCCAAACAATGCTGATGTTGGACTTCTCCAGGGGTGTGGATGTCATGTAATCACCAAGGTCAAAAGGG
This sequence comes from Burhinus bistriatus, assembly GCA_013397275.1. Classification (NCBI taxonomy): domain Eukaryota; kingdom Metazoa; phylum Chordata; class Aves; order Charadriiformes; family Burhinidae; genus Burhinus; species Burhinus bistriatus. The sequence continues at coordinate 120,138 of VYXH01009942.1, read as the reverse complement.
ATCTTCTTTCAATAAATGTTAAACGGGAGCTGCAAACATAGCAGCTTTTGTTGTGAAACAGGGCACGTCACAAATGCAGTACATAAGAGCATCGCAGCAATACAGTTTGTGCTACCTACGTGAGCAATGCAGTCACTTAAAACTTCCCCAGTGTCTTTTCTAACAGCAGCTGTGAAAGGCTACAGTAGTGGTTTTTTGTTCAAAAAAAAAAAACAACACAAATTTCTCCCTTAAATTACGTTTCCTTTTACTTAGATAAATTCGCAGTATCCTCTCTTAGAATTATTCAGCTGCCGTTCAACACAAAACCGGCTGAACTCTGACACCATCAGGTTCTCGGGACCAGCTAGGTACGCAGGCACAGAGTCCGGCCTCTTAATATAAACTGCACTGTGAAAATGTCTATTTCAGTGAAACACTTTTTAACCTACAGCATCCAATCATTCTTTACGGTGTATGATGTCAAAAACACTTACTGCACAAGCAGAGATCTGTGTTTCTTTTGCCACAGACAATAAATCTTTAGTGTCTTCTCTTGATACGCATCACTCCACTTGATCTCAGGAGGCACCATACGTCTCTCTTTCCCTTTGCCTCTTCTAACAAGGTCACTTTCCGGTGATGAAACAACTTTTCCAGAAGGTAGAGCGTTCAATAATTAATATCTACTGATAATAGCTTCCCAAAGCAGTGCTTTAAAACCCTAATGCAGGCTCTTCACAAACTTTTACAGCATGAAGAACGCTGAAAATAGACTTGACTAGCACATCTGAAAGTAACAGCCTCAAAAACTTAAAACGCATATGACTAAACTCACCACTGATATAAACAGATCTGTATCCACTTACGCCACAAGGAAATCCAGCGCTTCCTCTCTCACCAACCAGCATTCTTTTACTACAAGCCTGAGAAGGTTACGTCATCCTCACGCCCATAATGCATCTGCTGTGAATAGGGAAATAGAAATATCTCCTGTCGCTTTCTCTACGGCACGTACAGGTTCTGTAGCGCTAGTGTCACCGGTGTTAGGTTACTCGGGAAGCTGTCTCTTACTGCAGGCTCTGCAGGACAGATGGTGAACCCCAACTGGGCAGAGATCCTAACCCAAAAGTTCTCATGAACACGGTGCACGATTTTCTGTCGCTGTTACTGTATTTCCTTCTACCAGTCATTTCGTTACTGCCAAACTAGCTTTTTCAGGTGATCTCCAGTGAAAGCAACGTTTGAAAAAAGCACAGAAAATACTGTATCCCAGCATGTACTGAAAAAAAAACGTTCTTAGTAATTTCTCTCAACATTTTTCCTGGTTTTCTGGTGACTTTGCAATCATTTGGATGGAGTCTGCATTTAACGCAGCCAGTGGGAGAGTGCAGTTTGTTCATTGGAGGAATTGAGGTTGTTGGCCTCTGTGTCCCTGCCTCAGGTTGCCCTTCTGGAGGGGCAAAGAGGAAGCATACTGTCTCCTAGGGATCCATCAGGGAAGAGAGACAGTCTAAGCTTGAGTCTCTGCAGGGGCCAGCCAGGACAGTACTGGACTTGATTTCTTCCTGTCTGTGAATGTTCACCTTGCAGCTGGTCCAGCAGCCAGAGAAAAAAATTCATTCATAGCTGTCAGGATGCTTCATATAACGTTGCAAAGGTGGAGCGGGAACACTGACCACACCTGTCCTACCTTGAGTGCCTTCCTGCCCGTATGGGTGACCTGCCAGTACCATAGGATGCAATCCGCACAAAGACCTGCCTGGTCCAGGACTCTTCACACCAGAAGAGTAAAAAGAAGGATGGAGAAACAGAGCTGTGAACATACAAGCTGTCTATTCCAAACTGTAAAAAGAGGCCTCCACTAGAATGACATTATCTCATGATTCGGTGAAGAGTATGCGCATGCTAAGGACATCCCCTGCTTAGGAAAGAGCGCGCTATGGCAGGGAGGCAGAAAACGACAGGTCGTGTAGCACCCGTGTAGGTCTCAGAATCAAGATGTCCTGGGCACAGGACCCACAAATCCAAAGAGATTGAGAGAACCAGGTACGGATGTATGAAGAGGTTTCTCTGTTTCCTTGAGACCCACAGCTGGGAGGGAAATAGAGCTGTGGAGCCGATAAAAGCAGCCCCACCGCTAGGCAGGCTGGACACCTCGCCCGTGACAGGGTGCAGGAAGGACAGAGGGGCAGTCTGACTCACTGGTATTACCCGAGCACGGCACGTGTGGGTGCCCCTTACACGCACGTGCACAGAAGCCCAGACACAAAGAGAGGGAGCCAACCTTAGGTTATCATCTGGTCACGCATCACTTGCGCGTCTGGGCTTACCAAAAGGAGAATGCGTGTGAAACGGGCTGACATGCCATGATTATTCCAATGCGATACTTGCACGCTGAAGGAGGCGGCTGGGATGAAGTGCCAGCTGCAGGTCATTAACGCTGCCGAGGGCTGCCGTCAGCTCCAACCACTGCCCTGCTCCCAAGGGGGCTGCCCAATGCTGCCACCGTCTTGGCTCCAAGGAGGCCTGAAGGCACGTGGCTTAGGTCTTATACTGTAGGTAAAGCAGGTACTAATAAAACTATTGTTCAGAGCCATCTTAAGAATAAAGCCTTTTATGCCATGCTAACACTTAGCAGTGCACGTCTTGATAAGTACCTGTGATTTTGTAGAGGTCAGTCTAGTCTGGCACGAGATCTGACTTTACTTGATTTTTGTGGTCTATACAAGGTAAAATCTCTGTGCCTTAAGCTCCATGACAAATAAGAATGTATTGATTCGGCATTTCCACAAGACTTACCAGTGTGGTATTGCACATGTGCGTTGTTACCACATAGAAGAAATCCCAGCATTTAAAAATGATACCTGCTTCTGTTTTCTAGTGACCAGTTTTGCAGCAAGATCCCTGGGAATGGAGAATACCACCAGTGGGCTGTTACTTAGCGTGACATTTACCTGCACTCAACAGCGCTACGGGAGCAAACCTATTTATGTTGCACTTCTTTTGCACCAAATGTCCTTGACTCTGCTTTTAGAGTTCAACTCTCCCATTTTCATCCACTGAAAATGGAATATGAAGTCTTCTACCCGTCTCAGTAGCTCTCTGTTCCTAGTTGTCGTTCAGAGCTCTCCAGAGCCATCTCTTCTTCCCTCATCCCTTCATTACTTGGTGTTCACATCATCTCTACAGAAACGTCAGATGCTGCCACTGGCTTCATTCTTTATTGCATATTATCCTCCTCAGACAGTGTAACCCTTAGAAACCTGCTGCCCTATCTCTTGTGTCTTAATTACCACCACTGTCACTCGTGGAAAGCCCTGCTGCTTTGCCCGGAGACGACATGTTGCATTTAGTGAACCTGCGGCTCGTATGTGTGGCAGCGGCCCAGTGGCTGGGAAGTGCTGAGAGGAAATCAAAAATGAGCCATTTGAAAGGCGTGCTTTCTGTTTCTCTCGCGTCCTCCTCCTGGTTGTGTTGAAGTGTTTTTTATATCCCCGTTCCAATCAGCAGCATTTATGTCTCTGTTGTGATCTTGGTGGAGACAGTAGCTTGGGAAGCAGAATATAAGAGGTGTCAGATGGAAAACGTTTGGGTGTCAGTCAGTGCAAGCCCCCGCCGTCCCTGGTAGGAAAGGAGAGGAGAGTGGGCAGACCCTTCGCTGCTGTGAGTTGTCCTTGTGCTCTCAGTAATGGGGGATTCAGCCCAGCTGGGAGCGTCTCCGGAGGGAACCGCTGCAGTTGCTTCTGAGGAGGCACCAGGGCCCATGAGCAGCAGAGGTGGTGCCAGAGGCGGCTGCAGCGTGAGGTGACGTGTCGCAGGTTGGATAAATGGGACAGGTTTCTCTTGGCTTAGACACCGATCCGTGCTGCTGTCGTACGCGTCAGGGTGTGTGCTAAGACAGTTCACGGCCTCGTGTTTACGTTTCGTAATAACCACCACCTTTAGCATTTCTTCTTACAAATTCAGGGGTGATGTACAATGTAAATAGGTATAACATTTTTAAAAACTCAAGTACTGTAGTACTCTAGAGAAAAAAGCTCACAGACGTTCCAGGCATCGTAACCATCTCGGGTACGGCAACGGGGTTTCCAGAGGCCGTTGAGAGCCCTGGTCCTGCAGCCCTCCTCGCTCCAGGGGGGCAGCGTTCGTTCACCCAAATGTTTCCTCAAACTCCAGTAAGGAGCACCTGACTGTGACCAGACCAGAGATGCACATTTGGGGCAAATTTCTGTAGTTCTACCTTCATGAAAACATGTGATGGTAAGGCATGCTCTCGTCAACAAAACTTCCCTGCGGTAGTGATATAATACATGAGTTTTGTCCTGACCTTTTCTGAGCCAAAGCCCAGTATTATTTTTCTTTCCCTAGGCAGAGAGAGCATTTGTAGTTTTATGCATCAGGAAAGACTGACATAAAACATGTACTGAACGTGCCCAGGAGAGTATTCACAGAGTGCCAGCTGAGAATGTGGCTCACTTTTAAGAAAAGGGATTTAATTGCGATCAACATAGGAAATACAAATTTAAAGAAACAGAAAGAGTTCTTTCAGTTTACCTGCTTTTGGATTTTTGAAATATATTAAAACTGAATTTCTGGAAGCCCTAAATCGAAGGTATTTTTCAGTGCTACATTCACAAGTTGCTAGCAAACCCTCACCACTGCTGAGCATAAAGCACAGCATTGGCAATCACAGATCTAAGTCGGTAGCAGGCAAAATTAGCTAGAAAGTTGAGTTTTAACATGGAACCACCTTAGAAATCAGGTATAACAATTATTTCAGCTGAAGACCAACGGTTATACTCCTCAGACAAGTCCTTGGAGGAAATTTTGCAGTCCCTACTGAAAACCACTAGACGTACATTTTAGTGATGCGAAGGGGAAGGCAAGTGCAGGTTAGTCCCCAGCTGCTAGCTTCACTCCCCGCGGGCTGCGTGTGAACAGGCTGGATGAGCTGAACTAGAGTCACGTGCCAGGAAACAAAGGGGTTTCTTAAGTACTTGGGACCCAGAGCACTCAAACCTTTATAAGTCAAAATGTAGAATTTCACTTGCAATTTGAGCCACAGCCATAATATTTACGTAGCACAGAGAAACCGTCTTTCGTTCGGTAAAAATATGTTACACTTGGCAGGAATTTAAAACATAAACTGGTATAAAGCGCTATTCCAAGCTTGATGGCTTTGTGCTGTTTATTGGTTTGGCCCTGACTAGGAGCAGCGCTAAGCAGATGCAATTGGCCTTGATACCCCCAGGGTCAGGTCCACAGAGACGAGCCCAAAACTTTATGGGGAAAGCTGGACATCAAGGCATAGCATCGATTTGGAGGGAAAAAAGGCAGGATAAATTGAATTTCAGTTTGGTGGGTCTGAAAACTTTTAAATGCCTATACACCAAAAAAGCAAATGCTAGGAGCAGGAAGGGCTTTCAAGGAAAAAACGTATGACTCTCTTGTGCTTTGCTCACTAAGATGCAAGGGATGCGAATCCACAACAGGCAGGCAGATATACAAAAGTCCTCGACAGGCGTTTGCAAGGCCAAACTTATTGAAATTTGCTCTTTCTTTCATTTTTTTCTCTCTCTGTTTCTCTTCACCAGAGCGGGAAGGATGGTAACTAGCTTTAAAATATCTGGCATGGCTAGTTCATTCAAAGGGGCAGAGTCAGCAGCAAAAATACCATGAAGGAGCCAATATCATGGCACTTTCTCTCCAGTTAGTACCTACATCCATTAGCAGTTTCTTTTACTCTGCAGACCAACAAGACCGCGTATACCACTGCACTTTTAAAGCAATGGGACTTGAGAAACTAGACCTAGAATTCCTAGAATTCACAGAACACTAGATCCAATGGAAACGTAGTCCATTGTATTCTCCTGTTCCTTTACACACCTTTCTTTTCTTTCTGTTATAAATGTTGTTATCAGAGGGAAAAATCTTAGTTGCCATCATAATCTTAATAAAATGCCCCATCAAGTTCATTAGCCACCTATGATCTCTGACCATCTGCTCGGGGTACGTCTATGTCGTATTACCAAAGGAGCCGATGTCTGCTACTAATGCGTGGCAGATTGGTTGTCAGGCCTGACCCGGAATATCATTATGAAAATGACTGCGCAAACAAAAGGTCACTCCCGTCAACTGCCTGAGATTCAAACCGACTCTTAGCGGGCAGAAGCCTCTGTCTGTAGGTGTTATTATTTTATTAATGAAATGAAATAAATGACCTGTGACTAGTTGTGGCTCAGCTGTGATAGATGCTCTAGGTTTGAGATAGCCACCCAAAGCTCTCGGGTGGTGAGGGCAAGCAGAGCGGTCCGTGCTAGCTGAGGAACGGAGCCGGAACAGGGCAACAAGGCAGCACTGGAAGAGAGACGGAAGCAGCCCTGACATAAGGCTGTGCCCTAAACCGTAACATCTCTCTCCTGGGGTGAGCAGTTGTTCTCTAGTGGCAATAGGTGGGATTTCTACGTGATTTAGAGACCTGCTACAGTCTGTAACGCTGGGCTGCGCTTGGGTTTGCTGGCAAAGTCCTTCCACAGAACCGAGCAACATCCTAGCAGCCCTTAGGCTCTTTTGAAAATTTTCAGCCCTAAATAATCAACTTTCTTCTGGGATCATACGCTTCTTCCGAAAGATAGCTGTCCATCATTTTACAACCATTCCAAATTTTAGCAGGTTTTATGTTGTACTATAATGTAAAACAAAGTATCATCCATCTAGTTTGGCACAGAAAGATACAAAATGTGCTACTAGCTACCGTGCGCTTTCCCCCTGCGTTTACCCTCTCTGATCAGACAGTAAGATTTTGCATCCAGCAAGGAAATTTGTATTTCAGGCCATTAAAGAATTTCTGTTGTTTCCAGTGGAAAAAAGCGATAATGAATTCCAAGAAAATCTAATCCTCTTTCATTTGATCAAACTGATTTAAATTGCAGGGCACTGACTGCTAGACCAAGTAATAAAGATAGAGCAACGTTGTTGGAGAAAACTACAGGTAGAACTGTGTATCAAGAATAATCTTCATCTCTGAATGAGAAACCCCGAGCCCTGGAGTACAAGCAGTGCAACGGCAGTTGAAGTGCTGTCCTTGGAGGATTATGTTTAACATTCAAAGGCTATAGGTCAGTGAAACTGTGACTTATCATCTGGATAGCTGTCCGACGGAGGCCGTTGAAGAAAGACAGTGAGCTCAGCCCATTTAAACTTAAGTGATTGATTTTCATTTAGCATTTGTCCACCACACTCATCAGAAGTTGCAAAATTCATTTCAGAGTGACTTGAAAGGAACAGAATCGTATGCATCCATATACACTTAGTGACAGGAAGAAGCATTATTAACTCCATTACTTGTAATTGAATTAACTTTTTTAAGACTGTGCTTAAATTACATGACGGCTATGACACAAGCCATGAGAAAGTAGCACATTCAATATTAAAATTAAACGTTAAGGCTGAGGGCGTGCTATTATGTCACACGGTTGAGGGACAAAACTCAAATGTATTGAGACATTCTAATTTATGGATGGACGTCAGCCTGAACTTTAAAGTATAATGGGCTTTGGCAACGTACGGCACAGTCACTTCTTCTACTAGGTAGCAATTTCCCCTTTAGACAAAGCGTACAAACAGATGAAGATGAGAGGCGTATGTTACTTGAAGGCGCTCCGTACAGAGACTGCAGCTGAGTTCTTCAGAAAATATTATAGCTTATGAAGACTCCGTGATTTTAAAATGCTAATAACTCAAGTGTTTAGGTTTTTTTGTTAATTCTTTATGGACCTATAGTTCATAACGGACTTAGACATGCAAAAATTTATTTCAGAACAAAAATAATTTTGAATTATGGGAATACAGGAAAAAGATCAGAAGCAATAAATATAACTTTTGATCATTTTTCCTTTTTTTCTCGCCAATCTGCCTCTAACATACAGTTGTCATTCGGCAGCATGTGTGCTGTAGTCCTTCCCAACTTTTTATCTTCTTGTTCGTTCCTCGATTCCGCAAGAGCTCTGCGATCAATGTCAAGATAATGGAACAGCTCCCTCACCCCACCTTCTTTTTGATAATGTTGTATTAAAGCTAATGAGAAAATTTGCATGCATGAAATTATTAACCTGTGCAACTGCTTTCAGGCTTTAGAGACTGACTTTTGCATCGGTACAGTGAGTATCTGGGTGGGCATATTTGAGCATACTCTGAACTCAATTAGCTACAATTTAGCACAAGCTTATAATAAACTCATCCTAAGTGAGTAAGCCTCCTTGAGGTCTGGGCTGCCACAGCTACCTGCAGATGACGCTAACACCTTCTAGGTGATACATAAACTCTCACTTTCTAAAAACAGTCTTTTCAAGGTGCTTTCACAAGACTTTCCTGCTAGAGATTTAGAGCTCAGTGAAGTCAAAGGAAAACTAACCAATTTCTTTTCACCTCATTCTATGACCAAGTTTCCCATCCCAGAGCCTCTCTAGATCCTGGTCAGTTGATTTCCGTCATCACCTCTCTCTGTTTATATAACGTATTTGTATTGATCTCCTCCAAATGGCAGTGAAATCACAGTCTGACTCTTCTAAAACATGCCAGATCACTGCTGAAGAACGGTGGGAGCTTTCACTTCTATAGCTATGGAGAATCCCATCTCTGATAAACTATACCATTCCTAATAATCTGTGGGAGCGTGTGAGCTTAAATGACTAATGTATTATTTTTGCTCCAAATAAAATCTTTTCATTTAAATGTTGTCAAAAAGCAAACTCGCAGGGGTACGGATACACAGTTAAAAGGAAATTCTTTGCTGATTCTGCTTGAGCAGTGTTGGAGGGCTTCTCATCCGCTCGTGGTGTTTGGCCTACAACGTGGTTTCAAATTACTGTACTTCCTCTTCTTTATCTGTGACTCGTAGGGAAAAGGCAAGCATACAGCTATATCAAGGAACCGCGGTCATTAAAGTCATTTAATCCTTGGGCCTCAAATTTGCGACAAGGTAGAAGAAATGATGTGTGGAAAATGAGCAAGAGTTGTGCCTAACAATTTCAAGAGGCAACACAATACCCAAGGAGGGCATGACGAAAGAGCTTTCAGATTGTTCCACGTGCTCCTCCATTGATAGAGGTCCCTACAGCACTACAGCTGTTTTGTACAGTCTAGTTTTAGGCGGGCCAAGCGATCGATCTCCATTTCCCAGGAAAAAATGGGAAATTCTTGGGATCGGTCGTCAGTGAGTCCTCCCTGTTTACAGGCCTTTTTTTTTCTCTTCCTAAAAAACAGCAATTACACCCTTCTCTCTGGTCTGCAGTATCTCAAACCATTCTCGCTTGTTGTGAACGCTCTAAGAGCAGACGTTTCAGCTCCTGAGTAACTAAATGGTCACCTTCTTATAATGTTTGCGTTTTGCTATGGAAAGCAGGACACGGCATGGCTTAGCAAGAAACAGGAAACTTCTGCTGTCACAGAGAGCTTAAAACAAAAGGTCTCCTCAGCCCCAACTCCATTTCCATACGTGGGATTAATCATGTAAATAATCTTCTGTAAAGAAAGGAAAGACTGCAGAAATCTGTAGCGCATTCGAATCTGCACAAAATTCAAATGCCAGGACTCTGTCACAGCGTTTTCTTTTCTTGCCTAGTTTATATGCTGAAATCATAATTTAATATTCCTTCCTGCAAACGGTACTTGGGTAAATGTTGAGACAGTGTTACTGGGATTTATCGCGTAGTTACATAGCTGCAGCTATGGATAGTTGCACCTCTATCCATTCTGGCTATCCAACAGTAACTTGTTTAAAAATAAGAAAAGGGGAAAGTGAAGGTCTGAACATTAACTCATCGAAACTGTGAAAGATAAAAATGGTAATGTTTCTGTTTGCAACCCGTATGTTTCTGAATGGCCAGAGGCACACGGACACATGGGCTGCACTTTAGTTAAACATGACTTAAATCTGCAAAGCAAAGATTTCCATTTGAGAGATAACCTAGATAAATGGCATATATAGTAGAAATTCATTAATACACATCTCAACATAAGCAGAGGTATACCTGTTTATTGTGTGGAAATTTAACCTTTGTTCAAAGTGGTTCATTTTCATCGCATTTTGCCAAAGAGCGTGCGATGCCTCTGTGCATGCAAATGCTTCTACAGCAATTTGTATGCATATATACATATAAGAATTTCTTCATACAGAAATTTATGTATGTGTAAATTGTGTGAATGTAAATATAAGATAGGCCATATGTCCCAAAAGTCCCAAAAGAGCATCTGATGTTGATACGTAGACAGTGTGTTAAGGACCTTCCTAATTAATAACCCAGATTAAAACCTCTTGGCAATCAATTAAGATTAATGACAGAAGTCATTCTCTATCCCCCTACGCCTGCGTCTCGGGCTGTGAAAACCCGGGGTCGTGAAACTTTAATCCTGTTATCTGCTGCCTTCTTCATCTGAAAAGCCTACAGATTAACACAGCAGACATTATCGAATTTACAGCCAGCCGCTCGGACAGCTGCCCTACTTTCAGCAGTTAATGGAAAAGGAACTAATCTGGTTAGGAGCGTAGGACTAGTTCATAAATCTGGAGGCCCAAGACAGCTAAAGCTGTCACGTCTCTTCTGGCGACCAGCGACCGAATGAACCTGTCAGCTTGCTGCTTCTTGGAGGTAGCCAGTCTCTCTGTAAGCTGGGCTAACGAGGAACCCGGCGTTAACACAAACCACGGAAGGGCCGTGCCCAAGCTGGGAGCTGGTTAGATGCACACTGCCCTCTCTTCACTGGGAGCCAGGCAGTCATCAAACATAACTGGTTTTACTGCAATCCACTCCATAAAAATGCTTTGAGGAATTAAGAAGACAAATTTGTTTTTTTCCGTTTTGAATCACGCCCAGTGAAACAAACAGTTATTAACAAAAACTGCACTGCCAAATGAAATGTTTCCTTTTTATTACAGCTTGGAGGGGGGGGAGAATTGTAACGCTCTTTAGGGTGGCAGAGAAGGTATTTGACAGCTCTAGCAAATCCATACTCCACTCAGAAAAGACTGACTTTTCCTTTCTTAATAGGCATTATCCCCGTGCTGCCAGCACAGCTTAAGTTACCGCGATGCCCACTATTTGTTGCGTTTTAGGAGGCCTAAAGCACTCATCTTTCAGACAGTTGTTTGTAAACTAATAAAGACAGCAAGAATTCTTCTGGCTGCACGCTCTGGTGGCAGCTCAGCTTTTTAAAATGCTCTATTCAAGTACATCACGGCTTCACAAAAAGTACGTCCTATGCTGGCGTGACAGTACTGCTTCCCGGACCGGCACCCAGCCACACAGCCTGCCGCTGGCTACCAGCCGTGGTGCCCACACAGGTGGAGCGCCTGCTCACCAGCACGGTACCGCCTCCAGGGACCCGCGCAAGGTCTGCCAGAGCCGCCTCCTCCGTTGTACCCTGGGGGAGTACTGGTCAACCCAGTAAAAATGTCATGACCTGAAAACTGACAGGTAGATTTCTTTCTTTCTTTCTGCTAGTTCGTTCACACACGTGTTCATACTCACACTGCTGAATTCCGAAGGCTCATTTTAAAAAGAGCAACAGCGCTCATCTGCACAAAGGGAGGGAGTGCCAAAAGCGACTGCCGACGTAGATGGGAAAACATCGTGGTTTCTCCTAACACCCGAACGACATGGTCTTTTAATAAAGATGACTACTACTGCTTTCACTGATTGACAGCTAGCCAATCCAGCTGTGAAGGTAACCACTCTAGCTAGGATGGGGCGCCTGAGGGGCAGGCAGGCTGGACTCTCCTGGATGGTAGCCCGCAATCCAGTTTTAACAAGTGAACTGTGACACCCATTTACGATGAGCATTCTTTTGGAGGAAGTACTACTGTCTAGATGTTTTAATTGCAGAATATTCTTCTGGGTATTGAGCACAAGAAAATCCTAGTAAGTTCATACTTTCATAATCGTGCTTATCTCTTGGCTATCACTCGCCGTTTTACCGAAAGGGGCAGTTGTCCTCTCTAAAAAAGACTTTTTTCTTTTAGGCAGGCCAAGAGACAATTTTTTTTCTGTAATTTAGTTCAGTGCTTCGCTCAGTGGGATGCACTGCTTTGCGCTGGAGACCAACCTCTGAATTCAGTCTGAATAGGGCAATTTGAAATGAATACTTTTAAAATGTCTTATTCCACTTTCTGTAACAATGAACTTAGTAATTTTAACAGTAATATGGGTCTGTTCTGGAAGTTTAAGAAAAAATTTGGCTCTAGTTCAGCTCTCAGGTCTATACAAATTCCCACTTGAAGAAATGGCAAAAGGAATACTTTGGCAGAGAACGCTTAAGAAAAAGAGGTGCTCTAACTATCTTCTAAGCTCACACGTTTCACAACTAGTTTTGCATTTTCTTACCGTTGCAGCAATTTACAAGATCCAACATAAACATAAATTTTGCTATATGAGTGATACTGAAGTTTTGTTTTAAAACTCTCAGTTGACAATTTCTTGAGCATAATGACTTCCACGTTCTACTAAAATCACAGAATCATAGACTGGTCTAGGTTGGAAGGGACCTTAAAGACCATCTAGTTCCAACCCCCCTGCCCTGGGCAGGGACACCTTCCATTAGACGAGGTTGCTCCAAGCCCCGTCCAGCCTGGCCTTGAACACCTCCAGGGATGGGGCACCCACAGCTTCACTGGGCAACCTGGGCCACTGTCTCACCACCCTCAAGTGAAAAATTTCTTCCTGAGATCTAATCTAAATCTCCCCTCTTCCAGTTGGAAGCCATTACCCCTCGTCCTATCACTACATGCCCTTCTAAAAATAAGCCAGAGCATGCTATCATTGAACAAGGAGCTCCAGTGAACTGATTCTTACATTGTAATATGGATGACTGCTAGGTGCAGTTTGGTTGTTTTAAAGTTTTAAACCAAAAAGAGCACTACTATGAAGTAGCCACAGCAATCTTACTCTGTTATTTCTCTATGCGTTTCAACAATTTGCAGTGATTAAAAAAGAAGACAAATCACCTTCATTTCCTTGAAGGAGTTCCCCCTTGGTTAGAAAACGGACAAACAGGTCTGTTTTTAGAGAATACAGGTCCCGCTCTCCCCGGTCCCGCTCCTGTTCCCGTGAGGCTGGAGGCAAGCAGACGTCGCCCAGTGAGCGCTGAAGCACCAGGCTAGTGACGGTGGTGGCAGCCGGGCGGCCCAGCTGCAAGGGCAGGTGACGAACTGCCCGGCCAACCCTGCGGAAGCAGCGTGGGAGCTGACAGCTACGGTGCTCCTAGGCACGGCAGCTAGCCTTTTGTTTCAGAACGGCGAGGTTGCTCTCGGTTTTAAGGCACTTAAAGCCTCAGCCTCCTAACAATTACTATTCCGCTCTGTAATTGAGAGACTGAGCTAATGGTTTAGTATTTTCTGCCTGTCCCCAGAGTAGGAATTACTGAAGGAAACACAAGGGGAACGCTAACATGGGCCTCATCTCAGAGAATATAGTACTGCCAAGGTGTTTCTAACTGTAAATTGTGTGATGCTAACAGAGCTACAGTGCAGAATATAGTTCTTTTGTATAACGGAGATGCTCACAAAGTAACATTAGTTTAAACAGATGTTTGTACCAGTTCTGCAGCCATTATTATAAAAGAATCTTTAAAGCAGGTAAATGCTAATTAAAATCAAATTAAAGTGTCTTCCTTTTCATTAGGCTGTTTTGTAACATTGAAAAAGCTGAAAGTATTCTATAGTTCTACTACAGAAATTCTTCTACACTTGCATCCCGATAGGGCAAAATCTTAAATACAAGTGCCATAGGCTATTTGTGGACTTAGAAGACATTTGTGTGCATAAACGTGCACAGGATCAGAATCTCAGCCACTATCAAATTGCACAGAGCAACAAGGTCATATAAAGAATCTGAGAAACCCTGATGATTACCTTTAGGTGCTGAGCTCCAAATCAGAAAATAAACACAAGGATTTAGAGAAAAGAACAGGACCCTAACGCTCACATCGTGAACCTGCGCCAAGTTCTGTTCTCGCACAGGAACAAACTCGCTGGAAGAGGTGTTCCAGTCCATAAACAATGGCAGACGCTCCTCCGCAACGCCACCGTGCTGGCACACGCATTCAGCTCTGCTTCCGACCTGAACCTAACACTGCGGACCGAACGTTGCCATAACCTCAGTTAAAACCCTCAGACAGTCAGTCAGCTGGTTTATCAAAGTACCCCAAAACTACTGTGGTCCACTCTTCATTGCCCCTTTAATAAAAAAAGGAAAGTATAAATAGGAGTATGAACGTAGGGTAATGCATCATTTATAAATTATCTTGTTAGTGCAGAAAACAAAACATGGCTTTGAAAACAAAATCTCCTGCTGCGGACTCCGCTATGTTTGATGGGAGCCCTTCAAAAGAGCTCATGGCTTAATGGAGGCTGTTTATGTGGGGACTTCGATCTGTACCTGCTGTCCCCTGTCACTCCCTGGAAACTTGGCGGCAGATGTTGCAGCGTTAAGTTGTCTCTGAAGTGGCTCTCTGTCCTCATCTCCCCACCACAACAGAGTCAAACTATATTAGATCTCTTTATTTGTGCCCGAGGCATGTTTGGGAGCGCAGCTGTGTCCACCCCCACTCTACCTTTAGTGTTTCAGCCCCCAGGCGGCAAATGTGAGACCAAAACTGTTCTGCCACTCTTAACTACATCTGCTGACAATCCTGCAGCCTCGCTGCAGGCTGCCGAGGACCTGTGCCTCCGCTCTCAACAGATGTCGGCAACAACCTGCTAGCTCACACCTGTACAAGCTTCCCCAACCTCACGGATTGCTAGCTGAAAAATTTATGACTCAAAGGACTTCCATCCACAATCAAAGCTTCTTGGCTCAACCGCGTGCAGCCCTCAAACTGGGCCACCCTCGGCATTGTCTGGCAACATGGCAGAGGTGGGAGAGGAGAGAGAGAAGGAAGAAAAAGCTCGCTCTGCTTTGATACTTCATGCCTAAATTTCAATTACTTGATCAAGGACTTGAATTCAGCAGTGAATTCTTCTACAAATGGGAATTACCAAGTTCTTAAAAGAAAGAAGACAAAAAAAATACAAGAAAGAAGACAAAACAAAACAACTGTGTGGCTGCTGTTTACCCTAACAGTGCTACCGAAGTAAGTATGAGTACGCCTCTCTCGCTGTACATACGCGTGCCTGCTCATCCGTTCACGGATCGAAACCCATTGGGGCACAGCATGGGATCACTACCTAGCAGTTTATGAACAAGTAAAAAGATGTAATTTTTTTCCCCAAGATATAAAATAACATGCCAGACAGAAATTGCACTCCTACAACTCCTACAGTGTCACAGGTCACACCTTGACAACCAATGGTTTAGATTTTACTCATCAGTACAAATTCTACTCCTTTCTTCAGTGGGGATACTGAAGATTCGTGAGCTGCTTCTCTGTTGTTCATAAACCAAGATGTTGGTCACTGTCTTCCTGTCGAGTCCAGAGAAGGCGGATGCCTGACTTCACAGTGGCTCAGGAAAGCCTTCCCTGGCAGGCAATTTTTACAGTAACTACCTGTCTTTATGGTCAGAAATCCTCAAAACAGGGCCTGACTGACAATTTTTTAGCCTCTTCAGGCACCATTTCTTCTACGTTCCGATTTACATTGAATTTACCTGTTAAACTCTATTGTACTGTATATTTTGTATATGGATTTGTTATTGCTAAATCTGCTGTGTGTAACATGTATCATTCATGCAAACTGTAAATAACTTGCCAACGGGACAACTAGAATGGTAACACTAGTATTTGACTATGCTCCCTATTTCCAGCATTGCACTTGTCATTCTTCCAACACTTGTCCTTAATTAAATCTCATCTTTCCTTCCTTTAGAACAGTATCAGACTTCGTCCCAGGAAAATAATCTAAATACCAGTTACTTCTTATCCTCTCAAAGGTAACTCCTTCCCTTTAATTCCTCTAATTCTTTTATGTCATCTTTATGGTGTATGTTGCAAAAATAGTGTTCTTGCACACTACTGCTTTGTGTGAGAGAATGAGAGAATCTGATCTGTCACACCCATCTGGGGCCAGTTTCTTGAGAGTCTTTGTAGTGGAGGACACTTTTTCACGGGTCATGAGCGTACTAGAAGAAACGCTTGTTGGTGAAACAAGTTTCCTCACCTTTTTTTCTGTGAAAGTTGCCTTTGATGTGGAAGTATAAAGCTACATGAGGTAACCTGCATTAAAGTTACCAGTGATCACTTAAATTTTATGTGGTTTTGGTATTCTGATTGCCAGACTCTACTCTTACAAACAGTTGGTTATAAGAAAGGTTTGGGTATTTGTTACAGAGAGTTTACATTGAACAAAGTGTGTGCTATGTTTTTGTTTTCCAGCTGAACGCGCACACAAAGTACAGAATCCTTCACTCTGTTTCCAGGAGTTCCACGTTTACGCAACATTTCTGGGCCGGTGTGATGCATCTTTCCGTGCACTCTGTTTCCCCAACCCATCATTCTTCCTGTTGTGCCATTCTTTTGGCTGCAGTGCTTTCTTTAGTTAAGGTCACGAAATTACCGGTACTCAGCAGCTGCTAAAGCCTAGCTGTAACAGGCCCCTCCTTGGCCGACCGTAGCGGATAGACGCGCCGCACACAAACCTCATCTCCTTGCTGTGGTCGCATCAACGAGACTCTGTCGTACTGTCTTCGTAACAGCGCCCACAGTGCATCGAGTCGACCCTGTGGCAACAGAGCAACAGGACTTTCAGTACGATAAAATCAGTCAACAGAGAGCACACCACACCTGCTAAGTTACTGTCCAAGGAGATCCATGGAGAAATTTACTGGCAGAACTGAGCACCAGTTCAGCACAGCACAGCTGGATAAACAAAGTATATACGTGGGCTGTGTCACCCACACCCCTGTGGTGCTGCTCTTTCCCATCAGTGAATGCGAGGTACTGCGCTCTCACCTCCACTGGGAGCGGCGTGGCTGTGACCTAACCCACGTCTGCTTCTGAGCGATCTAGAAGTCGTATGTTTATTTGCCAGTGTTTTGGGCTGAATTGCCAAGTGTCCATCTGGGATTTCTGCCACATAAACGTATTTGTTTTTACAGCATGTATATGGGAAGTTCATGGCTCTCAGGAAGCCTCGGACCTGCTAGACACATGGTACACAGGTGATTTGTGCTGCGCGCTAAGTCCCGCGTGTAGTGAATCAGCAGGTTCACGGCGAGTGCTCAGGCTGCCTGTGCAGAACACGCAGAGCAGCTCGGATGCTTGTCCGCACGGATGGGTTGCAGAGTTTCCTTGTGTGTGTGCGCACAACACATCTTCAGGATTTTCTGGTGGTCAGAAAGGACTTACAAGGAGATGTATCCGTACTCCCAGGTAAACCTGTGTGTTCTCTGCTCTTACACATTTAAAGCAAGGTATTTATGGACCCATCTTCAGTTTTTAGTAAGGGCTTGTTATGGGTTTGCAAGTGACTCATGGCATCTACAGAGGAAAATGTCTTTATTTTATGCCATTCGTTATGTTTCACTTCTTTGTCAGACTTCTTGCGTTATATTGTTTTATATAATTTTTTGCTTTTCTTGGTTGGTCATGAGTATGTATGTTTAAAACTTGGTATAAACTGTGTAGTTTTAGGCTTAATTAGATATACATCGAGATGGACCAAATGCCAATAAAGCCTCTGTAGACTTTAGCACTCTTGCTGTATGATATGTCCCTTTTTTGGGGAAGGGTAACAGAATGCAACGGTAATGATGAAGTACTGCATTTAGGGCTATAAACTGCTCCTGCTATTCATCCCAAGTAGGCATTCACTTTGAGAATAGTACATTACACTTGAATGGGAACGCTTGAAAAATAACGTACAGTTCAGCATGCGTAAGACTGGTGAGACAAACAAAATCCAGTGTTTAGTACAGAATTATACTGTACTGAAGACTAAAAAGATTACCTTAATTGGCGTATACCACTTCTCCTGAATGGCTGGTGAGGTAGGCTTTGGTTTAGGTGGTTTAGGACGAGAAGGTTCTTCTGGTTCTTCAGGGAGTTTCACCACAGCATTTTTTGCTTTTTCTAATCTAGCCCCTTCTTCAGTGGATCCTTTATCGCCCCAGCGAACCTAAGTAAAGCCAGAGTTCAGATGTAAATGCACTGTATGCAGAGGACAAGGACACTGTTGCAAATCACAGAAGTAGCTGATAAAGTTTAAATTTGGAAAAAGTTCTGTATAAACGAGAGGGGAGGTACTGAGGAAAATGTTCCCTCTTCATTTTTGATGACAAGCATTCTTAGTTAAATACATTTGTAAACGTGAGTCTTTGAGTAGCGAAAAGTCAAGAGAAACACTGAAAGAAAATTCTACCATGCATCACACAGGCTGTATAGGAGACAGGAAGACTGGGAAATCCTCTCTAATTGATGATGTAAAAATATCATTTCCAGTTCTGATTTCTCCTAAAACACCAGATCTTAATCTGGTACCGATGAAAGCCTAGATTTTTGTCACCCCAGATTTCCTAACACAGCATGTTTGTCGAGAGCCCCCACTTAGATAGAAAGCTATACTTGAACAAGTTTTAGCAGAAGCTCCTTGAAACTGCTTAGGTTTCCAAGTAGTTCTGCTGGAAGAGATGAAGCAGTCTAACCTGCATAATAAGTAAATGTAAAACATGTAGCAATGTGTATTTTGTCACTGCCACGAGTATATAAAATATATACAAAGGGTTCAAAGAGAAAGGAAACCTGGATTCTTGCTGTTGGTGAGACAATCTGAGATTTCAACTTCCATAAAAGCTTGTACTTACTATGCTGTAAAGAGGAAATACAGGAAAAAACCTTCCCTCTAAGAGAGATGATTTATCTTGCCTACAGTGGTCCTATTTCATCTTGTATTGGAAACACCGTGCAGCAATTTGAGCAAGGATGTTTGCTATATTGTACAAAGAAACAAACCTAGGCAAGACTGTTACTTTATCATCCAAAGAGAGCGTCCAAAAGCTATGGCTGGAGTTTGAAAGTTCTTAGTAAAACTGGCCTGGATTATTTTCAGTGCAAGACTTTCTACATTATGCCGTCTGCTGCAATCTAGCCTGTAAGGAGGACCCGATACACTTAAACCCAGGAAATTAAATTCTGACATTACATCTTGGGTACATGTGACACGCTGATGAGTCTCGAAACTGTTACTGGAAAACAGCTAACCGTTGCTGCAGGCCTCTACCAATATACTTGGGTTTTTTAGCGACCTCCTGACTGGAGATGCCAGGCCTGAAAAGAGGAGAATCCAAGAAAAATCAGAGAAGACTGACCTCCCACCCTCAGGGACAGAATTAAGAGCATCACCGCACACCGCTTGGTAGGTATATGTCAGTTCTGTCTTGCTACCTGCCAATTCAAGCACTTGAAAAGTAAGCAGAAGAACAGTGGCATGCAACAACTCTCCCACTGCAAAGGGGCACACCAGGAAAAAGACATGCCCTTGGTCTTCTGCTGCCGTAGGGAGGGAGGAGACTGCTCCAGGTCCTGCTAGGGACACTCTGTGATGTGCTGGGATAACTGCCATAGGATGGGAGGAAGAAGCAGCCTGACTTCTTCGTCCTCATCAGCACCATATGTAGAATGTGCTGATATGGAAAATGAGGAAAAAACGTAGGCAAGCCAGAGTCTAGCCCCTTTCGGAAAAAAATGAAATACCTTGGAGGAAAAGCTTGTCATTTTATCACCACCACCACGTGTTTTTTACCACTGTAATCACCACCACGTGCTTTTTACCACTGTAATCTCAGTGTAGAGAATGAGAGTGGCGAACTACGACACAGCTTAATTTAGTCTTTAATACTGTAACTCACCATCATCTCTTAGGAGGGGGATTGTTTTGACCCTTTCTGTTACTTTGAACTTTACTGTTTGGCTTGCTTAGTGCTATCTTTTTTTCGCCGGGGAATCCTCTCTCTGCAATATTAGAATGGGCTTTCATGCCCAAGTAGGCCCTGCTGACTCATTAAAATGCATCTGTATCTTTCACTGCGATCAACGGTACTTTTACAGTGTTTTTTATGAGGTTGTTAAAATGTATTTTAAACACTGTTAAAACCATTTAGAGATAGACGGTGGATCCCTTACTGATAAAATGACCTTCTCCTTCATAGTAAAGCAACTTCACCCAGAAGAAACCTGAATTTGTGGAGTCTGACAACACAGCTTTGACAAAAAAACTTACTGCTTGTAATGGGTGGGGTCTAGAAATGACATCATGAAACTTTAAAGCAATGCCAAAAGACAGATCGAGGAATTGTGAACAGGACTGGCCAAATTATTCTGGACTGTCGCAGAGGGGTGAAGCTAGTGGGGAAGGCAGGAGTGAATGTGTAACTACCCCGAAAGGGAATACAGTAAGCAAAGAGAAGTAGGACGGGAGCAGTAAGCAAAAGTTTACTCGTTCATTCTCTTCTTTTCTCTATGCAAGTAAGCTGCCAGAAGAATGGCAGAAGAATAGAGCACAGAGAAACAATAGAAAATAGACAACCACAGGAACTGAAAACGGGGAAGAAATGTAATGCCTAGTCCAGGAAGTTTTTCGTTGGCCACAGCACAGAAACCACGTTTAACTGTCAGGTAAGGAATAACCTCCCTTTGACTGGCTCACCTTCATCACCGCGTTAGACTGGTTTTGTTTGCTCTCTTGTTTCCACACTTGCTCTGCCCCAGTTCACCAAACGAGCAATGTGCTCTCTTGAGGCAGTGAAAGGGAAGAGGTCTGATACCACTCTGTCTGAACAGCTGGGCATGGGCTGCTAAGCCAGCATTTCCTTCAGCCCCACTGTTCAGATACTACAGGACAGAGGTAAAGCTCCATATTCAAATGCTGAGGCATTTACGATACGGCGCCCAACCCCGAAATTTGTTCATACTCTCGGGTCCCAGGGAAAGACAGAGATACAGCTCCACAGAATGACGTGCCTTCCCAGAGCCCATGATTGCATTGTCAGCAATTTCATTTGGTTTACATCTTTAGCTCTTAGTCCTGCACAAAATTCCTAGCACAGTGAAAAAGTTTTCTAACCTAATCATTAACTTTCTGCTCTCTTCTTTGAAGAGGAGAGACTTTATTTTTGCCATGTGATGAACGTGTGTTTCTTTATGGTAGTGACGTTACTTGTGTTCATGAGGTATCTATCAGTTCTCCGTTTCATTGCGCAAGATCCCATTTACAAATTGTAATGATTAAACGCTGGAACCCCTCCTCGATCTCCTCCCAGAGGCTCATCGTGACTCCCATTAGAAATGCAAGCTTGTCATTCCTAATGCTGGAAAGTATTTTCTAGTTTGTCTTTGAAAAGCACTGCACAAAATGTTTTCTTTTTCTAAAATCTGAAGCTCTTCTAAATTAGCAATTCTAAAGTGCTGAAGGAAGCACGTATAAGCAACATTGCTTTAAACTTGCATGTTCTACTGCTGCGTTTAAAAAGAACTCAAGCAATGCTGATTCTTAGGCCGATACCTTTAGAGTTTCATCAAGATACATCATTGTGGCCTAGGTGGGTATTTCAGACAGAGAGAGTTTCTGAGATTGAAGTTAAAAACTGCAGAAAACTGCTTTGCAAATTCCATAAAGGCTGACTTGACTATAAAATCTGACATAAGGACATGCCCATAAGGATGCACATTTTTCATTCTGTTTTAATTAACATGATGCTATCATGTCTCTTCAAAGACAGGCACTGTTGTCGCTGTGAGTTCCTTTGGGATCAGGCCTCTCCTTAGCATCACCATTGTCAGCGTATTTGGCTGGCCCACAGTTGGAGGACTTCTGTTTCACTGTAATTTCTTCCAAAACATTCAGAAAAGGCTCTCACTCTCTCTTTCTCATTAGCTTGATGGAAAGAGCATGTCTTCAGGCAGCTATTTAAAGTTCCAGTCAAATAGAACTACTGAAAGCTGTTCTTTCATAGGCAAGGTCAAAATTGTTCGATACAGTAAAAAATTTTACAAGGCTTATGTCACTGGGAAGGAAGCACACATTATGCCCTTGTATTTTCAGTACACTTTAAAAGTCTCTGTTTCCACCATTTGCAGCCTCAGAGAGCTTGTGTTTTAGTGAATCGCCATCTCCATATTGTACAAACCTCCATCCTTTTAATTCCTCCAACTCCTCGTCCACCATAGTAGGAAGCATCCACAGTGGGCCATTTCTTGGTAGGTAAGGGCTCTTGTTCTTCTTCCTGGCAATAAATTCAAATAATATTTACTTTAAAAAGATACTTTCCCCCCCCCCACCAAGTGTCTCTTTAGTATATTTCACTAGAGTTCACAGAGAGTACGTTTTCCCACGTTAGGTGTGAAAGATCAGATATTTAGGTTCCCCAAGCATTCACCGATTTCCAAACAAAATCTGGTCATGTTTGGAAATATTTTTCGTGTTTTGCATGGGAAAAGCATTGGTGGCGACCATCGGGGAAGTCCAAATGGGGACTCTAACTCTGCATTCTACCGACAATCATTCGTTTGCCTCGTCCTTTTCCTTTTTGTTCATAAAAATAAGTAAAACACACACAAAGAACAGGATTTGCAGTGGCTTCTTCTAGAGAAAATCTAATGCCTTTAAAGAGCCAGATCATCAGCCCTACTCATTTGGATTCAGCAGACGGTGTTCAGCAGATCTGCAGATAAAGGTTACACAGCCGACTGCAGTTTCCTAAGCCAACCTTTGTCAAACGCGCTCTTGGCTGCCTCAGCTCAATGAAGTGTGCCTTATCGTGGACTTAACTGTCAGAGTACACTTGAGTATGCTCAAGCAATTGGCTAAATCAAGACCAAGGGGCAAAAATACTGAAGATACCAGAACATCCTCTAGTGCATTACTACCCCTAAGAGGGAAATTCCCTTATAAGGGTTCTTCAGTGTCTGGAATGCCAAAGCTGTGGGATAATGCTGTTTAAGTCATAAGTGAATCTTTAGACTGTTGTACAAGAGCTACTCAGTCTTTCTGCTTTCGCTGCAGAATGGGAAAAAAAAAGTTCGGCTGTCTTGGGATAAAGCCCCTAAGTATTTGTGTGGATTTGGGCTTAATTCATGCCACGCTGAGATGACTGAGACAGAACAGAGATTTGGACTTTGGCCATCCTGCTCTCAGCTTAAGGCTTCCCATGGGACAGTTCTTTCTTTTTCAGCAGCTAGGACAAAGAGCCGGATTCACAGAACACAGGAAAGCGCAGAGGAGTGTAAGCAGTGTGATGAGGGGAGCACCATCATACCATACCTCTCTTGGAGCTGGCGGAGGTGGAGGGGGATCTTTGATGACCTGAAAGAGCCAAACATACAAAGGCGTAAGGAATTGCACTGGCAGCATCCAAAAGCCAACAGAAAATTTTAAGAGCGAACTGTTTCCATCTGAGTCCCCCACATCTGCTTGCAAACTGGCAACCGCTGCTGCCAAGTCCCTTGGGTATCGATTATCGAGGCCTTCTGGAAATTAACACCATCCATCTAATAGAAAATAACATCAATTGACTGGCAGACACTCTTTGGGCAGACGTGTCTGCCACTTTGCTTCCTGACCGGATAAGACTCAGTCATTCTAAGTAATAGCCAGTGATGAAACCCTATGGAGTTAATTAGCAAGCCTGGGAGGAAAAGCATCCCAAGGTCTATGTGAGGTCTCGCTTAATCTTGGGCCAAGATGCCTGCTTCCTTGTGCCATGCTGCTGGATAATTTCTGGCCCAATGACAAGTGTGAAATGCCTTCTGGTAGCTCAGGCTTCACCTCTAGACGTCCAGATCGTTTCCGCAGATCTCACATTTCAGATCTAATAATTTAAATATGTAGCTCCTTGACTGTTCAGCGTGGAGTGCCTGCAAGTGGGAGTTACATTCACAAGGCTTCTTAAACTGTTTCTGGATAAGGCCCGTTCTTAGGGTAATTCACTTACACCTATATTTAAAACTCTCCCTACAGTTTCTTCCTGTTCCCTTTTTCATGTGCATATTGTAAATCTCGGGGAGTTCCTCGGTACTGACAGGAACCCACTGAACAGTACAGGGAGAGGAAGAGGAAGGCAGCGACCCTCTTAAATGATTAAGATGAAAACTGAATGCACGGCTATCCTTCCACAAGAAAAGAAGGCTTGTAAGCTAAAAAGAAGTACTTCAGTGGTATCAAGTCATTTTTTGTGCTTGAATGTTGTATAGAAATTACTAAAAAATACCCCATGAATATAAAGGAGTCTGTTTCTGTTATGACTTAGTATTATACAAATGTAACCAAAACTGTCCATGATGACAGCTATCAACATCCCCTAAATATGTCTTATTTTATTCCCCCCATGCTATTAATTACAATACTTTCATTTGCTCTACCACTACCTATAAATAATGTCACTGCACAGATGTATAGCATCATACATAAAAGAAATGTATTTTTCTTGACCAATAATCATGAGTTTTCCTTGTTGATTTACATTTCAAGTCACAGTTCCACCAAGAGAGTTACTAGTTACTGCCTAAACAAGCTATGGAATTTTAGCACTGGATACAGGAATTCTATCAAGTAAGAGAAATAAGCTATGGCACCCTTGGAAACACTTTTCCACGGCCCTTCAGGTTTAAGATACCGAATTGTTCATCAAGCAAGCTCAGAGTATTTTGAGTGGATCGCAAAGTCAGCTGTAGATTTTAACCAGACATCCCTTTCCTGCTGTGATGTTGCAAAAACATGCCAGAAATTACTTTTCTTTAAATATTTGGAATTACTGCCCTAACTTTACAAGAAATAACAACAAAGAGGGATCATGGGACAGATTCTGAGAGATACTTGGATGCTGAGCAAGATTTTCAAAAGCATGAAGATACTTAATTCTCAGTGAAAGCAATTAAAAGACAGGAAATGTAAAACAGTACTTTCGATATATTAAGGGTCACCTTATCTTGTTTACTCCCCATTCTTATTTCCCTTTTGCCTATCTCTAACGATTATCTCAAAAAAATGTATTTCACTGCCAAAACTGCAAGCTGTACAGGGGGGAAAGGCCTAGCTACGTTGCGGATTTATATAAATACATATTAAACAGTTATTATCACTCCAGTTTCTGTAGTTCCACAGTTCTTAAGTCTTGCAATCTCTCCTGAGCAAAGACAACTTTGCATAGTAAACTTCTTTGCGATGCATGCTGGAGTTCGCTTGGGCCCTACGCCTATTGATATTCCTATGCATATATATATATTCCTAATGTATATCTATATTCCTATATACAGAATCAGTATTTCTACCCCAGTAAATCAAGAAAAATTCTATTTGTTGGACCTCAATGAGCTTCAAAAGTCACGAGTCAGCGACAGGTTTTGTTTGACTCCCTGAGCAAAGGACCTAATCCTATGCCAGCTGCTAAACTCCCTGAAGTTATGGGGTGAACTTGATTTGAAGCTAGCCAATACATTAATTAGCTGCTATTTCTAATAGCTTCAGAAAATGAAACTTGTTTTAAATGTGACAGTGGTGTGAGAAAATAATCTGCTTTGAGTAGCAGATACTCACCCCTGCTGACAGAAGTGGAATGTAAATGCCTGCATCCTTATGTTTCCACAGGCTCCTCACACTCACACACTCTCTCTCGCTCACACACAAAGATTATTTTCAGTCTCGTGTGATATTTCAAGTGAAATCAATAGAAAGCCATTTTTAAAAAAGAGAAATCCAAGGAACCCATGCAGCTTTGGCAGAAAACAATGCAAATGCAGCATGAAACTGCACATACTGAAGATTATAATATTGCAAATTAACTTTTCCTGAACTTGATTCAGATTGTTTAAATACGGAAGATGCTGAATAATGCTTCTGTCTTATTAACCCCATGTAGAGACAGATTACTTCCTAGTTTTGTTTTGTTTTGTTTTATTGTCATCATCACCAGGCAAGGCTGCATCTTATTTGTTAGTTGCAAAGAATGAAGACTTGAGTTTGGAGGAGAGCCGATTTCTTAAAAAAAAAAAGAAAAAAAGAAAAAAAGTTAGTTGCTTCAGGCAACAGTCCCTTTGATCTGCTCATTAACACTTTTCAAATGTTCGCGTGATGTGGGCATTAGGAAATGTCAGCACCAGAGCCTGAAGCCAGCTTGATGCGATCATATGTTCTGATATTGAGGGAAGAGTGAAAGAACTGTCAACAGTGAACTGCCTTTAAAAAAAAAAAGCGGAGGGCGGGGGAGGGAGAAAAAGGAGTCTCCCTACCCCTACCTGTAAGTGTACATGGACCTCGTAGCAAGGAACGCTGTCGAGACCGAGTCCTAGCAAGGATGGAGTGCCCGAACAACCTGAAGCTCGCCACTCTGCCTGCAGGCGGTCGGGATTACGCGCTCGAGTGGCTCCGGATGCTCATTCTCTTCAGTCCGCAACACCTTTTGCCTCTTTCTCTCTTCTATTTGATTCCAAAGCATGGGACGCTTACAAGGTTTGAGGGCTGTTCCTTTCTTCTTTGCTCCTGTTCTTTGTCCCATGAAACCAGACGCTCTGCTTTGCCAGGGAAGCGGACTCAACGGAAGGGAAGAGGAGGTCCTGCCTGGCCCTAATACATTGCGTCTCCTGGCAAGGACACCGGCACCGAAGCCCAAAACTACATAGCCAGCAGTGGCAGTAACATGTACCGTGAGAACCTCAGGTGCAGGAGACGGGGAAAAGAATGGAGGCACAGTATGATGATCTGAGGAAACGGACATCAAAACAAAAAGAAAGGAAGAGTCGGTATGTGGCAATAGGTTCAATGCAACAGCATGTGGTTTTGGAACTCGGTATTGTTGTAGTGATGAGTCCTAAAATTACCTTTTCTTTTTAAAGAAACAAGTAATATCCATGAGAGGTGGCAGGAAACAACAGAGGCACTAACATTTAAAGTGTTGTGGTTTTGTTGCTCCCACAGAAGTCAGGCTGCTTCTTAGTAATAACTTACCAACCTACAGCTCAACGCTCCCCTAGAAATAGCCAGTTATGCCTGTACCAAACACTGTATCCAGAAAAGATGCTCAGGGTAAGTTACTGTCCCTTAATGTAAACATGAGGGAGGAACAGACTTAAGCACAAGGTAAATCAGAACCAAGGGACAGCTTCTCACAGCTGAGTGCAGCTCTTTGGGGAGATGTAGCTCCACGCAGGAGATTAGCCCAGACAGAACCCTGCCTTTATGCCACAGTGCATCTTTGGCACCCAAGGTAGTATCTTTGCTCTGCAATCTGCAATGTGTTGTAACGGGCATCTGTTTTGGTTTATTGGGTCCTAGCTTAGGTATCCCTCCGCAGCTCTACACCTGTAATGTAAACTGAGCTCCTTTCACTTAGAACAGGCACAGGCTGGTGCAGCTAATATTTTAACGTATTATACTGGCATAGCTACTGGAAATTAATACTATAGAACTGTACATTTGACTTTTTTTAAATGTAGGACTTTGACTTAAAAAAAAATCCAGAAAGCACCTTACTGATTGTCATCACTGGAAAGAGATTTCCCGCTCTCAAGTGACTGAGATACTGCCATCACTCTTTAATGAAAGGAAAATGCATGGTATATGAAGTTTTGCTGTACCGTGGGAACTGACCAGTGATGAGCACTGACTTCTGAACACTGACCAATGTGAACAGTATTTTGATTTTTTTCACTAGTTTGTACATGTGTAAACCCGATGCTGGAAAAAAAACCCATCCACTTAACAAATTATTAAAACCGCATGCACAACTGAATATGATGCGACCGATTGCACTTCCAACTGTAAAAGACTGATTCTGGGCTAAGATAAATTAGAGACGCATGGATTATGTTCTCACAGTCATATTCAGCTAGTGACAAAAACCAGAGTTTTAGGGAGGTAACTCGTTCTGAGAGCTCTGACAAACTAAAGGAACATTAGGTTTCCTGATACCACTCAACTCAAAAGGAAGTGTGTTTGTCTTCAAAGAAAAAAAAAAAAAAACTTGAGTAGTCAGGAAAAGGACTCTTGAGAAAGAATACGATGATCCCTCTCAACAGCTATGAACGAGTAGTGAAACAACTCACTCCAAAGTATGTCTGTAACTAGCGGACAGTAGACACTGAAAAAAATGTTTCTTGGCTTCACTTAAGGACTTAAATTGTATTTTAAATGGTATTTTTTAAAATAACTATACTTTGAAACACAAAATGTTTGCTTTTCTATCCACATAAGTCTGCTGCAATGTTACTTCCTTCATGTCCTCCATCTCTCTCTCACCCTGCCCCAGATGACAGATCTATGTGAAATGCCTAGCTGTAGCCGCTTTCTACAGACAGAAAGGGTAGAAACTAAGAGGTATGAAGATGGTCTGTGAATCAAGGGTAGCCAATTAATTTAAAATAAGAAAACAGGAAGCTTTCTTCTTACTGATTTTGAATTTTCCTTTTCCACAGGAAGGCTCATGATATAAAATAAAGTCAACATAAAACAACTAACAGACAACCTCCCTAGATTTCTGATGGGACTGTACTGGGGAGAATGAGACAGAAGAGAGAGTCTTTTTTGTTAGAGAAGAGCTCGTAGTTCTTGCTTCAGAAACTCCAGACCATGAGGATGCAGACGGGGTTTGAGGACTTCTTGCCCTAGGACAGCCTGGGGCCTGATGGACTACAGAAAAGCTTCTGATTCTGTGGGCTTCGGCATGGTCAGGCGAGAAAGTCAATTCCTCTGCTGCCCCAGATTCCACAAGCCCGAGACAAGACAAGGAATACAGTAACAGCCCGGAAGCAATCTCCACTTCCCAAGTCCTCAGCGTTGTCGTTGAACTGGATGAATAATAAACTTCACCAGTTTAACAACCTGAACCCGCAAGGAGATGGCAGGAGAGTTAGTGAAACTGCACTGCTGACTGCTGCTGGAAGGATAAAGAGTGCACTCAGATGAAAAGAGATGCAATATGCACAAGGGATTATTAAGACACTAAGGGATTTCCATCTTGAGAGCCCATAATGGACTACAAATACCAATTTTAGTGATAGTATTTTTAATATTGTCCTTGATTTGAGGATAACATCTGCATACCATTATGGCCAGCAACTTTCAAATAATAGAGAAAGGCTTTTATCAAAGATTTCACAGAAATACAACATGTGCTCACTCGGTAGAAAGGCAATGAGCAGCACGCCAGCATGCTGATGCTGGTTCATATGTGCGCAGGTCTCAGAAAGCCACTGCTAGGAGTGCAGTCCACGGGTTTGATGCTGGTCTCTTCTTCCATTTATTACGGATCACTAATGAAAGAAAACTCCCTCTACAGATGGCATACGTCACATGTAGCTCTCCTGTTACTTAACCTATTTCCTATGGTATCTGTGTTTCCCAACATGGTATGAGTTGTAATCGTGAGTCACACATCCAGTGCCTTTTTTTAGTAAGACTTTACTCACCACTTTGCAGCAGAGGGGCCAGAACCACCAGAGCAGACCGAGTGCCACTAACAGTAACAGCACAAGAACAGCAATAAGCGCCGCTACTCCACTAGACTGTGAAGAAAGCAGAAAGACAGTGTCAGTGGATGTTGCGAATAACTGCTGCCTGGTCCCAAACAAATTGTTCCCATTCATCAGATCCTATTCTTGCCGATGGAGAAATTCCTCACAGAGGATCAAGAAGGGGCTCTTAGCCAAATTTGTATTTGGCACAAGTCACACCCTCCGTTGTAAGTCTCTTCAGTTCCATGGGTTATGTAGAAGGTAAGCTAGGATGCTTTAACAGGAGCTGCCTATCACAACGAATGCTGCATCAACACTAAAAAGAGGGAGGAGGTGGTAAGATGCTGTTCATGTTTCTCATTCCATACATTTTCTGGGGCCTGCAAGTCGCAGGTGTGCTGAGGAGTGAACACGGTGTGCTGAGGAGTGAACACAGTGTGCTGAACACAGCAGTACTGATGGGCATACTAAATTGAAAATGACAAAGCTTTGCAAACTACTTTATTCTGCCTACCTGTAAACCTAAGTTCAAAATAAGTCATCCAGTCATGGGTAACCAGCCCAACTTGCCGCAGTGCAAGCCAGAATTATTTCTGCTGAAGTCAGTGGATTCATTTGATATAAAACTGATATCCTTGAGATAAGAATGAGGCCCAGCTTGAAGAAAAGAAAGGGTACACTGACCGCTAAGAAATGAGCTGTTAGACACAAATGGGGAAAGTCTCCTCCTAAGTCTGTGGATGAGAGGTGCTCCCCTTCTATGAGGACACAGGTCTGTACGGCTTGGTGGGGGGGGTGGAATTTTAAGGAATCTCTACTAACAATGTCTATATAAATGTCTTATCGCTGACGCATCTGGGGCATTCACACTGCACAGGCTCTAGCACACTAAATCCCTGTAGTAGTGCTGTTTGAACCTGAAGCCACCATCCTTAGAAATTCTGAACGAGTGTTACTGCTTCCAGCAATACTGCTTTTAATGAAAAAATGAATCTCCCACCACCTCAAACCCACATCCTGTAGGTGCTTTTATTCTTATGCTTGATGTTCTGTGCTGCACTGAGAAAAACACAACAGTGACCTTATGAAAATGGAAGTTACCCAGACTTCAGCTGCAGAAAAAGGAAAGGAGGGACACCCAGGGAATCACTCGGGCTGGAGTAAAGCGTAACTAAGTGAGAAAAGTTGTACTGGAGATACACCACTGCAAATGGAAGGTGAAACACAGCTTTATTCCCAGTACCTGTAGGTGCAGTGAGGCATGCACATTTATGAGAAACAGGTAAGATGCATGCCTCGGTGCCTAGATGCAAGATATTTTTTGTTTGTTTACACTGCAGCCATGTGTGTTTGCTAGGGGAGGCTGTAACTTGTAAGTCTTACATACCAAGTAGCCATCAGCTGCTCAGCTATCGGAATTAGTGGAACAATTCTAGCAGTGACCCATTTCTTGCAGTTGCCCATCTGCTACTATGGAAACAGCAGTACTCCTTGTGTGGAGCTGTCTTTGCTGCAACATGTATGAAAGGCAAAAAAAAAACCAAAACCCAAAACAAAAACCAAACCACCAAAAAAAAAGGATGATCAGATGATCAGAAGTATGACAGTTTTTCCTGTCAGTGCACATCTGTACTCATTCTGTTTCCTGTTAGTGAAAACTTTTGACCACAGAGAAGCACTGTTAGAGTACAGCCGAGGGAAGACAGCCGTACCCAGCAATCTGGTACGATTCGCTTTGCACCAGTGCTTCGTTTTTACCTCGCTGTGCAATCTTAGCAATTTCTAAGTGGGCATGGGGACAGACTTAACATGTGCTGCTTTCAGAAAGCAATCTACTGTTAGTCTCCAGCATCCTCCTATGACTGCGCTGTCCTTGCGTTACCATGCTGAGAGGCTGCTTCAGCATGCTTTGGTGTAAGAGTGAAATGCTTCTGAATGATAAAGAGGCCCTTAAACAGAGAACCGTGATTTAGGTAATGTGGGTTCTTCAGCTCTCAGTTCATTCAGGCTTTCTTCCTGAAACTGAAAGGCTGAACTGAGATGACTCCGATTTCTACAGTTACCCAAGTATTTGGTTTTTAAATGAACAGAAATAAAATGTCTTTTTTTCTCTTTTAATTTAATTACCCACGAGCGATAAAAACACTGTTGGAAAAATACATGCTGGTGCGTAGTAGGTACTGTTCCGTATGCTTCTATGCCTGACAGGAAAGCTGTGCTAAAGTCACACATTAAATGAGACAAATCTAAAGAAACACGGTATCCATGCGCAGCACATTTTTCAAAACCTCCATCCCTACATAGTGGTTTCTTGTCTAATTGCAAAAATTTTAACTGTCCTGCCTGTGTAATACAGAAGACAGAAGAAATTAATGGAGAGCAGAAATGTGAGATTAGAAATTTTATGTATTAAGTTATAAAAGTCACTGACTGCATAACTATGTGGTTTATCCTAGAAGCTGTTTTTAACCCTTTTCTATACGCCTATGATAAAAACATAGCAGGATGTTCACACTACCTTAACCCTAGGCTTCACTTAGGTACTCCAGCGTGCGCTTTGACAAATATGGTCTAGAGCCTACACTCCGTATTCAGGCACCACATTTCGGTATCTATAAAGTTCAGTAGCGTTCATATCCTCCGGTAGGATTACAGCCCCCTTCCACACCCAGCCTGAAGTCCTAAGGTTCTGCCTACTCCGCTTCAGCCTGCTCCCACCGATCCTACTCAGTGGAACTGCGCTGGAATGGGACACCAGGTGACTGTGTCACACCTGGCTCTTAGGACACGATTATTTTTATAGTGAGCGAGTCTCTGGTGGCATGGAAGCTTCCCAGTATTTTGAAAGCCACAGCTGCGCACTGTGCTGAACTAATTTGTTGTAATATGTTTAGCAAAATACAGTTCACAAGCTACAGAAAAATATCAGCCCCACACAGAGAAGGAACACGCAGACGCTGCCTGAATCTCGGAGCAGAGCTGGCTGAGGTAGCCTGGGAGAGGAGGAGAATTCCAGGGCTTTCCTTCTACATACAGTTCTGCGTATGGTCTGAATCAGCAGCCCCTGAAGCAGGTAGCAAAACAGATGCAGCAGCGGCAACGAAAGGAGAAACCCTTACAACAGAGCCTGTGTCAGAAAGCCAAGGTGCGTCTCTAAGCCCGCCACGTGAAAGATGGCTTTCATGTGTTACTAGGAAGTCTCGGATGATACATACAGCAATGCTTCACGTAAGTGGAATCCTGCAAAAAAAGATCTTCCTAAAATAAAGCTGATTGCCACCTTAATGGGAAGAATTAAGGGATTTGTTTTATATAACCGCAGGAAAAAATCTTGTCTGTAACGCCACACGCATACTTCATCAGGGAATTCAAACCAGCTGAAAACTCTTTGTTGCGTGTAGTGGTGTTATAAAACAGATTTTAAGCTGTCTCAAAATACAGAGGAAGCGACTTAGGACATATATGTATGTATGTACCTACATACTAAGAAATCACGTGTAATTAAATTATGTATATTCTGTATGTGTCTGCATGGGTGTGTTTTTTAGTTAGGTGGATTTGTGCATTCTAAACATCTGACGGGACTTGCCATGCATTGAGGTTCTCTGCACTGAGAGGTTTGGGGATTTTACATCGAACGATGTTAGCCATTTACTTACACACTCTGACGCGGTGATTGTTAATGAGCTGGACATGAAAGATTGCCCTTCATTCAAACTCACCAAAACTTCCAGAGTTCTGGAAAGAAAGAGGAAAACAAAAAAATCAGCAGCCATAAACCAGTTAATAAAAGCACATACATGCTACGGAGGCGCTTGTAGGTAAAGACTGTTCAACAGAGAAAGTGTTCCAAGAGAGGAAAATGGGAGTCAGGGCCTCTGCGCTGCGCTAGACGTCAGAGATGACTTCACAGAAATCACAAAACTAACACGATTACTTTGTGTTATTGTTTCTAGAAACCTCTGATGACTTTTAAGTGATCAAGTTACCTGCTACAGGGTTGGATCTTGTGGCTTTCAGAAACCAATTTTTGGTCATTTCAGACTGAGCTTTCTTTTCCTCAATCTATGCTGCTTAAAATGAACAATACAGTCTCCCGCAGATATGGTGTTGATTAGTGTTTGGAAATAATTTTTATCTTCTCGATAGAGAGCTATCTGAGTAGAGAATATCTCTGCTCTTTTCCATGTAGCATAGAATACTCCAAAAGTTTTTCATAAAATAAACTGAAGTTCAGCTGTAAAAATAACATTGTTTTGTCTGTTCCATAAACATCTCTTTAGTCATATGCAGACATTATGGATAAAAATGTCGGATAATTATAAATGGTCAAGACTTTCTATAAATAGTATATAATCACTGCATACAAATAGTATGTGGTTTACATTTTACAAATTAACCCTAGAAGAAAACAACACATGGTGAATGTTAAACATAAGAAGACTCTTCAGCTTCTCTGGCTTGGATTCCCAAGATTCAGACAGTTTATATTATGCATAGATGTAATTAAATAAAAATATAGATATCCATGAACTAAAATGATTAATCATTTATACCGTTCTTATATGTCATGAATTTTTATTCTGGCACAAATGCTTTTCTCAATATGGAGTTCAAAGCTATTTTAACTAATTTGGCTAATTTCTTTTTCAGTTTTAGTAAAAACGAAGTAAGTTGCTTCCGCTAAACTCATTTCTAAATGATCTGCGATATGAATAATTGATCTAACAGAAAGAATAACCCTAATTTACTTTTAATTATTACTGGAATAAGTGAATCGGAACAGAAAAAATAAAAAATTAATTCAATTCCCTTCCAACGCACTAAATAAAGCAAACAATACAAAACTTTTGTTAGTGATGAATTTTTTAAATGCGATGCTTTTTGGGGTTTTTTTTATTTTCAACATTTTGCTTTGCCACTTTCATGAGAAATGCTGTGGGAAATTTTGGCGTGACAATTCTGTTTGAGTTTGACTGGCAAAACAGTCCCGTTGACGGCAGTGCGAGAGGATTTCATGCCGTGCCTTTTCTTGATCAGAGAAGGTCTTAAGTACACGCTGTGCTGCTGAAACACAGCCCAAATCCCGCGAGGTATCCCTGAAGAAACTGCTGTCTTTAAACTCTTAAACCTTTTGGAGATTTGCGCATCATGATCACATCGCACGAAGTGTTTTTTTTGTTCAAGTCACTAACTTGGAGCCCAGTGGCATTCACGTGACCTTCCAGTGTCCGGGGGGGCGCATCCTTGTGCACCCTGGTCGTACCACTGCATTAACTACGACTGTACAGGTCTAACAGTCACAGACTCATAGGACAGGGAATAACTGAATTCAGCCCATAAATACTGACGAATCCACAGCACGCAGAAGTATTTTGGGATAGCAACTTCTCAGTTAAGCACAAATTCAAAGAGGAAAGACTACTCTCTTACGTGTTTCGTTTTCCCCCATTAGCCTTGTCTTTTTAAAGGATGACTTACAGAGAAACACGCCACAGGCTCTGCACCAAGTTTTGAACTTGGTTACGCCCAAGAAAGGGCATTCATTGCGGTCATGTTTCCTGAACATAAAAGCTATTCAGCCTTTCTACTTTTTCTGAACTTTCCTAAGTAATGGTGGGTGCCTTCCCACTGACTGATGCCATAATTGGGATTATATTGCTTGGTTCAAAGCCCGCTAGCACAGTCAGATCCTTTCCAACTGCTCTAAATCCAAATGGAGTGCACCAAGTACTTTTGATTTTTAAATTAATGTATCACGTTCTTTAAGAACCTAGATCCTTATATACCTCCTGCATTGACTTTATTTCCGATCGTATTTTAACTGTGTCTAAATACATTGTAGGTTTTCCTCAGTTCTTTTATCTTTGGTTGGAACCATTTCTGTAGTCTCTTGTTGGGCAAAACTCCCACTGAGATTAAAAATAATTCTGCCTGTGCGCTAGTGAAAAACTGCTGGATTTGGCCAGTAACATCTGACTACAGTTGCTGCCAGCTACTGAGGTCAAATTTCCAAAACGCTTTCAGATGCTCACTTTTTCCCCGTTTCTTTTTTTTTTTAACAGAAGTGAATGTGAATCCTCGATTTCCTATGGGCTTTTTTCCACTATCCTATCAATGCCCTTCGCTGCCTTGCAATATCATCCTTCCTCCTGACCTGTGTCTGTTATCGTCAGTCAGGAATATTTTCTAACACCATTTCACGATGTTTTTTATCTTCTGGCAGTTTGTTGATTTACGCGACATGTTATTACCAGTCCCAAACCTAAGTGGTTGAAAAGGAAGATGCATCGGTGGCTGACTCCCGTTGCCAGCACTAGCAGGCACGATCTGAAATGTCATATACTCGGGCTTGCATGCGTTTCAGCTGAGCAAATAGGAAACAAAACACATATGAAACTTCAGAAGAGAAGCAAAGTACTGTTGAGGCATGTTCTCACTATGCTAGCGGTACCTTTAACTGCTACTCATGTTTAATTTCGTTCTCCTGCATAAGAAAGCCTAGACAAACCGTAAAGTCCGCTAACACGATAATATAAATTACTTTCTGCAGTTCTTCATAAAAGTATGCTTCCACATAACCCTCCGATCTTCAGGAAACAACTTGCTTCTTTTGCAGCAATGCTTCCTATACTCACAACCTCCAGGCTGCCTCCTGCACCTCAACAGGTTTGTCAGCAAAAATCTAGGTGCCATCGTGGCTCATCCTGAAGGTCAGTATTCTAATTCACTAAAATACTACGTTTCACACTAACTGTTTCAGTGTGTGAAACAGGCAGCACATCTTAGGAATTCCTGGACCTGTGCCTTAGGTGTTGGGCTTTCTTGGCTTCCCTAGAAAAAGTCCAGCTTTCAAGACTTTAACAGTTGATCCTGTTAAACCTCTCACTCTGTTTCTCTCTTACACATTAAGGCTTGAAGCAAAAGTCACCCTTTTTCTTTCTACCTTCCCTGTGTCATGCAGCAAACTACGTACTCCTGCTGCAGTACGTATTATTTTCTGAAATTTATAGGGACGGTTCTCTCTTGCCTTCGTATGGAACATCTGTATTAGTCTTTTTCTAGCAGTGTTCTGTAGCTACCACACATACTATTCGCCACTGTGAGCTTGATGAGTCTTGGCTGAAACACGCAAGGTTTGTCTAATTTAGCTATTAAGAAATTATGCTATTTTTTGAGATGGTTTCTGCTAACAAATTGAGCAACACAGGTAAAGGAAAGACATTTGGATGAAACACTCCAGAAGAACATCTTAACCCATACTAAAGAAGAGGATTGTTGCCCAGGTATCTTGTGGATCTTGACATTTCCTTGAAGTGACGACGTTGTATGAAAAATCTTGTATAATAGCTAAGATTTCTAAGTGGACTAGCACCCGTGTTTACACCTGTTTGCAACGTAGAGGTGGCCTCTGTTTACGTCCACAGACAAGCTCCCCTCAAACAGGGATCCCCGGATGGATTCAGAAGCGGTAACATTGCCACTACTGTCTTCTACTAGAAAAGGCAACTTTAAATTCCAGCCCCACCAAAAAAACATTTGCTCGGCCGATGTGCTGTACAGATCTGAGAGCTGCATTCTGGCTCCATTCACTTACCTAAATATTTTACCTTGGATTTAGAAAAACAGTGAGGGGGGATGTGTGTAATCTGTTCTCTTACACAACTTGCCCAAGTCCCAGAGGGATGGTGTGCTGAGCGGGCAGGGTCACCCGGACACAACTCCAGCATTTTAAGCTCTTTGTTTTAGCTTCAGAACACAGCCACTCTCAGGCACCAGGTAAATAACAAATAAACAATGCCTATTAGAGTGCAAGAGTTGGTGGAAACGGATCTTCAGAAGCGGCACAAAAATCGCAGTCTGGCAAAAATGCGCAGGAAGAAACCTGCCATTAACCAAACAGAATCGTACTGCAAAGGCTGCTCAGGCCAGTTATTACAGGCCGTTACTAAAATGGGGAGTTTACCCCTATTTTTAGGAGGTGCCACTGAGCAAGCTCCCGTCGCCCTCTGGGACTGAACTCTGCTGTCAGTGAGGTCTACAGAGCCGATCCTCATGCCTGGCCATGCCTCTGTACGCCATTCTGGCAACGCAGGAGGGCCCGGAGCAGGGCAGGGATAACACGTGTGCCTGAATGGGAACTGTGCCCACAGCCCACGGGCTGACTCCCACGGACTGCGCCGAGAGCGGGTTTCGAGTCCCTGGCGCCGTGTGCCACCTCGCTACTGTGGAGCTTTGCATTCCCCCAACCTTTAGCTGTCAGACAGGCTGACATATATCCCAAGCAACAGGCTCACTGAACACGTCAGCTACCCGCGCAGATACAATGCAGTAGGAACAACCAGTTTCCCGATCAACTTCCATTCAGATACACAGCTGCAGGGATGAGCCATTTGAGATTTTCATAGGAGTTATCATACTCGCTCAGTTCTAGAAGCCACAGAGTGAACTCATACAGATAATTATCTCATCTTCAAAAGGATGAACCTGTCAACATACAAAACCACTTCTTTCCTGAAATTGTCATGTCTGTAGGGTATAAGAAAGGCATTATTTTCATTTCTTTAGCATCCACCTGTTTGATGGGCTATGTGTACTTCTGCTTCATATAAACAGTACCCCTTCAAATTCAGAGTTCCAAAAACCAGGTCACCTATTTCTTCTACTCACTCATTCACAACCGTCCGAGGGAAAGACATACAGGTAAAAACATACCGTGTTTACTTGTAACTGTCTACATGTGTGAGGCTTTTAGCTCAGCACTTTGCATAAACCGCAAATATTTTGAAAATAAAATGACATTCAGCAGTGATTCTATTTTTTGGGCACCTTCATTTCCCACCGGTGATTGCCAGTAGTTTGTGAGTGTTGGGTTCCTCCCGTAAAGCTCAAATCGGCGAAGCTGAACCAGCCTGTGCCAGCAGGTAACATTTCTAAATCTTTGGGCCACTGCTGATACTTTTTTCTGTAGACTGGAGGAACACAATTTAAAGGATTATGAGACTGCAATGGTTTTTCATGAGGGGCTTAGCTCACGAGGGAAGGAGCAGCACAGATTTTGGTCAGCTGGTCATAAGAGCGTACCTGCGGTCTCCCTAGTGGAGGTGATCAGAAACGCCTCAAGAATGTCTCCACAGACACTAAATGTCTGGTTTTGTAAGTCTGTGTGGCCAGATCTCCCAGCAATCATTTGGCTTACATGACTACGCTCGTAGTATCTTAACTGCTTTCCAAAAACTAAAGGAAAATTGCCTCTCCTTCTCCTGAGGTTACATAGAGTGAGCAAGACAAGAGAAGAGAAGGTGTCCGTGTCCCACCCCAGCCCCGAAAGACCCTGCTGGTGTGTGAGGCCCACGTTGGAGCCCTCGCTGTGCTGGAGTGAATCTGGTCTCACCCAAACAGCACCGCTATACACGCCAGGGCAGGCTCTACCTCAAGTCCAACAGACCTTCTGACACAACCCGATTTTTGCACAGAAACGTTAGATACTAGTTTCGTACCAGCACAGAACAAAACCAAGCGCTGAGCTCTTGAAAGCTGCTGCAGAACAGTCTCCTCGGGTCAACCCTGAATAAAACCCACAAAGAATCAGGAAGTGTCAATGGTGATGTTGCTGTAGCAACCCAGGAAGACATCCTCCAGCGGCCAGCTGAACCCCCACCTCCGCTGTGTGACACATTCTGCGTGGGTTGCGGTGTGGATTTTACATCCGTGCTCACGGGAAGGGGAAGCGGACCCCGAGGGCAACAGTCAGAGGTGCTAATGATCAAGGCCCGCTCACGCCACACACAAATACCCAGGCCTTCTTGTGGGTCCACCCAAGAACACCAGGAGTCACCAGCTTCTCCACGTCTAGCTTGAAAAACACGGCTGAGGGAAGAAGCCTCCAGGGAAAGGCAAGTGCAGCCCTTCACGCTGTCCCTCAAAACACAGCAGTGCCCAAATCCAGCACCTTTTTAGGGCTTTCAGCCAGGATGCTCCTTCCTATCTTCTGATCCCTTTTCACACGGCACTTGAGTAAAGTGGAATCATACAGATGGCAAACTTGAGCTAACATGCATGTGGAATTAACGTGCTGTGCAGATACAAACTCTGTCGCTTTCCATGTGTGCACAGGTCTAATGTGCAATTTTCCAGTGGTCCATACTTTGAAAGCTATTTCATTGTAATAGGAAAAAAATGTGATGGTTATTTACAGTTCACAGCCCTTGCTCAATGTGGAAGGGATTTTCCTGTATCTTCTCTGTGAAGTATCACTTTCTGGATGGGAATCAATCCTGGAAAACTTAGTTGGAAAACTTAGTTTTAAAACTCTTATTGATGACCAAAGTTAAGCACAAGTCTCTTGCAACTTTAAACTCCATCAGTCATGGCCCGCCGGCCGTTCTAATAAAGAATTTACCAAAATATACCAAAAATATATATATAAAAAATATATATACCAAATAACTTGAGAAGACCCAACAATTGCAGTTCTTTCTTTCTTTCCTTTATGTCCACTGCTGTTTTATTGTTACAGAAGAGGAACGTGGCCCACTGCCATATGTCACTACAGCTCTGGTCTAAAGAATTTCACACCCTGTGAAATACAGCTGACATTTCAATCCACAGTAACCTATTTGCAAAGTATTCATTTGCTCCTTACTTTATGAGTCTCCAATAAAAGACTGCCATTTTATGACCCATTAAAAAAGATGAAAAAATTAAATAAAATTGTGAAAGACATTTGCTGGAAGTAATAAATAATTTACCTCCAATTTTCACGCACTGAAAATTAAACTGGCAACTGCTCAAAAAGTTATTAAAATTATGGTGACAAAGGTATTTTAGAATCAAGTGCCAGCATTAAAATAGCTAAAATGCTGTACATAGTAGGAAGGAAAAAAATAGATCAATGTATTTAAAAGGGTGCTTTGCTTTAAAAAACCTACCTCCATGATTTAATATATAGCTTTATGACACAGTTAACATTGGACAGCCAGTAGTGAGAGAGAGAGAGAGAGTGTGTGTCTGTGTGTCTGTCTGTCTTTGCAGAAACCACCCACTGGAAAATCAGCAACAGCGGTGGGAGAAGGGTTTGGTGGCACTACCCATTTAAGTATCATTTTTTGCACGCCTATCGCTTTACTCCCATGTAATTTCCCATCCCCTACACAACAGACTAGGTGCCACCGTGGCCATAGTTTGATGGCCTCCTTTTTAACCTGAACAGAAATATTCACCACTGTTCACAGCTGGAGTAAATACGTGGTGTCATTCAGTGCAAGTATTTCATGGTTTAGAGTTTGAAGGAAAAGCTCCATTGCCAAACAATACTGACCTCACGTCAGGAGGTATACTGAAATTTTAAGCGCCAGGTGAGGCAGCCTCTGTCATGCCACCCCTCATTTTCTGCCTGAAGCTTGAAGAGCGGGGGTAGCGGTGTACACAGGGAGACAGCTAACGCTCAGCTACAGGGTCAGGGAAGGAGCCGTAGGGCTCTGAGTGATAGGTGATGGTGTCTCGGTGGGGTCAGCGCCAATCTCACTCTACGGACACAGGGGTTTCATTTGACCAAGTTGAGTTTGAAATCGCTGGCCATTATTTGCTGCGGACACAACTAATATTTACCCACACATTCTCACCAACCAAAGCACAGAGTACCCTTTCCCCCGTTCCCGGTTAACAAACACTCCAGCACCACAAATCTGACTTTCTGTGTCCAGGGACATGTCCCTGCAGCAGGAGGAGGCAACACAAAGCCACGGAGGAAGGTATTTCCAGCCCATGCTTCTGATTTTGTTGCTTTTCCTAGATGAAAAGCCCCAGCTGCATAAGGACACAGCGAGTTCCCTTGGAGCAGGGTTACAAACATTGCCTGCCAAATACTCAGTGCAGTACCACTGTGCCAAGGGTCATCTGTGCCTGTGAAGCATAGGGAACAGTTTACTCGAGCCAATGGGAATTGTACTGGGGACCGTTAATAATGTGCAGTTACAATAAATGGTCAGAGTTGTTTTCCTCCCACCAATCACACAGGCATAAAAAGGAATATTTAATTATTTTCCTGAGGGTAGCAAGATCTGCATTCTATGCAAATCATTACGGTGTTTTGGGATTTTGGTAAATTAGTACAAACTCACCCCCCCCCCAGGTGTAGCTTAGCATTGACTTAAATCACCTCTCGTTAGCCCAGAACTATCTAGCTTTCTCAGCAGAGTGTTCAATATACTGTCTCTTCGGGTTTGGCTTTCCATGGGAAACGGACAGAAGTGCAGAGATACATCAGTATTTCACTGCTGGGAAGTGCTAGTGAATTTGAAAGAACTGGAAGCCAGCAATGAATTAGCTCTGATCTCATGGAATCATGGGAACCTGCAGTAACAGCGTATGAAATGTCATTATTATGTTAAATTAGTCTATTAATTCAGCTCAGGATACTATGTCCACTGCATAATATTAAGCACTTAGTTCTGCTCACGCACTCTTTCCTTAATGCTCTGGGAACACTGTGTGCCCTATTGAGGAACGTGAAGGACTGCATTAGAAATTACTACTGATCTTAACATCAGATCCATATGTCTTAGGAGCCAGTTAGCCTATACAATTCATTGAGGATGTTTCCATCTGTGAATAGTTCCCATTATAATCTAATTGTGTCAAACTAAATGTATTTCTAAAATATTTTCAGAAGTTAATATTTATATCAGACATTAAGCCTAATCCAACCATATTTCTGGTTTCCCCCTACCTGAGTTTATTTCTCTAACTATTTTGGAAGGGCGAGATTGTACCATGTGAGTAACCAGTGCTTGGTAACCACGCTCTTCTTCATTTTTTTGGGATAAAATGCTTGCACAGGGAAAAAAAAGCTTAAGTGCTGGCACTGAAAATAAATGCTGTCTCTGTGACTTGGCAAAGAAAGGAATTAGTCCAGGTGAGAGAGAATCTGATTCCCTTCCACTGTCTTTACCCAATACTACCGGGGAAGAACAGCTGATTACATTGAAGGATAATGTTAATACTGAATCAATGGGTCTAATCAGCCTTGAGTACATCTATGATGGAGAAGTATTCCAGTCACCTGAGCAGAGAGGCTCTGGAATGAGAAGTACAGGTGAAAACAACCTGCATTGGAGATGGCATCCTACCAATTTGTGAGCACAAGGAACTCACATGGCTGATGAGGGCAGTAGGAAGTCAAAAGGGGGCAAGCAGTTCTTGTTGCCTTTTTTTTTTTTTTTGCTGTTGGTTATGGTTGTATCTCCTGTCTCAGGGAACTGCTCGGCTCCTGTGTGCAGGGAAGACAGAAAGGCTTTAGGAAGGCTGCCAAAGCCCAAGGAAGCCCAGTGTTTGTTCTGATGGCTGGTACCTCCTTTTGCAACAGCGGTCTGCCTGTTCCCTTCCTCCAGCGCTTCCTAAGGTACAGCTGAACAACTGGTTACTAAGAGGTAGTTAATCGTGGGTTTATTGTGCTTCTTCCTTTTTATAGTAATAACTGGTATTACCTGAAATGTTAAATATCTTTGTCAACAATCTACCTCTTAACTGAGAAATCCTATTGAATCCTAATTTTAATTGCTCCCTTTTTCTCTGGACAAGGTATTATTCAAGTAATAGGTAGTCGTAATGTAGTTTATAGGTTGAGAAAGACTTGGAAAATGGGTCTTTAAACCCACACTTGAATATTTAAACAAGTTGCCTAACTTTCAAGTGGCTACGTACTTATCGCAGGCATTGTCCCTTGCATTAACAAGTAATTGAATTCTGTGGCCAAAATGATCTCTTGCTTGGATTGTCACAAAGTTTGTGGTAAGGGTATTTAGTTAACAATACCACACAAAGAAGGTACAGGTAACTTGTTAGTTGGGACGGGAACAGAAAATGGTCAACACAGCCCATGAAATATTAATCCTTTCTTAAATAACTCTGAAAGATACACAAGTCAAATCTGTAGCTTGTATACACCTTCTCTTCCTTGGCGATTCTTTTCTGTGCTTGCAATGTTCCCCAAAACTTTACCTTTCTCAGCAGGGGAGGAAAAAGTGACGAAATGAAAATAATTATAGTAATTCCAGCCAATAGCTATAGAAAACAACAGTAATTAGGTCCTTCATCTGGTT
Source organism: Burhinus bistriatus (assembly GCA_013397275.1). NCBI lineage: Eukaryota > Metazoa > Chordata > Aves > Charadriiformes > Burhinidae > Burhinus > Burhinus bistriatus. Next base: position 76,627 of record VYXH01009942.1, on the reverse strand, counting down.
TTCAGCTACTCACTTCCAAGTCACAAGAAAACTCCATTAAGTTACACATGACTTTACTCAATACTCCTTAAGGCAGACAAACAAAGATTCTGCTCAAATTAAAGAACTTGAAGAAGTTATGGGCTCGTTGGAATAAACAGCTCATCTCATATATTTATCTACACACTCTGGAAATCACATGGGTTTGTGTCTTTGGATATTTGGATATTTGCATGCAAGTTACGTGGGAGATATACCTGGTGTGACTCGTGAAGAGCATCATTTAAATGTATGTTTAGATTTAATTTGTTAATAACACATTCAGAATTTCTTAGCTTATCTACTTTGTGTTTTCTTTCCATCTGGTAAAAGGAATGCAGAAAGACAAAGGCTAATTTTAACTTACAATTGTTACCGAGTTACTAAACAACGCAGCATTGAAAGGTCGCAATGTAGGATGAGCACAGCAGTGATTTTCAGTTCTTAAATATGTGTGTTGTAGGCAGTGTGACTGTTGGGTGGGAACTGTGTGTGAGAGGTATTACAGTGGCTGCGGTGGCCTGTTATGCCAACACTGAACTAGAAAGATGTGGAAATTGGTGCTGGGTTAGGTCTAAATATTAGCTTATAGCCTCTTTTTTTTTTTTTTTTAATGCTTGCAGCGTTAGAAGGAAGTATAACTGTGTAATCTTAACAATAAGTTAATGACACTTTGTGTGTGGGAATGTAAATCTGCTTATCATTCACGCCCAGCCCCCACTCGCACACATTTCCAAAGGCATTCATATGCCTCCTTTGAGAGAACTAATGATACTGTATCAGCTCTCTTTCTATTTAGATATTTATTTTGTATTTGCTTGAAGAATCGGGCCAATGTTTTTGAAAGCACATTTAACTATACCATATGCCTACTTAAATCATCCCTATCAAACAAGTTGTAGGATGATGCTCTGGTTCATTCTGTTCTGTTTTCCCTTCCTTCACAATGTGTTTATGTATATTTATCCAATTTGTTCTGTTCCTCTTGCCAAATTGCAGGTTTGAGATCTCAGCTATGCAGGGGCAGCTGTGCTATTGTTGATGCCTTACAAAACAAAGGTCACAGACTGAGCCTGTATCGCTAGGACTAATGGCAGCTGCATGTTAACCATTATGGTACAGGCACAGAATGATCAGGGTTCACGGACCCTCAGAAGCAGGAATAAATCTTACCTTGCCCTTTGCTAAGCAAGAACTCAAGTCTCACTTTCAAGAAGTACTTTTAGTGCAAATGAGCCTCTTGCAAAATATCCTGCTGTTTACTTAATTTATTGACATAATTCCTTCCTCAGTCTGGGGAAAAAAAAACAACTTTAAACAGCCCCACCACAAAAAGCCAAAATCTGAAAAACAAAATGACAGCTGAGTTGGAAGAAATGATCCATTCTGCATGTAACTGATCTTAGCTTTTCTCACTTTTGAGATGGGTAAGAATTACCAGCTGTTCCAGCCTAGGAAGCTATTGACCACCTAAAGAAGTAGGCTACCACAAGGTGACATTTCCTTCAAAAGAAGGTTGTCTTCAAACCCAGCCCAGCAACTCCAAGTAATGAAACAGCAGGGCGGGACTGTTTCAAATGCCCTTTGTTTGGTATGAGAGATCAATCTGCAAGGCTTGGGAATTCAAAACTACTTGCCCCTTGGGTGGCCTGACATATTATTACTTCTTTTCCTGCTGCCTTTGAGACCAGAAGCCAAGAGTCCAAAGTTATTTAAAAGGGTGTTTCTTAGAGCTACGTGTAGCTTTTGAAAATACAAAAAAAAAGAGGGAATGTAATAGCTGGAGCAGACTAACGAGATGAGGCACATGTCCACAGACACAGCTCTGAGACTATACAGCTGGCTTTGAGGCTGTCTGTCTAAGGCTACTTCACCAGTGTGCTGTTAATTATTTAAAAGAGAGCACTGGGGAAACTACCGTCACATCTGTCACCCACACGCAGGCAGAACCTTCACTCATTGCAGGACCAGATGTGTTTATTCGAAACATGTACTAACTAGCTACTTAATGGGTTAGAATTATTAGCCAGAAGTTAATTAGGCAAATATATTAAACATCAGTCACCTTACAAAGCATCACTTCTTTAACACTGCTTTTACCTATTTAGAGCCATTATCAACCACAGGAAAAAGCAGGGAAAAAGTTAAGGTCCCATAAAGGAGCTGCAGGAAAAAAATAGATTTATGAAATCTGATCACTGTGTACTAATGAAAACTGCAATGCCCCAGGTAATTGCCTTAACTATGTGCCTCTTAATACTGCAAGCATGTGGGAGGAAGCAGAGAGGCTTGTTTAAGGACCTACAGGTGTTGGAGAAAAAAAGGGAATCAGCAGTGGAAAAGGTTTTTCTTAGTATAGTCAAGTGAAACTTGACAAAGGATGGCTTGGCTGCTTCTGCATATATTGTACATATCCCTGAAGATGCAAGCACTTGCATGGCATTCTGCCTGCATAATCAACTCGGAAACATTGTTGGCTACTCTTGTTCCCCAAGAGATAAAATTCAAAAGTGATTTTTAAGTTTTTGGCTCCCAGGTTGGTGTCACAAGAAGCAGTGGATGGAGTAAAGGCATAACATTTTCTATCTTTGGGCTAGCAGGGGCAGGTGGGGGATCCTTTATTAGAGGTCTGCCATGACAACCATTTTGTAGAACACCTTTCAGCTGCTCTCATTCGAGAGCAGCTGTCTAGAAACCAAATGAGGTAATTTGCAGGATGGAGCCCACAATCCATTCATCTTCACTGTGTCTGTTTGCTTTCATGTGTCCATGCTCTTCCTCTTAAATCTGGTGCTGGTATTAATAAAAATGACACTTCAAAACCGGAAAGGAAGACTCAAAGTACCACTGTTCCACTGTCATGGAAACATCTTTCACTCAAAGCACCTAGAATTAAATATGAAGCATGTGCTTCCTCTTTGTATTGAGAGATTGTTTCCCAGGGAGGCAGAAACTGAGGGCGAGAGTGCCAGTGACAGCTTGGGCATGAATTCCTCAGCTTTCAGCTAGCTTTAGTTTTTGCCTGCATAGCTGCTGTAAAGAATGTTTAAGGCCCCTAAAGTAGTGAGCAGGAACTTCTCGGTGCATCTTGTAATACGAATACGTTTTAAGTAGACTCCCATAGTACTGTTTTACTTTAAACTGTTTTTAGGTTAATTTGCCAGAAGCCCATAGGAAGAAAAGCAGTGGATTCACAAGGCTACTCGTCCAGTCACACAGAGCTACGAGCTCTTCTGCAAGACAGAACCTTGGCTTCCCTTAAGCCCCTATTGAGAGATGTTCTCAAAGCCATGTTTAACTTGAAGCTTGGGCTTAATTCCCATTGTTCTCAACCCTCAGCGCTGCATGTCATCCACAGCAAAAAGCGAAGCAGCTAATTCTGCCCTAAGTCTCTACTTCAGAGATGAAAATCACACTACCAAAACTTTGGTTAGAGAGAGAAAACTCTTGCCTGCATTCAGGCTATCACAGGCTATAAAAATGGTATAAAAAGGAAAAGAAATGGAGCTTCTTTTAGTATTAGGTCAAACAAAAATAGACAGAGGGCAGGTCATGCAAATTGTCAAACATAAACAGACAGATAGCATTATTAAACATTATAGGACTTGCTTCCTGCTGTGGAAAAAAACAATTGATTTTCTAAAATTGAGACAGAACCCAAAAAAAAAGGTTTTATTTTCATATGTAGAGAAGTTGAGAAACTTAAAAGGAAGATGCATGGATGCAATAGGTGGTTAAGCTAGTTCCTGAAATAGGTTACTTAAAGGTTGAAGGTGCGACATAAAATAAGGAGAAGGTTACTTCTTTCTTCCCTCATCTTTTTATTCCTAAGGTCTAAGGGACAATACCAGGTTTGTAAAGACAGAATCAAAAGGAAACCAGCGATAAACCAGAAACAGAAAAATATTAAAACCTGAACACCTGAGAAGTGACAGTGCAGAAACCACACAATGCTGTTTGTGTTTCTGAATTCCCTCTGAGCTGCCATCCCATTCACAAATGAGTGCAAAACAAGCAAAGCAGCTGCTGTCAACAGGAAGAACAAAGACTTGAATGACACATGTTCCTCGTTTGAGAAATTTGGTTAATAGCCAAATAAAAGCATGTATCAAGGTAGCATTTGCAGCTCAGAAACATGAAGCAATGTGCTTACTCCTAGAGATCATTTCTCACTGTTTTCTTTGTAGGACAGAAGTTCTTACTTTATCTTCCAGTTGTAAGAGCATGAGCTATTGGGTCTCCAGTTACATTCAGACTCTCATAAGATTTGCTCAATAAGGTTAATGTTTCCCTCAGTAACTCCTTATTGGAACGTCTGGATAGGAAGTACATTTAAAGTTACCACTAAACTTGTGAACTTGTGCTGTTGCCAAGAGTTCTTACTACTAGCAATGCATTAAAAAAAAAAAAATCTGATGATTGCGAACAGACTATCATCTGACGCATTGTTGTGTGCTTTGTTTCAACTGAACTGCACACTGGAGACCAAACTTAAGTCAGCTCCTTTGAAACCGGAGGCAACTAAGAATTTGGGAATACAAGCATAGTAATTTTCCTTCCTACCATGTAAAAAATAATTCCTACTTAATCTTCCTTCTTTAAGTGCCACCAGCTGTTCACGTTGGACAGGATGTAGGAAGGGATATACGCAAGCTGAAGCCAACACGATTTGAAGAGGGCAAATAAGGTCATGCAAAAACAGTAGTGCAGACGGTACCATCTCTGCATGCCACCTGATGATAAATTCAAGGTAACTGTGAGCAGGGTTTCACTTGCACTCAAGTTTGTGTTCGGATTTGTCCTTTTTGACTTCATTATTCTTTAAGTTTACAAGCTTGAGGAGAAAGATAGTGCCCACTTCTGACCTAGGGCGTTTCTCAGACAGGCAGAGTCAAGTGCCATTCACTGCATGGGTGTCAAATTGACTCAACTGAGATGGAAACCGTGCAACACTTAAAGCAGCGATCCCACTTAACCTGATGTTTCCCCTTCTTTTGGTGTTTTGAAACACATAACCAAGTTCTTGTACGTGCGGTCAGATACACTTAGTCAATATGTTTCAAGATACAAGAAGCTTACACGTCTTGTTGGACCGAGGGGTAAATGCGCACTTCGCTTTATAAGCTAATGTTAGAGCAAACGATGTATGAATTGAAGTGCAGGATGCATAAAGGTGGAAGCTGGCCAGCAACACTGCAGCTGCATTAAAAAATAAACTTCTGGAGTTCTCTGAACTATTTTAAGAACGATTATATTTTCTCAGCCTGTTGGTTTATTTTGAATAATTCACCACCTAGCCTAGACCTAACCTTTCTTGCTTTGCTCAGATAAGTATCTTCACAAGATCAAATTGGATTTTTTCAGTAGGCACTAGCAAATCCAAAATCTCTTACTGTAATACTCCAGTGAAGAACTAGAGTTCAAAGAAGCTGAGGTAGTTAAGTAGTGGACATGTAAACATGCACTACAAATATTTCAGTAAAATATTGTGGTGGTGTGCTAGTTTAAACTTTAATTATTGTCATCTAGTCATCAAATAAAAGAGAACTTGTAAATGTTTGGGAAGTAGGAGAAATGTATATTGTTCTGATAATTTTTCCGTTGGCAGCAGAGGGAATTTTACCACTGGCTTAGAAGAACATAAGCCATCCGTTTGTTAAGTCGAGCCTACAGATAAATTTTCTGAATGTGTACTCAAAGAACTTAGAGTAAAATGAAGAGAACAGAAGTGAAGATAGCAGAAGAACGTAGACTTATGAGAATATGCCATTCCTTCCTGTACTAGTCTTCCAAAGAGACAAAGTACAATGACTACAGAAACATCTTAAAGTAAAGGAGAGGTCAAAGAAATCTCTGAATTGGTTTGATTCCCTTGAGCTGTGGCAAGGCAGCAAATTCAAGCCTGATATAAAAAGGGGAACTGATTTTCTCAAATATTTTGCAAGACCCTAAAAATCTATGGCTTTTAAATGGTGTGTGTAGCAGAATCTGAGTCCCTTTCAGTAAACAGTCTTAGTTGTTACATTACACTTGCCCTTGAGGTACACATGTGGTATCTCAAAGTACAGGAAGCAATGCAATTAAACTTGGGTTTGTCTCCTTATCTTTTACCTGCAGAGTGTACGTAGGACTTTTTCTTTCTGGATTACTTCAGTATTTTCTAACACTTTTTAGAATGCATAGGTTGCTCACGTAGAAATCCCAAGTATTTCTCATCTGTTAGCTAATCAGAGGTCTTTTAAAACGAGCTGGTTTTGTAAGCAGACTATGTGATTTTGCACTTCAGAAGTGGTACGACAAGAAGGTATTTTAAATGGCACAGGCAGCACAGTCATGTTGTCACATAACCTAAGGATACCGCATCCATCTGCTACATGGTACTGTGAAAAAACAGGCTTTGAAAAGAATGGTTGGTTAAATCTGCAGCTGGCATTTTGGAGGCTCTTAGCTAAATGCAGCCAGCAGTTGGAAAGAAAGTAGAAATACACAGTGGCGTAAGTCCAGGAGACCAGGGGTTTACCAACCCAACATCTTGGGTACTTTGGCATTTTATCTATTCCACGTGGGTTTCTATTGTTCTGCATGTGAAAACTGCAAATTCATCAGTTGAGAAGTGTCCTCAATTAGAGAAGTGTAATGAAACCAGCTAAGTGAGTCTTTACCATTTACCCAGAAACAAAGCCGCAGGTTTAAAAGTCACAAAGCTAACTTTGCTTGTGTTGCTCTTAATCCCACTAAAGAGAACTAGAAAAAGAGCAGACCGGTTGTTGCTACGCTAGCAACTAATATTAGCTCCACTACATGAGGAATTACTGGGAGTTATCCAGCAATAGTCTGAGCTGTGCCAACGGAAAGTCAAGAGTTCAAGTATGTAAATATCTCTCATAGCTGTCAGTCTTCTGCATAGCAAACTGTTTATCTCTGGGCCAAAGCTGTAACTACTTCAGTATCAGGTTATGGAAGTATATTTCACGTAGCAACCTTTGAAAAAAATTTTTTTTTCCTGTGAACCTGTACAACTTCATGTGTGTTGTTCATGCATTCTCTCTTACAAACACTGCTGAGAAGAAACGTGCCATAATTAGGTGCTTGATCTACACTGCAATTACCATGTGGCGAGTTGTACCTTTCAATAATGCTTCACAGGCCAGACGAGCTCTTCACAGAATAAGAAAAAATGCAGCATGTTCAAATAACTTCCACTGTGCCCTAATCTACGTACATATTCCATGCATTTCACATTCATTTGGCAGGACAGGCCGTTTCCATACACGCAGACCAACAATGTGTGGAAAAGCATTTACAGTTTCAGGTCTTGGGGTGCTTAATACTGGGGGCCTAATTTGCCGCCGTTTTTCTGTTGTAAGGTAACTCCTCTGAAATGCTCGGCATGGAGAGGAGGCGTTCTTAACCGGACTGATTTACACCAGTCTGATGACAAAATTAGTTCTCTTGCAGCTGCACGTGGTGCTGATTTGTTTTAGCTAGGACAGCAGTTTGTCACAGCTGTTCTGTTGTACAACTGGCACATAACCACATGCAGCCTAGCTCAACCGAAAATGGTGCAACTGCACTGTTTAATATAAAGGCACATAGGTCTAATAAACTCCTGCTGCACGTAGGAGAAGATCAATATTTCGTACAGCTATGTAAAAGGCAACTTGAGTATGAGGATAACGTAATAGCCGTAAAAGCTCATCCCCTTCCTCTGCTCTTCATGTAGCTCTCCTCCACGCTTGTTTTCCCCTCGTTGCCATAAACCAGCGCCCGGTCCCCAGAGGGGAGCTTTGGCTGCTGCGCAGAGGCTGCGAGGCGGCTCCTCTGCAGTGATTCACCCCACTCTCTTCCACGGGGTTAATCGCTGAAGCTTTTTTCTTCCACGGCTTTCCAACTTTTCCCTTCCCGATTGCCATTTAATGCACAAAACAGATGTGTATTTGGGCTTTTGCTATCGGTCTTAGAGCACAACTGAGGCAGCTGATCGTTGCTTAACTCGGGAAAAGTAACTACTGAAAATCATCCACGCAATATGCTTAGTTCTTAAACTGCGAAGAATTGCCATAGAGAAGTGACAGCTCAGAGCTGTAACGAACTGCTGTGCTTCCTACTGGATTAATATTAGCCTCATCCCAAGTAACTCTCTGAGAACAACTACTTGCAAAACAGGGAGAAAGTCAATGGCCTGAAATCCTTCGCCCTCCTACAAGGCCAAGATCTGACATGCAGTTTTCTGACTTGTGATTATCTTAGAAGCTCACAAATCTGAGCAGTGAAGTTGAAGCGATCTCAAAAGCCTAGGGCATGTCTGAATTTGAGAGGAGAAAGGAAGGATTAGTTCTCAAAGGGCCAGAAGTAATGTGCAGCCATGGCCAGTGACACTTAGAATAAGGCTAGAGCTGCAGTTTGGCCACAGTGCTGCTACGAGATTGCTGCCGTTGTTAAATTAGTGCCTCGTTTTATCGTTACATCTTGAGCAGTGGTACACATCTTGACAAGTAATTTTAATAATAGCTTGTAAGTGTCAGTGATAATGTAATCTATTTAACAATGAGCCTAAAGATTATCCAGAAGAGAGCATATTATGCTCTGTTAAAACAACTAATCCGCATAAAACTTACGACAAGCCAGACCCTTTCAGTGTTTAATAAACTGGCTGAATATTCATTTTTAAGGCAGTGTCCCAATTGGTTTGGTCACAGATGATTGTTTAAAGCCTGTTCCAAAGCTGGCAAATACACCAGGGAAATGACACAAGGGGGGGGGGGAATGTAACGGCAAACCACCTCCCATGAAAACAACAAAAGATTGCCTGTAGCCAAAAGCCCTCGTGATTAATGTCAGCAATAATGCATCCAATTCTAGCAACACATAGGATGACATTTGTTTCAGGTACTTACTGGCCGCTTTTGTATAGGATTGGTGCAGGACAGAGCAAAAAATCAGATTCCACCGTTTTTGGTTTTTCATCTGAAACGAACAAATCACGTGAGCTTAATATACTGTGCTGCTTAAATGAGAAGCTGATGTGCGAATATGCTCTAAGCCCCTTCCGTTCTCGCAGCATGCTGGTTACTGGTTTGGTCCTGTCTGGAACTCGCAAGCAAGGCGGGCCCAAGTTAGGGAATAAATCTGCTGCCTTTTTAAAGCCCCGCCTTGACCACACAAACGAAGAGTTGGCTTTAAGTGTGAGCCTGAGCCCACATTACATTGTTTACTTCATTTTACTCGAGTCAGCTCATGCTCTTCCAGAGAGGTAATTTCCTAGAATCGAGATTATTTTTGCAAAAAGTGAAAACATGATTAGGGGTTTCCTAATATTTGGAAGATGAAGGTTGGTTTCTAATCAGCTCCAACCCTGTGCATTGCATTTGAGGACTATTTTATCAGTTGTGACTGGAGTGTCCGTTTCTCCTGCTTTTGAGTCTCCAGGTGTTTGTAAATCTCTTAAACTTACAAAGCATCTATTTGTAGAGCCCAGTGTCCAGCAAGACACTCCTTTTCTGCAGTTGTGAAAAGGAGAGGAGGGAGCTCTTTTACCTCCTGCCTTTGGTAAACTGTGAAAAATTCTGTTCCTGTGTGCAGAACAATGCTCCCAAACTTCCCCATGGTAGAACTGCTAATTTTTGTACTGGAGCTGCTCCTGCAAGCATGGACTATTTCCTGATTAGGGGTGAGAGCAGATAAATGATTTGCCAGATTAACTTGGAGATGACTCTGTCCTGCATTTAGGGAACAGGCAGACATACAAGTAGTTCAGAGGCAGCTGAAGGAGGAGCTGTTAGCATAAATGAGCTTTTCTTATGTGCTATAATCTGCACTGACTGCTTGGCCTAGATTTGGGGCTAGTTGTGAGGTGGGGAAGAGGGATTAGCACATTGCCATATGTTTTTGTCTTAATGGTATGCTTCATAGATTATTTTTCTATTCCACAGCTACATTTGGCAGGTTTCCTTTCTAGCATTTGGTAATGGTTCTTTATAAATGCAAGAAGAGAAACATGCCAAATGCATCTTCTAAAACCAGAAGAACTGACAAAATAATGGTTTGCTCTGAGGCTGGTCCCAAAGCGGAGCCCAGGCTATCAGTAATGGGAACTAACATTAAAGTACATCCTCATACAGGAACTCTCCGTTATGCCCTCAAATGGTGAGGGTTCAGCTGAGAGACTGACAGTTTTTCATAGAGGAGAATGCAATGACACAGGAACAATTCGGCTTTTCTCGGGCCCATCTTCTTCTTCCTGCTATTGCTCAAAGTGCCCCTCCTACCTTTTTGTCCATCCTGGCTCCACTGCTCTCTTTTATGTTTCCTCTGAGACAAAAGCACTTGGAGCCTAGCACAGAGCTGTAAAGTATGAGCTTGCGTATCAGGGGAAGGATCACAATATATTACCCAATTTCCTTCCTATACTACTCCTTAAACATTTGCTGTTGTCCATTGCTGAAGATGAGAAGCTGGGTGGGTTTTAGGAGGCCGCTGGCAAGATCCCATAGAGCAGATTGTGTTTTTACACTGCAACGTGCGATCACTATGCTGTTTCCCTCCCTTCGCGTGCTTTAGCATACTCCTTCCTGAAGCCAAGGGGGGGTGGGGGGTGGGGAAGCAGCCCAGAGATCTAGTTGGAAATTCTCATATCAGATGCTAGCAAGTATTTGGGGGCTTCATCCTATCCAAGTAGTTATTTAAACCGTGGCAAAACAGATATACACGTGCTGTACAGCTATAAAAGGCTATACAATCAGAGAATCAGGGAAAGCAGAACCAAAAAACATTTCAAAAGGTTATTGAAAGGCAATGTGCTTCAGACATTATTCAGTGATGTTCATCTAAGCCACTAAAAGGCCTTATAGGTGACCTATTCCAGGCCTGAGCAATGTTTACAGTGAGACCCATTTTCCTAATAGCTCACCTACATCTGCTGCGGAATTTGAAGCTGGTAGCTTCTTGTTCTCTTCTCAGTGGATTTGGAGAGCTCAGCTTACTGATTTCAGCCCTGCAGTAGCCCATACTTAACAATGATTTTGGCCGTTCTTCCTGTCCTATAGATGTAACAAACTGAACTTTTCCATCCTTCCTACAGCTTGTGTTCTGGACTTCTTCCCATCCTTGCCAGCTTCCTCTGGACACTCTGCACAGTGGATTCATCCCCACTTGTAGCATGGAGCACATAGAAATCCAAGTTCCTAGGGGCCATCGCTGGCAGCACAGCACAGCCCCTAACTCAAACAGCACCACAACCTACCAGTCGTTAAGTACAGTGAGCCTGTTTGGTGTATGCTGCTAGCATTGCCACTAAATAATGCCAGAACTTCCACTGTAATGGTAGCACCCTCCAGCAGGACAGAGGAGGCTTACGCTTGTGATGCTTACGGAAAATGGCTAAATCCCTCCTTAACTCTCGTATCCTATAGGTGCTTATCGCTACCAGTACCGTAACGCACTCCATCAGGAGATCTTGAACGCTACGAATGCCACTACCAACATAACCTCTGATGCAAGCCTCAACAAGCTCATGTGAAGAAGGTATGTGCTATTGTTTTAATTGCCCAAATGGGCAGACTGGGGGGTAGAGAAGTGAATGCTCATGGTAAACAACTTGGAAGTAAAACAGGAATAGAACTGAGGAGTCCTGATCACTTGCAAACCAGCCACTTAAATTGAAATTTAAGTTCTAATTATCTTCAGGTCTCAACTGTTTGCCCTAGAGAGTGTGAAATTAATTTTATTCACCTGGAACTAAACTAGTCTGTTTCCCCACTTCTCCAAGTAAGAAAGGTACACCATGATAATAAATACAGAACTGCAGCAATAATTTTGCCACGTTGCAAATTCTAGCTCTATCAAGCTAATTTATGCAACAAGTGTAAATAAGCAAGCTGTAGTTCAATGTAGGAAACAAAGGTGACAATTTTAATTGAAACTGAAGGGAAATTTATACAAGCGGAACTTATGTACACTTTATCCAGAACTACTGTGCTAATCTGTTATTCTAGCCAATTATTTTAGTTATTTAACAGGCAGGAGAGATTGGCAAGCCCATTCGAGTATATATGATATCCAGAGTAAGGAAGAAAATGTACTGGAAACGCATGTTCAATTGGATAGGAATTTAAGACAGCCTAATAGATAAATCAGACAGTAGGTAGGGAAAAAATGAGTTGGGTTTTTTCTACAGGTCTATTTTTGGCCCTTTTCCAGTCTGGCTTGCTTCTAAGGGATACTGTTTAGAGCAAGAACTTGGAAGTACTTATACTAGCCATCCAGTTTAGTTTCTGGATATAAAAAATGGCAGAGGTTTCCATTAATGGCATTTTTTTCCACCATCATCTTCCTTGTGCCAGTTCACGGAACAAAGCAGCACGAGGAGACTAATCCAAATTCCGGCATGAGTTTTCATTTGCCCTGCTGCAAGTTAATGCACTGAGCAAGATAAGACCAAGTCCTTAATATTTTGCTGAAAAACAATTTCTCTGTGACCGTACTTATTTAACCAGATAGCAAAAAGAAAATACTCTGCGCTGTCTCAGAGTTAATTGTGGAGCTTTTCTAATTTCTGCAGCATTACACTTGGATAAATTTCCCCTGTGATACTTGTAGTTTGACCAAGGAATAACTAAGGATTGTAACATCTGGCCAATGGTGAGTACTAATAATAAAAACAGAACACCTGTCTCCACCACCACCACCCCCCACTCCCCCCCAAAAAAAACCCAGATAAAGCTACAGGGAAAGTGCCTGTAAAACATGCCATGGTCACTCTGTTTGAAGCAGAACTCCTTTCCACAGCTCAGGAAACTACAGTCCGGCTCGGGATGTGGTTGCAGTGAGACACACTCGAGAAGGAGAGTGCTGCTTGGGACACTGAGCTGATGAACCACGTCAAAATACAGGGACAAAATAGTGCCAACTGTTCTGACTTGGCCTTATTCTATGCTACTGCAGGACCTCCAGGAAGAGGACTGACTCCATGTCACGGAGGGTCACCCATGCCCTGCCAAGCCCCTGAAACAATGTCTATAGATCTGGTACACCAGACAGAATGGACAGAGATGCTCCAAGATAACAAGGTAAGTGCACCTTGGAAAATAGTGCCTTTAGGAAACATGATGAGAGCGTACGTCTTGGCCTGGGCCTTCTTACAGGAATGGGCACTTGATCGTTACGCTCTGGTCATGTTTTTTTCATTGACTAACATCTGCTTACGTGAACATGACGAGTCAGACAGTTATCACCATGTTAACTCACAGCCAGCTGGGCTGCCGAACACCAGTCACAGTTTACAGCCAATGGCAATTGGTAGCAAATTCAAACCACTGAGTAAGATGTGAAATAATTTGCATCCTCTTACTAATCCTCAGAGCTTTCCTCTTTTCCTCCTCTTTGATATTTTTTTTTTCTTTTGATTTTAATTAAATGAAGTAACAAGAAGCAAAATAAATCACTTTGTAGGAACTATAAAGGCAGATAATCTCAAAATTCAATACTTACGAATTGTAGTTCCGTTCACTTGATAGGTACAAGTAACGCCATCAGTTTTCCCACCAAGGGTTAAGCCGCTTCCTCTAAGAACAACCTGAAACTCCTCTGGAGAGAAAAACAAAAACCCAAAATCACCAATCTTTAGTGCATTGCAATAAATTAGATAAGGAGAATTTGAATATAGCCAGCAATAAATGAAGCACAAGATAGGGACGCTTCAAACATACTCGAGTCTTGTTTTTAATTGAACCCGGGTACCGCATTCTTCAGTTGGGTCACTATAGGAAAAATAAAGATTTGTTCCCAAATCTTTATCACTGAGGCAGCCCTATTAAAATGGAAGTTGATTCCGACTATCAACAGGAGCTGGGACTCAGCTGCACAGTAAGAAATAGTTTCTCAGCAAATACTCTGATAAATGAGAAATCTGGGTCTCGTAACAGGAAGACTTCCCAAACCTTGACCAGGCCCACTTACAGTGCCAGATGAAGAAAACTCTTCTCCTTAGTACTACTTCTCTGGGAGTTGCGTAAGGGCCACACTACTTGTAGATTGTGCAGAGAAGGAGTGAAAATGTTTTGTTTACCAAGACTACTGACTTCATTGACACAATCCATGTTTTTACAAAAACATCAAAAGAAGGAGATTTTGCAACTACCTTATTTTGATTCGTCTCAAACTATGTGTGGGTTGTGAAACCCAGGAAGATGACAAGGCCTTAACATTTTGTGCAACTCTTCTACTTCATAAATGACACAAAAATGTAGTCAAATGCTTTACTGCTTACAATCCACAGATTTGGGGCAGGGCACTAGAAATACTGTCATGAATTTATATGAACGTATGTTATCAGGACTCCTAGCAATTAACTCTGTGACCATAAGTAAAACAGTATGTGAGTGTCACAGAGTAAGTACCATTGCTTTGAATACGAGGGCCAGTGCAGAGCATGACTAATGGGAGAGGGGCAGATAAAGGCGTCTCAAACTTTTACACCCATTATCTAAATTATGAAAATAGGCCCTGGAAGAGAGCTCCTCTGAGGAGAAAAACGAGTTGACGGACAAGGATCTGATCTTTCTTAAACTCCTTGAGGAATTTTTTAGAGATGTTTTATTCTAGAGACCTATGGCGTTTTCCTTCCGGTAAAACAGGACAATTGCAGTCCTATAATAATTGAGTATTATTGTAAAAATATAAAAACTTACCTCCCACACAGACACTGGATGGCTCCAAATATAAAATTTCAGTGCATGATTGCTTCAAAACCTATTGCAAAGGAGGAAAGTAGTCATAAATATGTTTGTGTGCTGTTTCAGTGAGAAATATTTTTTTTAAACAAACACTTGTCCCTAGAAGATGCACGTGCACAGCTATAGGTTTGATTTGCACAACCCTGGCTTTGCAGGACATTGCCTCGACCGTGTAAAAATTCTGCACGTCTGCACAGTCAAGTCTCCTAAGAATTCGTAAGACTTGGATTAGTTTGTTAAATCCGGGTCAGTTTTTAAAACATAATCATGTCTGATTTTGGTCTTTAAATTTCTGTCCAGATCCCTAACCTAATTTTCCACGAACTCCAATCCTAACGTTTAAGCCAAAAATTAGTCACAGGGAGCCTGATCCAAAATGTAATACAGTCAAAAGCAGTCTCCCAACAATCTGTGGGTCAAGCCAAGTGCACGTTCTTCCAAGTGCTGGCATCCTGCCCTATGTAAAGCGGAGCAAGAACGTACGGTGTTCTTGACTGCGCTGCCTTCTGTCGGATGGGGTTTTTTCACTGCTGTACCAGTCAGCATGCTTTGATTCCCCAACCAGTCAGGGAATATAATTCCAAAAGGCTGGGACAAAACAATACTCCTACAGGTGACTTAGAAAGACATGGGATGGAATGTAAGAGAAAAGAGGCAGTAGATACCTTTGACCCATTTGTACTTAAAAGGTTTCAGACACTATCCTTTGTATCAGCCAAGCCACATTTTACTATTTACAAACACATGAAGTGATTGAGTTATCCATGGTGACTTAAGCAGAGGCATAAATAGCACCCAGGTGTTGACTACTGCAGACAGCTTGGTTTTCCGTTCAAAAACAGTGCATCTCAGAAGGAACGGGTCAAGCTTGTCTGACTACAACCATTGCTGAAATTTAACCGTGAGACCGTACTTCCCTCCCACTGCTAGGATCTCAGTCCCACAGCAGGGCTCCATCTCTTACTGTTACTGTTGTCCAGGAAGGAGGTGCGATACCTATTACAGAAATGTTAATCCCACTTTCTAAACAGGTAATGGGATTTCTGCTAACTCAGGGGGAATGAGTCTCTTGAAGCTTACAGGGTTAAACACATACAAACAATCCACAATTTAACTTCCTTCTACCTTTACAGGATAATTCGTGATTTTTCCCAATGGTTTTTAATTTTTCTTTGACTCAGAAAACTTTCAAGATGTCTTTATATAGTTTTCCCTCTAATAAGTGCTGTATCTCTAGCGCGTGTTCATATATAATACTACATGGAAGAAATTCAGGTCCTTGTCATCACGTGCATAGTAGTAAGTCCTGTTATTGTCCCCTCTTTACCTCCACTTTCCGAAACTGTGCCTGCTCCTGAGAGGGCCTAACTGTCAGTAAATGTGAACTCTGTCTTAATCTTAGCTCTTTTTTCCTTTCTTTAAATATGTCTTTTTTTACTGTCTACTCTATTTGCTAGTTATTTCTGTTGCTACCTATCCAGAGCCAGCAGAAACAATAACGTATTTGTCACTCTACATACTAAAAAGCATGCCAAGATCCAAGACAAAGAATAGCCTGCCTCATTTAACACTTTCCATATTGCCTGTCTCCCCACAAACTGTTGTGCACAAATTACCTTTTAGTGCTTCAAAACCCATTTGTAAACATTAAGTGGTATTTTAAAAAAGAGAGACCTTGCGGGTGCATACATTTGGATGAGACAGGCATTTTCTTTGGAAAGAATGTAGCTTGAAGTTCAGTGCAAGTTGATGGGTTTATATTAGCTGAGGTTCTTACTTCCAAAAAAGGGCTTAGCTTTTTGATTCCTATTTCAGTGTAGAGAGAGGAAGTGTTACTTTATTTTAGGGGGGAAAAACTTAATGCGAAATTAAATACAGAAAGAATAAGGCATTTTATTCCTTTACTGTAAAAAAACATGTTCTGTTTGGGTTTTTTTTCCTCTGAAGAGAATGAGTCACATGAATAGTACAATTTAAGTCAATGAGACTACAGACTCGCTTTATTATGAAGTACAGATCTAGCAGTTGGCAGTATCAAAGCCCACCGAATTCATTAATTTTTTTTTTTCTTTTTAGAGTAGCACTATATAGACAGGGAGAAACTTTGCAACTCCTGTCCTGTCCCCATTTACCCACTGCCTGATGGAGTAGGGCCAAGTTAAGAATTGGGGGTGCAGGGAGAGGAGAAGACAATGACAGATGTAATCTGTCTTTTCTCGGAAAGTAGTAGTACTTTAATTGCATTGTATCTGATAGTGATTTATCTCACACTGTATTGCCAAACGCAATATACAACAGGGAAAGAACCTATCTGGACACACTTTGGATGTAACAATAAACTGGGGGGGGAACTGCTTTTAACAATGCCAACGTACAAACCAAAGCATGCATATAATTTCACCTTCCTTCTCCCCCCACCTTTTAAAAAATCAAAACTACCTTGCTGTGGAAACCTGGGCTGCAGTCAGCAAAGTTGAAATGAACTCTACAAAAATCTGTAGCTACGCTCCCTCTTTGCCAGTTCAGGATAATCAGAGAATGATCTGGCATTGCAAATTCACTATTTAGAAACCTACTGCTCACAAGAAAAGTTGAAATAATTACTATATAAAGCCATCTTTGGATAGGATAGTTTAACACTCAACATAAAATAAATTCAAATAAGACTATAAATTGCCTTCGTTCAACAGCACGCAGGGAGAGATTCAGAGAGCTGATGTCACCCGTATCATTTCCAGAGCTCCACACCAAATATAGGGCTCCCTTCTCCTGGGCCTGCAAAGGCTTTCCTTCTAGCCACCTCCCTGAATGCTAGCTGTCCCAGAAAGCAACATTTCCCCACAAACCAAAGTGCAAAATAGAGCAGAAACCTGTCAGCCCGGTGTCCTGTTGTCTTACAGCTTCAGCAATGGAGAACTGTGGAGGAACTACAGAGCGGTTCCTCCAAGTCTGACACAGTCTGTGCTAAGGGGAACTCATTACAGCTGGAAACATACAGAGGCTAATCAAAGTGGAGAGGATCACATCAAAATCACAGCTGTGGGCTTGCTGTTTTAACACTCGTTACGAAGCATGTGTGGCGGCTGGAAAAAGCAAAGGCAGTAGAGTTCTACTCTTCGAGGTAGTCAAGCATGTGTACTTAAAAGAAAATGAGACATGAAATTCAGGCCCCAAATGTCGTCTTGTTCAACAAAAACAAACCCTATTCTGTAGCTCCTCCATATACAGAATTTGGTACATCACTGCCATATTGCAGCAGCCAAACACTTAAGATGAAAAAAAATGTTGCTACGATGTCTTCTATGAACAGCCATTACAACAGCTACCTGAATAGCAAGCGGCACGTATGCAGCTTATGCTCAGTGCTGAAGAAAAACTGCTTGGCACAGCTTCTGAGGGTTGACTGAAGGCAGAAGAGCTTCCGAGGCTCTTGGGGAAATAGCATCTTATAGCTACTAAATGCATGGATACTGTACAGTTTCCATAGCATTTCTCAGTAACGCGAGCTAATCATTTCAGAATACTTCTGAGGACAGAAGTTATCAGAAAAAAAGCATCCGAGGTATCCCATGGACAGCCAAAAGCAAATTCACCCTTGATGTAAATGCACTGACATATACTGGCATTCTATTTAGCCAAACAAGCTCTTTTTCTGAAAGGGCCACTCATAAATCAGCTGCTGGACTGTCCAATTCTGTCTGTGAGCAAGTTATTGCATTCCTTATTTGCCTGTGTAATTTTAAGTATAGGAATGTTCTGTTCAATACAGTGGGATGAGATCCTGGCTTACAGTTAAGGTGTCTGTTGCTGGATCAAGGCGTTGATGTTCCATACAGAATATTAGATTCACTTTCCTTCCGCAACAGTCCTGTAGAATCTGACATGCACGCAGCTCTCGCAGGCTCTGTCCTTTAGAGGAGTGTCTACGTACCCAACTCTTAACTGTCAGATGCTTTCTATCAGCTGACTAACAACAGCGACACATGCAGCAATCGGAACTGGAACTGTTTAGCTCCCAAACTGGCTACCTGGCATTCAAATTTTCTTTGTCCTACATGGTCCAACTATCGTCTATCTCCATTTCTCAAGCTATTTCGGGGGCTTATAAGCCACAGACAGATTTGTGTTCCATGTAAATTTAATCTTCCTCAGACACAAACAAAAACACATGTAACTTTTTCATAACACAGTTGTTTTAAGACGGTTTAAAACCATCCACTTCATAAACTTTTCAGTTTGGGACTGCTTTTCATCTAGCAAATTTTTGTCTGAACAGCCTGATGGTTACCGGTACTTAAAATCCAGAGCGATCCTGATCAGTGGCATGGATTTCTGTGCGTCTCCCACCAGTAGGTTCCTGAAGGCTCGCATAAACTTCACAGCCCGCTTCCTAAGTCGTTTAGCATTTTTGTCATTAATAAAGCATTTAATTCAATTAGAGATATTTTATAGAAACATTGTCAGTTTCTGACCTGTAGGTGTCTGAATTGAAAAACAGAATCATGTTTTGTTAGATTTAAGCTCCAGAAACAATACACCTACACAAACAATTACATTAGCATAGAAAAGGCAGATGTCCTTGCAATAAATCGCAAAAAGGCAGCCAAATAACAAGAGGACATAAGAGTTGCTAGTGCTTACAGTCTTTGCAAGCTCCACCTCTGCTCATAAATTTTGCCTGGTTGTAGATCTTGCCTCTGCTTTATACAAACATTTCTTCCCGTAGAACACATGCCTTCGGCATCTTCCAGTACCTCTTTAATGTGTCACAAACTGGGCCCGGCTCTGCTTTGCCTCACTTTTCACCCTTGCTTTTGCCTCTTAAAAGTTCTCGGAATTTAAACAGTAAAGCAGTACAGCTCCTGCAGCTTTTTAAGTATTTTGACTACCATACACTCAGAACATACTGTGGAACAGAGCCGTACCATGCGGTACGGTGTTACATACAGGCTAAAACAACAACTTTCCCTTCCAGCACTTTAATGAATTTCATGTTCCAAGAAATTGTGAGAACAATGCAGTAGTAACGAGCCATGAGCAACCCAACTGTACATCGACAATTAACAAAATACGCTAAGCGTCAATTTATTTCACAGCACCATTTGATTTTGCTTAGCCCCAGTATGCAGTTCAAAAGTTTTTGGCAGCAGTCAGTACCATAAATCATAACTCACATGGCATCTGTTCCTCCCCAGAACTGTACACCGAGTTCAGGATTTGGGGCAGGTCATGAGCACAGCTGCATTCTTTGTTGAACCACCAAAACAATTTTTAAGTCTACTGTTCTGAAACTAGAAAATTATATATGGATGTGTAAGGTCTTTGCTTCCTGGTAAAAAGGTTAGTATAACCGTGAACTGCTGGAGGCAGAGAGCTCTTCAACACGTTTTGATCGGACTTGGCAGGCAAATACTTTTGAACTAAAGATTTCCGGAGTCACTGGTGGCCTTTACTCCCTACGGTTCAATTTCAAACATGCACCTCTGTTTACTCCATTGCTCATTGGAAGCCGATCCCAAATCAGGCTGGCTTGACTCTTTACAAGGGAACACAATACGGTTCCATGAACAAAAGTGTATGTACTGTAACAAAACAAAGGTATCTAACTTGCTATTTCCCGAACCAAGTTTTAAAGAGGAAAAAAATGTTCACCTTTAAAAAGTAATCTTATTTGCTATACTCACGTATAGCAAGGCATGTGCAAAACATGCTGACAGGGCAATATAATCACTTCCACAGTCCGTGTGCAAAAATATATTTACAGCAGTATTAGCTCCTGCTCATTGCACTCTGAGCTTGCGCCTGGAGCGCTGCCTATTGATACGCTGCCAGCCAGTCATGTGTAGGCTCACTGCAAAATGTGTGCTGCACAATTCAGAAAGATGGCATAACAGCACTAAAAAAACCCTTAAATGCTAGTCTAATGACAAACTCAAGACAGTGGCTGTTCTATGCAGATTTCCACCCTCTGCTCTTCCCCCTCTCCCTTCCAAATGTGGGGTTCATCATTTTTCTCTAGGGATGCTATATATACAGCATGTAGTGAGCAAAATATAACAAACCATGAGGAAAGCAGATCTAGGAACTATGGTAAACTGCAAATATAATTAAAACTGGAGAAGCCGTGTTCGTAGTGTGACATGCGGAGAGGATGTGCTTCTCCTCACCTACTGCGCCAAGCGCCTCTCAGTTAACCGTGAAACCTGCCTCACAAAGAGCCGCATCTCTTTTAGTTCCACCCTCAATCAAGACATAGTGGTAAACATGCTCGTTAGCCATCTACAACCTTTTAATTGTTACCACAAAAGACAGACACTTAATTCGATAAAACGTACTGAAAGACGGGGGGCAGGAAGGGAAGATGGCACACGCTACAGCTAACTCACAAAACAGTGTCTGAGAGGGCCCTGATAACATAAGAGCTTCTAAAACTACCCTTAGCGTTACTAGTCTCGGTTGGATCTGTGCACGTAGGCAAAGCCTCTTTCTGATTTGTCAGCTGTAATACTCAAGTTCTGTGGGCTGCTCCCTGATTAGGGATTGCCTACACCTTTTGGCTCCCACTAAGTGCTGATTAGGGAATGCCACACACCTGTACAACTGGGGCTTGCGAAGCAGCTAATTAAGTGGTAGGCAGGAACAGAGCTGCTTGAGTCTGTAGGTCCAGTAGTGTGCGGAAGCGGGGTCTAAGAGCTCTGAGTCGGAACTATTTGAAGCTGTCCAAGTCTCTGAAACAATTGTCTTGAGTTAGTTCTTTCTCTGGTAAGCTAATACTTTCTTGAACTTCTTCCCAGCCTGGAACTGTGAAACTCCTCAGAAGAATGTGTAATGAAAGCAGTGCTGTATTATTGTTTGCTTTAGTCATTTCAAGCTAGGTTGGGTTAGCAGCCTGGCTGGCTGGAGAGAGTTAAGCAAGAACCTATCAAAACTGAGTTCACACAGATGCTTAGTTTAGTTCCTAATATTGTTTTGCTTCGTTTGTGCTGATTGGCTGTATTTGGACCGTGATTAACCCATGTTTCCATGTGTTTTTATTTTTCTGTGAGTCACTTGGAAGTACTACTAGAAGCTCTATTCCTTTTTTTTTTTCCCCCTGTAACTTAAAACTTCTTTTTTCCACTACTGCTGAGGCAGTATAAAGGAAATGAAAGTAAAGCAGGAGGTGTTTAATTGGTGTAATGGGCTCATTTGCTATTTTTGTTCTAGAGAATGAAATGCTGACTGTCCATAGATCATATTGAATTTGCTGAACTTCACAGCACGTGAAGGTGAACGTGTGTGAAATCAGGGTGCTGGAAAAACTTAGGCTGTACGTATGCTGATATCATTACAGGTTTCTTTCATTCATGAGTTGTTGGGTTTTTTTACCTGAATAAGAGTTGTGCCCCCTTATACGGTAGTAGAGTTAGGCTTTAAAGATAAAGATCTGGACTAGGTTACAAAAAAAAATGGACAGAAGTAGAGCCCTTGATTTCAGTGACTGCACTTCACTAACCTTAATCACGGTCAGGATGTTTAAGTCGAAAGCACCTTCACAGCCCACCTTTGGCTTTAGACAGGCCAGCCTCTCCATACAGCAACTAACACTTAAATTCCCTCAAGTTAATTGCTTGTTTCCAAAGTAAAATCTTCCATTCTTTCAGATAGTGTCACAAGGTCCATGTCATTATAATTTGAACAATGGAAAAAAGAGCATTTAAAAACAACAACAAAAAAAAAACAAATCATGGGTTCCGTATGCAAAATGAAATTCCATACTATATCTGTGGGTCAGTCCCACATCACGTGTCTCTACTGTGTTAAAGCATGCCCTACCATCTCCCATTTTTTTCCCCCCAACACTAATCTGTGCCATAAGCAATGAGGCAACAGGACCATCTCAGGCTAGACAGACGACAATCAGTCCAAGATAACTTGGAATGAAACACGTGCTTTCATAGGAAACATCATTTTGATGGTTCTCTCCAACCAAGTCAAGGCAAAGGAACTACAACAGTTAATGCCGAATGAGATCTACCTCTATCTGCTGCCAAACATCTGTGCTCTTAACTCAACTCGCTGCCAGTTTCAGCCTGCTTCCTGATGCTGCTCAGCAATGCCTTAGACAAAGAGCAAGGGTAAAGGGGGTGGGGGGAAGGTTGCTATCCTGTCCCCTATCTAAAGGGGGG